>JAPDRP010000012.1:600000-1023612 GCA_030247845.1 Coniosporium tulheliwenetii | reverse complement strand
ACCCTAACCCTAACCCTAACCTAACCCTAACCTAACCCTAACCTAACCTAACCCTAACCCTAACCCTAACCCTAACCCTAACCCTAACCCTAACCCCTAACCCCCTAACCGACGGGTCTTCGCCCTATTCGTGACACCTAAGCGGTCCTAACGCGTCTCTCGACGCCCGCCTCTCACTCTCTAATCCTTATAACGGGTCTTCGCCCTCGGTGACACCTAAGCGGTATCCAAGCGGTTACCACCGCTCCTCTCACCTCTACTTCTGCATCCTTCCTATCTATCTATAACGGATCTCCACCCTCGGTGACATCTAAGCGGTATCTAAGCGGTCTTACAAACCGTCTCTTCACCCCTACACTCTTCCTATAACGGATCTATATTCTGTTCGTGATATCTAAGCGGCATCCAAACATACATCTCCTGATGCTCCTAACCACAACGGGTCTTCGTTCTACCTATAACACCTGACGGGTTAACGGATTAACGGGTTAGCGGGTTAGCGGGTTAGCGGGTTAGCAGATCATCAAGCTAGCAAGTTAGCAGATTAGTAAGTTAGCAGATCATCAAGCTAGCAAGTTAGCAGATTAGTAAGTTAGCAGATCATCAAGCTAGCAAGTTAGCAGATTAGTAAGTTAGCAGATCATCAAGCTAGCAAGTTAGCAGATTAGCAAGTTAGTAAGTTAAATTACCTCTAATAACAAAACAATAACCCTAATTCTATATATACAAGTATCTTACCCTAGTCTATAACCCTTTTTATTCTTTAACTTCTTAATTCTAGTATACTATGTTGCTTCTGCTTCTAAACCCTAATCCCCTAATTCTATCCTCTTACTCTTCCATCTTTCTATATTAGTTCTATTGTTTCTACTACTTGTACTACTACTATTATTATATATCTGTATCCTATTTAACTCTTTCATCCAGCTTCCTTCAATTATCATACTCATTCTTAATTCTAACTTTATTCAAACCGTTTTTCCTTTTATTTACCTTCCTTATCCTTTCTTCTAGTTATACTTTTCTTATATTTATTTCGTTCTAATCACTATCTCTTTAATCTATTTACTTGTTCTTCAAATATCTTCATTCTCTTAATTTCTCTTTGCTCAACCCTGCAATGTTTTATATAAATATTACTATTGCTTATTAACTACTTCCATACTTATTCTACATACCGCTTTTCTAGCTGCTACTAATACTCTATTAAATTGTCTAAAAATCTTTTCTAATACTCTATTCGTTTAAATTAACTCTAGTTCTTCCTTTAATACAGTTCCAACCTTATATTTAATTACTAACTCTAGACCTTTCTTTATTATTCTATTTTATATAATATCGTCTCCTCTCTCCCTTTTTTTTTTTGCATTTCTCTTTTTTTTTCTTTTTTTCTTTCTTTTTATAAATCATCTAGAATCTCTTCTACTAATAATTCCTTTGATTCCTTACCGTCTCTAATTCTTTAAAATATAATCTTAAGCTAACCTCGCTTTCTAGTTTATTCTCTATACCCTAAACTCTACTTTTTTCTTTTTCAAATACTCCTTCTTTTCTTAACTGTTTACTTTAATCCTATTATTAAATCATCCTCTTATAGTTCTACTTTTCTTTCTTAACCTTTTCTTATCGTTTATGCTAATTTATATTTACTTCTTCTACTTACTTCATAAATATATCCAAACTTTATTACTTTTGTTAATAACTACTTTCTAATACTAATACTTGCTCTTTTAATTCTATTAAACTTAGCAACTTTTCCCTCTCTTTACTTTCCATAGACTATACACTATCTATACTATTCTATACTACTAATTCAACTATTATTATCTACTTTCTTTTATTTCCTCTTGTTGCAGTTTTACTTAACTACTTATCTTCCTTTTAATATTAATATATACATGTATATATAGTTTATTTACTTCTACCACTATAGTTACTCAACTTAATTCTTTATTTTTATACACATCATCCTTATACCTTTGCTCTACATCTTCTCTAGCTCTAAACTCTTACCTCTCTTCTTGTTCCTATTCTTTTTCTTACCAACATCCTAGCTGTCCGGGAAACTCTTATAAAATCTCTCTATCTACTCTCTCCTACTATAAACAACACAATCTCAATCAGCACCACCATCGCGTTGCTCATCCACTCCCCCCATACCCGCCGCTCGTGCCGCTGACCCAACCATCGACCGTACTCCTCCCACTCCCTAAACTCCCCCTTAAACCCTACCCTTCGAAGCACCTCCATACCTACCGCGCTACCCATCGCCCCCCTTACTATCGGCACTAGCACGTTCGGCCACTGACACCGCATCCCTTCCCCCACTCCCGTCGCGCAGTACCTCTGACTTATCCCACACCGAGTGCAGCTGTGACTCCTCACCTCGTACACGACCCTCCGCCGGAACTCGTCGCAAGCCGCCTGCGTCAGCTTCCCAACCCTTTGACATTCCTTCAGCGAATGCAAGTGCGCTTCCTCCCCTCTTGCGTTATCCAGCATGCCGCGCACCCGTCCGCCACCTCGTCCAGCACCTCCTTCACCTGCCGCCACTCCTCCGCCGCCTCCACCTGCGACACCTGCCACTCCCTCACCCCTTCGCCGCATCGATCACACGGCGCCATGTCCATCTGCGAGCACTCCGTCTCCTGCCCGTCCAGATATCCGCTCATCACCCCTCGCCGGCACCCCTCCGCCTCGATGAACGCCGCCATCGCCGCCTCGTCTATTGTTCGCTCCCCTGACCTCTCCGCTGCGTCGCACCTTCCTCGACTAGTATCATCGAGTCCACCGCTTCTCCCGCCCGCCCCGCTCTTCCGGACTCTTGCGCGAAGTCGATCATCCCGTACGGCATCCCCACGTGAAGCACGAACACGATCCCGGGGTAGTCCACCCCCGTGCCCAGCGCCGAAGTCGCCACCATCAAGCCCCCTTCTCCAACCACGCCTGAAGCCGCTCCTCCTTGTCCACCGACCCCGCGTGATAATGCCCGCATCCAAGTTCTTCTGCCATCTCTTCGCACTGAGCACGGCTGCGGCAGTATACCACCCCTTCCGACCAACAAGCTTCCTCAGCTGTCGCCGGCATATATCCACCCCCGTCTCAACTAGCTTTCCTCTTCCACACCACTGCACCATGTACCGGATGTTCTTCCGCACCGTCACCGCCCGGACATATCGTGCGCAGCGCACCAGCATGCTCTCGCTAAGCTCGTTCTCTAGCAGCGGCGGTAGCGTTGCCGTTAGCAGTATCATCGGGCACTTTAACGCCCGTAGCTGCTTGAGATGTGCCAGCTTCGGCCGGTAGTCGCTCGACGTGAACGTTAGATGACACTCATCTATCACCACCCGCCGCAGATATCCTTGTCGGCTGAGAAGCGAAGCGTAGTCGAGAAACTCCCAGTTCGCCGCGAAGTCCGCGCTCACCACCACCACCGCTGCCGGATTTTTCTCCCGGGGCCTCCACTCAAGACAATCGACCCCGCCTTCTTCAACCGGTCGACCAAGTCGTCTACCAGCGCTCTGAACGGCGCCACCACGATCGTCACCCCAGCATCCTCCAAGCACGCCGGCACCATGAACAGCAAGCTCTTGCCCCTCCGGTCGGCAGCACTACGACCAGCGGCGTCTGCCCGGCAAGTACTGCCTCCATCGCTAGCTCCTGCTCTTTCGACCGGAACGATACCTCGTCCTGTCCGAGCGCTCTCCGCATCGCCATCTTAACCTCCGCCGTGCCGACCCCCTTATGCACTTCCTGATCCGTAGCGGTGGTCGGCGGTGCCGAGCGTATGCAAAGCATGCTGCCCGGACAATCCTCGCGTACCCGTTCCTTGTCCGGCCTTGCCGGCTTGAAGCCTTGCTCTGCCCTCTTCTGTTCGCCCGCCTCGTCGCTGCCCAAGCCGAGAAAGCTGTGCCACGCCTCGCTCAGCGGTCGGAACGTCTCCATCGATCGGACGCTTAGATGCTTTATAATGTCGCTCGGCACCCCGTACCGCTGCACGCCCATCTTCTCCGTCCGCGCTGCGCTCAGCTCCAGCGGGTCCTCAACCTCAACTTCGGGCTCTTCCACTTCCCCTATCTCCTCCCGATACCCGCTTGCGAACTGCTCGCCCACAAACACCCGCCCAATGCTGATCGCCACGTGCCGGTAGTCGAGCGTCGTCAGCCGTTCTCCGAGCCTGCTTGCCGTCTCTCGTGCGATGACCGCCGTGAGCCGGTCCGTCTCCCACGGTCCATTCGCGTCCGCCCAGACGTGATCGCTCCACCCGCCGCCGCCGCCCTGAAGCTGCACCATCAGATGTTCGCGGAACGGCCGCACATACGCGAGATAGACGGCCATCAGCTGCCCCACCCTCCACGGCAAGAAGCGCGGAACGATCTTCGGCTTGTCGAACTGCGACTGCGACTTGTGATAGCGGGTGATGACCACCAGCCGTCCGTCTACGGCGAAGATGTTGCGGTCCTGCAAGAAGCCATTCTGATAGCGCACCGTCGTGATCTCCGTCCCTCGTCCCGGCTGACCGTAAGTCGTGTGCGTGCTGAACAAGAGCAGCTCAAGACACCTATCGACCTTCCTTAGATAGCGGCGGATCCGCCGTGCGTTCCAGACACCGTCCGTCCGCATCTTACGGCCTTCGTCGCTCGTCAGCATCCGGTCAATCATCCAATCCAGTCCGCCGGCCAGACCGTTGCTCGACTTGCTGACGAACGAGATGCCGCGCTTCGTGAACGTCACGTCGTCGACGAGTTTGTCCAACGGGATCGAAAACCTCCCTTCGGGCCCCGTCCACATCAGCTCTTCCCATAAGACCCTCTCCGCCTCTTTCACCACCTCCCGGACCATCCTCTGAAAACGCTCGATGACTATCGGCCTGCCATGCAGATACAGCACCTTTCTATCCGGCGACCACTGCACGCTACCGGCGTTGCTCGTGTTGAGCGCGATCGACTTGCCGTACGCTAATAAGCTTATCATCGTGCTCATCGGGCTGTAAGAGCCGTCGGCCAAGAACTGCCGCCGCTTGCGAAGAAAACGCTTCCGCTCAGCCTCGCCCTGCTCGTCCCTCTGTGCCGACGGCAGCAGTACCTCCACAGCCAAGACCCGCACGCAGTAGACCACTCCGGCTAGCATGTATGAGAAGTTGTCTGCCGTCCGTAGCCGGTTCATCTCTTCGTCGATGCCGAGCACGGCCAGAAAGTGAACGAGCGCGCTGTTGAACGGCCGGTCGCCAACGGTCTGAAAGATAAACGAACCCAGCAGCTTGATCATCTTTCCGACCTGCGTCTCCTCGTCGTCTAGCTCCAACGACTGCAACATGTCTTTCGCCAGCTCTTTCTGATCTCCCTGCCAGACGAACAGCTCCCGGGCATCGTGCAGCGGGTCATCCTCGCCTGACGCCTCTTCGCCAGCCTCTTCTTCGTCCTCGTCCTCGTCCTCGTCATCCTCCCCATCGTCTTCTTCCTCGTCCCCATCTTCATCCTCGTCTTCCTTTTCACCTTCACCGTCTCCTTCCTCTTCTTCGCCTCCTTCCCTCGCGGCGGCAATTCGGAGAAAGTTGCAGACGAACCGCCTCATGTACCCAGCGTAACGGCTCTGACTCTCCGGGTTCTGCAGTCTCGCCATCGGTCGGACGTCAATCTCCTCGCGTTTCGCGCTTCGCAGCCAGCGTCTTGTCTCAACGGCAAGCGTCGACAGCCCGGCCACGCTCTTCTCAATCGCTAGATCGACAATCCTCATCGCTTGCTGCAGCTCCCGCTCGTTTCGGTCGGGCAGTCTGCTCGCGCGGGCCAGATGCTTCAGATTCCGGCCTGCAAGATGCTCCGGCCATCCGGTGCGGTTGAACCAGCCCGTCCTATCCGTCTTCGCTGTCTTCTCGTCTGCCAGCTCTAGCTCTTTCTTGTGCTTCTCCCTTATCTCTTTCCATTCGCGCTTGATCGCTGCCGCCTCAGCTTCGTCTTCTTTCGTAAGACACGGGTTGACCAAGCCATCTTCGTCGGGGGCGTGCACGACAAAATACCGCTGAAAGCCGCCAGTGCGGAAGAACGTCTGCACCTTTACTTTGCTCCAGTGCTCTCTGTCCCGCTTCGTCGACTGCCAGTCATGCACCTTGTTGCAGTGCTGCGCTATGACGGACCGGTTGATACTGATGAAACCGCGCTCCTCTTCCTCGCACAAGAAGCCGTCTATCGGCTTACCTAGCACTTCAAGCGGCGGCTCTAGCGGGGTCGGTAGCGGCACGCGTGACGGCTCAAGAACTGTGTACTGCGCGTACTTGTCCACGATCGCCCTTCGATCTTTAGTAGCAACCGCGTGGTACTTCTCAAGATGGCGGTCTATATTCTGCACAGCTTGCAGATGCTGCTTGCATACGACCACCTTATAGTTTGATTCGTACTGCAGCAACTCATCTATGTTTTCCACCGTGATTCGAGATGCGCGTGTTGTAGTGGCCGTCGTTGCGCGCTCCGTTGCCGGAGTCGCGTGCTGCGTGCCTGTGCGTGTGTCCCAGTTGATGTTCATTCTTGGGGTTAGTTAACCCTAAGCAAACCCTAAGTATTTAACCCCAACTTTAACAATAAAGCGCGAAACACAGTTCTTTCGGGCTGCAAGAGATTGCACTTGGTCGGTTTGTATGTTTTATGTTCGCGTTCGAAGTTCTACGACGCGAGACGCGACTTTGATGGGGTGTCAAAGCGCTCCATTCGCCTATGCCATTCGCCTACCTGAATTTCCTGTTCCGCCTTAGCTCCCGCGCCGCGCCAAACCCGATCCGTCCCATTCGCATAGGGAATGGGGGTGTCCTCTCGGTCAGGTACATTACTTTACTTTTACTAATATTACTATCATCTAGGGTTATCTTTCCAACCTTCTCCTATCTTTCAAACACCCACTTCGTAATTATCCCCGCTGCTCTTACCGCATTCGTTCCGTTACTTCCTCCTACCCGTGACCGCTTACCCATCCACTGTAAAAGTCCTAGCAGCTCTTTTATGCCCGCTTCTCTCTCTAACCCTTCTCGAACCTCCTTACACCCCCATCCACCTAGAACCAGAGGCACTATGACATCCTTCTCGGGGCATCTCTTTCTCTGAACATACCAGCTGCACCAATCCCCGGGCAGCGAGCAACGATAGCAGCAGCTGTTCGCCTCGTATTTAATCAACCGCCGTGCCTCCCTGTACTCTCCTCCGATGGCCTCCCTGAGCACCCTGCAGCCGTCCACTCCATGCCGTCTGTCTCCGATACCGTGCACCCAGCAAGCCGCGCATTCCTCTCCTATCTCGACAACTGCTCTTTCAATCCTCTGCCGCTCTAGCCCTCGCTCACGCACCCTTTCTTGCCATAGCTCTGGCCCCTTCTGATGTCTTTGTCGCTGCAACTCAACCCGCCTTGCTTCTGCATCTGGTTCACCATGGACTTCGTCTTCTTCCAACTCTTCTGACTTCCGCTGACATCTATCGCATTTCTCGCCTTTGCTCCCTTCGCACTGCCTACCTTGCCCATCCATAAACAACCTCAGCCGCTCCCTACGACACTGCTGACTGATAAGAAATAACCTCATCGCCTCCTTCTTCACGTCTGGGCTCCTCGCATCTGCCGAATGTAGCCACTGCATCTCGCGTTTCCCAATCACAACGATGCTCTGTACCGTCTCCCCACCGCGTCCGGCCCGGCCTACCTCCTGCACAAAGTCAATCATGCCGTGCGGCCGGCCTAGATGCACGACGACACGGATGCCCGGGATGTCGACTCCTGTCCCCAGTGCACTGGTCGCCACCATTATCTTTTCCGTGCCATCTGTCCATGATGCCAGCGACGTGTCCTTCGACTCCCACGTCGAATGATATGGTTGGCAACCTAAACCCTTCGCCAGTCGTTCGCATGCACGACGGTCGCCGCAGAACACGACCGCTCTCTGACCCGTTCCAAGCTTGCCTCGTGCCTGTTCCATAAGCTCGCACACTCTCCTTTCCACCTGGCTATCGTCACATGTCTCCACCCTATACGCTACATTATTCTTATCTGTCATTGCCCGGATGTGTCTTAGCCCATGCTCTTCTTCGGTGCCTAGAAGTAGCGCGTCCGCTAACTCTGCTTCCAAGGAAGGCGGCAAGGTCCCAGTAAGCAATAAGAACTGGCATGGGATAGCTCTAAGACGGTCTAGGTCGGAGAGTTGACGGCGATAGTCGCTCGATGTAAGAACTATGTGACATTCGTCGATCACGACCCGATCTAGCTTGCCTTTCACTTGCAGGTCCGAGACGAACGTTAAGAAGGTGTCGCTAACTGCGGCCTCGGCTATCACCAAGACGACCTGAGCAGCTTGCTGATGATCTTTCGTCCAATGCTGGCAGCTCAATCCAAGCTTCCTACATCGTTTTCTGAGATCTCCGACCAATGCCAGAAAGGGAACCACTATTACCGTAGTCGTAGCACCGGGCATGCTCGCGGGCAGTTGAAAAAGCAGACTCTTGCCTCCCCTGGCGGCAGGATGACCACCAAAGGACTATCCCCGCGCAATATCGCGAGCAAAGCTTCCTTCTGCTCCGGACTGCGAAAGGCGGCACCGGGTCCAAGCAGCCTTTCCAACACAAGCTGTAACTCCCCTTCCTCATCTCTTTTGACAGGGCTTTTCTGCCGTTTTGGCTCGGGTAGGTAAGCCGTCTGTGAAAGACGGCGAGCCCTGCTCTTCTCCGACCACTGCTGACGACTGTTGACCTGTAAAAATCGATGCCATCGATCGGTGACTGTGCGAAACGCATTGATCGTTCTGGCACTCAGGCTACGGAGCATTGAAGCGTCGATTCCATACACCTGGTCGGCAGTCCTCGAGCTGTGTGCAGCTGCCAGGTCATGGATGTCATCGTGGTCATCATCCTCCGTATCCCCCATCAACCCGCGCACATGCTCGCGGTCGATAGCTTTGGCAATGTGGCGATAGTCCTGGAAGGTGACGCGAAAGCCCATACGAATGGATGTTTCTTGGGTCAGGATCTTTGTCGCTCTTGGCGTGTCCCAAACACCCTTTCCGTCCACCCATAAAAAGCTCTTACGCTGGCTGGACACGCTGTTTCGGTCGACAAGCGTGGTGAAAGGCAGGACCTCGGCCAGATAAGCCACCAAGAGCTGCCCAACCCGGCTAGGCAGAAAGCGTGGTATAACCTTGTGCTGTCCTGTTATGGCTTGAGATTTATGATAAGCCGACACGATCATCACTTGCCCGTCTAGGACGAAGATGTTGCGCATGTTCTGAGCAGCATTGACGTGTCGGATGGTGAGAATCTCTCCGCCTCTTCCTGGAGGACCGCCAGGGATATGAACCAGGGGAGTAAAAGCTCCTTGAACTTTTCGAGCTGACTTTGATACTCCCGCCACCCCTTATTCTCCAGTTCGAAACCGTCAGGCCCTGGCTTGAGTAATGTCGCCCACTCAGGCGATGTTTTCAATCTATCGAGCATTCTCCTACGACCGCCGCGTAGGCTGTTGCGTGGATCGTTAACAAAGGAGTAGCCGACGGTGCTGTCAGTCATATCATCGACCAGCTCCCTCAGGTCAATGTTGCGAATCATAGACGGATCCGACAAGAACATAAGGCTTTTGTACAGTATCTCCTCCGCAGCGTCGCGAAGTTGCACCACAAAGCTCCTAAGTTGGGACAAGTGTAGACGCTGTCCCTGGTAGATGATCGTCTGCTTGTCTGCAGACCATTGCACACGAGGCTTGCCGCCAACATCTTTACCTGCACCTAAAGCGTACGCCAGAAGATTGTCAATAAAGTGGAAGGGAGTAGGCCGGCCGTCGACAAGCCACTGATGGTGCATCTGTAGGAAAGTCTTGTAAGGGTTGGCGATAAGCTCGCGCTCGGCTGCCGGCAATGCATATTCGAACAGCAACAGCCGGGCGCAGTACAGGAGGGCAGCCAGGATCTGACCATAGTCACTTGGCTGCCGATAACAGCCTTTCTTGCCGTCTATCCCGAGTACTGCGCAAAAATGGACGATAGCAGACTTGGAGTGAGCCCTGTTTTCATGCATCCAAAAAGCGACGCTGAGGTCGAAAACGCGGGCATCTAGCGCAGTCTCGCTCTCATCCTCAAGCTCAACGATGCTCCATAGCTCTTGCAAAGCCTGCTGCTCACACGCCAAGAATAAATGTCCATGCTGGTCGCCGGCATGCTGTAGCCTCAAGCAGTAACAGATGAAGCGCTTCCAGTAGCTGGTGTACTTCTCATGCGTCGATGGTTCGTAGTAGATGCTGAACGGGTCTGGATTACACTTCTCTTTCTGTGGGCTGTTCAGCCATCCAAGGATGAGGTCCCCGTCCTCCTCGTTGTCGCGCCAACTTGATATGCTGCTTCTGCAACGCTCAAAAACCCGACCCACCGAGTCCCAGACAAGCTTTAAGGTGCCTTCGTCCTTACTAGGCTTCTCGCTAAGTGCAGCTATCGCGCGAAGGTCCCTCCCGGCAAACTTCCTCGCCCATCGAGTCTTCCGCATCCACGGTGTGTTGTCAATAGGAAGCTGCTCTTCATCAACCCTTGCCTCTTGCCTAGCCTCTTCTAGGTCCTTCCTCTCACCTTCCGCTAACAGGGCCTCGACCAGTACATCGATACTTGTAGGATCTTTTGCCTTGCTTGGAGTCTTATCCGCTACTTCAAAGAACCGTCTTTTGTTTCCTTGGAAAAAGGTCTGAACCTTTGCTGGCCGCCATCGCTTGCCTTGGGCCTTAACCCAGTTATGCTTATCCCGACTATGCTCCTGCACAGTTCCCTCAGTGCTACTTAGGTAGGGACACTGTTCGCACTTCCACCCATCATGAACGGTAAGTCCTGCTATCGGTGGGCTATCTGGAGGAGGGTCGATGACTTCATCTGGCTCGACGAGCAGAAGCTGAGAGGTATACTGTATAACATCTTTTCGAAGTTTAAGAGGCCAGTCGCCATGACTATCTTTAAGATGCCTCTTGATGCCCAGCTTCGGTCGAAGGGCAAGGCCGCATGGGCGACAGATCACGATGCGGTGTTGTGGAAGGTGTAGGATCCGCTCGGCGATGTGCGCTGCAGGCTGCGCCATCCTCGCGAGTAAATACCAGCACAACACTACGCTTTCTAGGGCAAAAACTCAGGAAATGGCGTCGGCGAGCGAAGCAGTATCTGTGCTGCGAATTTGGAGCGTAAACCAGTTGTTTTGGGCAGAACAATACACCGTCAACAATAGACCGTCACCTTGTTTTCGCGGGGTTCGCTTAGCAAAATCCTGACGGTCTGATTGGCCCATTCTCAACAAGACACCGTCTTGTTCCGCAGAATAGTACTTAGGTTACGGTTACGGTTACGGTTACGGTTACGGTTACGGTTACGGTTACGGTTACACTCTCCCCTTTACCCTCTGCTCCTCAACACACCTACAGCCCTCCCTCCCCCTAAACCCTTTCAACCCCTCCTTCTTCTCCCCTTTAGCCTCTCTTACGACCCTTTTCTTCTCCACCCTTTTACCCTTTTACCCTTTTTCTCTCCAACCCTAACCCTCTCAATCCTCTAACCCCCAACTCTAACTTTAACCCTTTAGTGTTACGCTTGCTCTCTCTTCTCTCCTTTTAAGCCTTCTCTAAACTTTACTCCCCCTATAGTACTCCAAAAACCTTCTACTCTTTACCAAACTTCTCTCTTTTACTAAATCCTAACTCTTTACCCCTATCTGCAACCGTTTACCCTTTAACTCCTAAAAACACCTAGACTTCTTTCCACCCCTAATACTTAACCTATACCTCTAAACCCCTACCCTTTTAAAGTTTTGCTCTCCTCACTGCTAGTCTCTTCTCTAGCCGCTTTTTTCTAGCCTCCAAACTTTTAACCTTTCTAAACCTTTTTTACTTCTCAGAACACTTAAACCTTAGCCTTGCTACTCTTCCTCTTACTTTTACTCTCTCTCTCTACACTTCGTTCTCTCTCTTACTTTACTTTCCCTTTAAATGTAAAATAGTTTAACCTTTTTTCTTCTAGTTAGCCTTCCTTCTTGTACAATGTTAACCCTAACCCTGAGCTTTCTTTCTCTTGTCATCTTTCTATTTACTAATCTTCTATGCTTTTATTTACAAATCTTAAGTGTTCTATGACTTTATATTCCTACTTTCTAGCTTTTCTTTTCCATAAAAGAAAGAAATAAAAAAAACTTTAGATTATATATTTCCCGTAAATCCTTTTTTGGTATGTATTCTATTCTATCTTGTAGGTTCTACTGGATTCTACCTTCTATCTAATTTAGCTAGTAGTCTTTTATAACTATAACTTCTAATCTGCTTTAAATATCTATATTACCTTACTATACGGGTTGCAGAACGAAGCTGTAGGTGTACTAGCTAAACACCTTTTCTAGTTTCGATAAACATATAACTCTAGAAGCAATAAGCTAGCCTTGAATTACACTCTAGTGATATGGCGACCTAAGAGGTTTCAATAAGATATAGTAGTCATCCTGGATGGGATTACACCAAGAACCTTAGCCTATACTATTTACATCGCTAGTTCTACTATCTTCTGCACGCTGCTGGTGCCGCTGCCATGTTCTTTCCAATCCCGCCTTTATGTCCTCCATAGTCTGGCTTAAAAACCGCGACGGCTCTTCGGGGATCGCCCGCATCACCGCCCGCTCCGTTCGACCAATCTCCCAGAGCTCACCCTCCTGCATCTCGTTCAGGTCAAGCCATTGCACAACCTCTCCAGCCTCCGTCATGTCGTTCAGCCGCGCCTGGTGGATTGACAGCCACATCCGTTCATGCTGCTTCGTGTGCTGCCAGAAGACCGTGTTGTTAGGGTATGGAACGATCCAGTGGATGAGCGGGAACAGCTCCTTGATGCGGTCGGTGAAAGCCTTGCCAGCCTCGATCCCACAAGAGGCACTGATAATCCGCACGCACCGCTCATGCAGCACCCGATACCCCTTTCGGTCCCAGTGCTTTCGAGCCACGCCATCGTTAAAGTCCCAAAGGAAGTCGATGAAATCGTCCAGCTCCTTGTACGCCATCTTGTTGCCACTAGCTAGTCGATACTGCGGCACGTCAGACCCGTCCTCTGGCATCAGCATCTTCTCTAGGTTGGCCTGGCAGAGGGTGGAGTCGCCCTCGATTGCCCTGGCGCGGTATTCTGGCCGGATCGATGCCCGGATCGACGAAAACATCCTTGCGGAAGTGACGCAGGCAGGTCCACACCATGAGGAGGAACACTGTCTCACGGACGTCTGCCGAGGACCGATACCGCTGCAGCCATCTTCCCAACGTCTCAACCTTCACGAAGTCGTCCTTGGCCTCTCGGACCGCGCGCCAGCGTACCTTAAAGGCCTCTACTATGTGGATGTTGCCAAAGAGACTCCGGCCGGGAAGCTCGTCCAGGAAGGTAAAGCGCTCCCAATCGATCTTCGGTAGAAACCAGCCGTAGCCGTACCGCTTTACTGTGCTCGAAAAGCCGAGACCATGGAGCCGCTTCCCCGTCTTGCGGGACTGCCACTCGTCGCACCACAAAGCAATCTCGCGACGGATCTGGTGGCTGGAGATGCTGAACTTCAACAGGCGTAGGAACATGATCATCGCCTGGCTATGCTCCCACGAGATAAAGCCATGCGTGCCCAAGCTACGGACGTATTCAAAGCCAGTGGTGAACTTGTTGCTATTTGCACGCACGAATCCCAAGAACGTCGCCGTGGGTAGGCGCCAGAACGGCATATACTCGACAGGAACGGTCGTCTCACGGTCCCAGTCACCCATAGCCTCCAGCCGATCCCGGACGCGACGCGCGAGCGTCCAAGTCATGCGATGCTCCTCCCGCGTGCCAAACGACTTCTGCGTCGATCCCGTGATGCCCGCCGCGCAACGTGCCCTTGCTTCCCAGGTACGACTTGTTCAGCGTTTCCGTGCGATGGTTCTCCGAGCCGCCCGCATGCTGCCATCCCGCCCGGATCTTAGGATCCAGCGCAAGGCTCTCCAGCGCGCCGTCGCGGAACGGGAACGTCTTGGCCGCGTCGAAGATCTCCTTCTCGCTGGTGTAGAACTGGCTGTAGACAAGGCCCTGCCGACGGCTAGGCGATCGGCGTCCGGTGAGTATGGTCATCCCCACAGCATCTCGTAGCAAGGCCGTATGGTAGATGCTCCGCAACGATGGCTTTGCCGGAGAGCCGTGCAGCGACCACTGCCAGTACGCGTCCAGGCAGCAGGGCCGCCATAGATACGTCTCCGCCTGCTGGTCCCCGGCGTCCTGGTACCAGAGGAAGGATGGTGAGGCGCATACCTCCTTGCCCACATCCAACCACACTTGGTCAGGGTCGAGGCGATCCACGTTAATCACCTGGCCCCATCGTAGGAAGAAGTCTTCCCACATGCCCTGCAGTGTCGGTCGCTTGGTAAGCACCTTCAGGTTCTTGCCGGTGAAGAAGATCTGGACGTCCCGAAAGCCCTGCAGCCCCTCCTCCTCCTCCTCCTCGACGGTATGCGTGATGATATCCCAAACCTCCTCCAGCATCTCTGGCCGAAGGAAATGGTGGATGTACTGATGCCGTGATCCTGTCTTGTCTATGCGGGCGTGAGATTCGGTGTGACTGGCCTTGCTCCCCAGCTTCCCATGCTCGTAGCTGGCCGGATAGTGTTGCAGCGTGGATGCTGGCGCCTGGCTGTAGATCGCTGGGAGGAGGACCTTGTCCGTCCACCGCCGAAGAACTTCTTGGCTGAGGTAGTTGTTTGCCCTGCGTCGCCCGTGTAGGTGCGGGAAGAATAGAAAAACCATAATGTCTTCCTGACCCACCAGCCGGCCAAAGAGATAGTGAGGCACCGTATGGAGAGGGACCTGCCGCGGTCGGCCACCCTGCCCCCTGCAACAGGGAAGGTAAGGTGGATATCCGCCGCCAGGTTGGAGACCACGTGCGGGGTGGGGTTGAAGCGGATCCCCTGCTTGGCCATTGCTAGGCTGCCAGCAAAGCCCATGATGCTGTCAATGTCATATGTGACCGTCGCAGGCCAGGGCGACTGTTCCTGGTGGGAGCAACGGATACACAGCTCTGCAGGCCGATCCGGAGCTTCCGGCGTGGTTCCCAGAAAGGCATGTTTCCATTGCTCGGCATCCGAGGCGGAAATCTGTCCCTGCGGCAGCATGTTAGGGCAATTTAGGGTGTCCGGCAGTAGCTCGTGGCGCGAGATGAAGTCCTCCAAGGAGATGTGCCGGGCTGAATCCACATCATGCTCCTGCTCCATCCGTTCATGGTGGCTGGCCTCGCAGCCGTGGAATCGTCGCACCAGCTGCTCCGCCAGCTTCGCCGCAATATCTACCGCATCCTCGACAGTGCCGGACTCCCCAGCTTGCAGTCGGCGTGGCTCGGGCGCCTGAGGGCTTTCGCGTGGCCTCGCCGTCTGAGAACGGCTCCGTGAGCGTGTCTGAACGCCCTCCTCTGGCGGTGATGGCGGTGCTGGGGCTTCAGCTTGGATGCTTAGGGCAGCAATGTCTGGCAGCGGCTGCTCATCCTCATGCTCATCTTCAATAGAGGCTATCCGATCGGGCTAGATAGTTTCGCAGAGGCATCGTTAGCCCGGTTGCCGCCGGGATAAAGGAAGGAAATTGAGGACCATGGTAGAGAGAGTGTGTTAGATGGAGAGTAAAACATCTCAAGCTCCAGACATCCGGTAGAGGGCCTTGCAGGCCTGTTCAGTTTATAGATTAGAATCCTATAGCCAAAGGAAGCGCAACCTAATAGCTACCTCGAGAAAGTCCCGCTGCTCCTCGTCAGCAGGAATGCTAAGCCCTTCCGCCTGGATGCCGCGCTCGGCTGCCGTGATCTGCCCATTCCCTTCCGGCCCGGCCTGCTGGAGGATGGAATAAGCATCGAACTGGACCTGAAGGCCGTCGGAGGAGCTGGCCGCCTGCTGCTGCGCCTTTCGTCGCTGGCGGCTCGACTTTTGATGTGTGCTTGCTGCTGCCTTAAGTTCTTCGGTGGTGTGGTATTTCCTTGGGCGACCCCCTTCTTCTTGTTCGTCGTCTCTAGCGGCATAATGCGGATGCTAATAGCTAAGCAGAGAGAACCGGTGTGCGTCTACAAGAGCAGGAATAAGAAAAGGAAAGGAAAGTTTAATGGTAATCGTACAGGCGATACAGACGCTCGCGGGGTAGAATAGTTGAGAGAGATAAACAAACCTTTGGAAGGGAGGGGAGGCGCTTATCCAGATTGAGGTTTTTCTGTCCACCTGCTAAGGCGCTAAGCCCGTTCGAGGTTTTCCTGGCCTGGTCTTGGCGCACCCCATCAACACGACGTCGAATTCCTGAACTTTGCAGCAACACCACGCCATAACCACGACAGATATTCCAATTCTGACTGCACAGCACGATTCGCCGTGTAGTATTCTACAAGTTTGCCATACAACGTCGTCCTAGCTCCCGTGATGCCGCCTCTGACTCTAACCGCAACTGCGAGGATAGACACTCACTCACTCACTCACTCACTCACCCACTCACTCACCCTCCCTATCCCCATCCTCACCCTCACCCTCACCCTCACCCTCACCCTCACCCTCCACTCCTCACCCTCACCCTCACCCTCATCCTCACCCTCCGCTCTATCCCTCTCGCTCTCTTATTCTATCCCTCCACCCTCTTTCTATTCCTTACCCTATTCCTATCCTTATCCTATTTCCTATTCCTTACTCTCTTTCTATTCCTTACCTTTATTCTCTCTCTTACCTCTTTCCTTTTTTCTACTCTTTACTCCTCCTCTATACTTTACTCTATTTTCTTATCTTGTCCCTCACTCTATCTTTATTTCTTACCCTTACTCTCTCTTCTTACTCTTATCCTATTTCTACCTCGTATTTTTTCCCTATCTTTTATCTCTGCTTTATTCCTATTCTTTACTTTTATTTTATTTTTATTTCTATTTCTATTCCTATTCCTATTCCTATTCCTATTCCTATTCCTATTCCTATTCCTATTCCTATTCCTATTCCTATTCCTATTCCTATTTCTATTCCTATTCCTATTCCTATTCCTATTCCTATTTCTATTCCTATTCTTATTCCCATCTCTATTTATGTTTCTATTTATGTTTCTATTTCTATTTCTATTTCTATTTCTATTTCTATTCTTCTTTCTTATTCTATTGCTATTTATATTCCTATTCTTCATTCTTACTTTATTACTATCTTTATTCTCTTTTTATTCCTATTTCTATTTTTATCTCCACTTTTATTTCTATTTTTATTTCCATTTCTATATCTATCTCTTTTCTTTATTCTATTTCTATTCTTTCTCCTATTTTTATTTCTTACTCTATTTCTATTCCCTACTTTTATTCTTATACTATCTTTTACTTTATTTCTTATTTTATCTTTTGCCTTATTTTATTCTTGTTTTAAATTTCTTTCTTCTATTTTTACTTTCTTTCTTACTATTCCTTTACTTCTTATTCTTATCCTACTTCTTACTCTTACTTTTACTCTATTTCTTACTTTATTTCTATCTCTATTTAATATTATATTTTTTATTCTATGTTTATTTTTATTTTATCTTTATTTTTTACTTTATTTTTATCTCTATTTCTATTTCTATTTTTATTTCTCACTCTATTTCTTACTCTATTTCTATTCTTATTCTTACTTAATATCCTATTCTTATTCTATTTCTATTTCTTACTTTTACTTTTACTATATATTTTGTTCTTATTCTTTTTATATTCCTTATTCTATCACTATTTCTATACTTTACTTTATTTCTACTTCTTACGCTATATTTATTTCTTATCCTTCTTACTTTCTTTTATGTTTTTATTTTATACCTCTTTTTTATTCTATTTCTATTTTTTATCTTTACTTTATTTCTTTCTTTTACTTGATTTTTATTTCTTACCCTTACTCTATATCTTACTTTCTTATTTCTTCTCTCTTTTACGCTTGCTTTATTTCTTTTTTTTGCTTTATTTCGTACTTTATTTCTTACTTCTTCTCTATTTCTATTTCTTATTTATATTTTATCTCTTTTCTTTACTTTATTAAAATACTATTAGTATCACGTGCTTTATATTTTTTACCCTTAAAGCTTTAAGTATTTATATCTTTTTAACTATTCTAGTTATTATAAATCTAGTATAGAAGTTACCGCTTAAAAATCCTATTTCTATCTAGCTATAAAATAAAAATCTAAAAATTATAAAAATCTTATTTCCTCCCCACGGGGGCGGAAATACCTAGAAAAAGCTTTTAAGTAGCTAGTATACCTTATAACCGAATCGGGTCTAGCCTAGAACTAGTATAATAAACTATGGTTTTTTAGTGTGTTTTCCCGCTTAGAGCCGCTTAGAATCTCTATAGCTAGCTTAGTAAGCTTAATAGTCCACTTTTCTTCTTATTTTTCCTTAGAACTCGTGGACCCAAAACTTCCTAACCCTCTAAAACCTTAACTAGACCCGATCGGGAAATTCTATTAGTAATCTTACCGCTTAAAATCTAATTCTCTATAAATCTAGCCGCTTACTAATATCACGTGACCACTATATAATCACCACGTGATTTTCTTATTACTAAGATACTACTAGGGTTGGAAATGGGAGCCCATTCTAAGCGAAAATAAGCGAACGCTTGGACGTTTGTATGGAAATGGGGTGCCCATTTGCGGAATCATAGGTACAGGGCTGTCCTGCATCTTTTTAACTAACAAATTAACCTCTTCTCTTTATCTATCACTTACCTTTCTGAATGTATAACCCTATTCTCTCTATAATACTTTTCTTCTATTCTCTTCTCTCTATTTTAAGAAACCTCTAAACCCTCTTCTCTTTAATAAGATTAGTACAGATAAACGTAGGTTTCATTAGTACCGCTCTATGAATAACACGTTATCGTTCTTCTAACCGTGTATTAGCGCAGAATCTTATATTAAACCTCTAATCACTAAGCCTACCCTAAGCCCTAAGTAAACCTACATCTAGAATCTAACATATAGAATCGATTATACATAAAATTCGCAGCAATTGACTTATAAATAGTCTATTTATTAGAAGTAATCCTATCTAGTAATCCTATCTGTTAGACTTTTTATTCCAGTCTGCCGCGAACCCTGCGCTAAACTAGATATAATATACTTCTAATAGAATTATAACTACTATATCAGAGAAGCTTTTTTCTACTTCACCTACTTCTCTCTCTTTTCTCTCTCTCTTTTCTTCTAATCTTTTCCTCTAATCTTTTCTTCTAATCTTTTTTTCTAATCTTTTCTTCTAATCTTTTCTTCTAATCTTTTCCTCTAATCTTTTCTTCTAATCTTTTCCTCTTCTTCTCCTTCCTCTTTCTAGCCCTCTATTCTTTACTTTTAACCTTCTAAACCCTCCTCTCTCTTATTCTATCTTCTCTCTATAATCTCCCTTCCCTCTTTCTCTTAATACTTACCCTCTGTAGATGATAACCGCTTTATAGAAAAACTTAGCTCCATCTTTCTAAAAACCGCTACCTTTTAACCTTAATTCTAACTTGCTACTCTCTTTTGTACCCTTCCCTTTTGCTCTTTATCCCACTTTCTCTTCAATCACCCTATCTCTAATGCCTATTAATCCTATACTGCATTAATTCTAGCTCTCTCTTGCTAGATTACTATACCTACAATCGTCTAGCCTTCTCTCTTTGTTTTTCTCTATTTTTTTTAGCTCTTCTACTATTCCCTTTAGACTCTCTGTACTATTCCTGCCTTACCCTACCGCTATATTTACTAGCTTTAATCTTCTGCTTATCTCCACTCTTTTACCACTTTCCTTAATACTAGTTTCTATTCCAGTGTCTATATCTTTCTTTTCTCCGCTATATTTCCTTTTCTGTCTTCGAATTTCTTACATTCACTCTTATTATTAATGTGTAAAGAGATCGGTTATATTCTATTCTATATGGCTCTAGTATAGCTCTAGACTAGCTAGCGCCATCGCTGCCACACGTACTGCCTAGATAGCATCTCCTTCTTTAAACCTTATTCCTTCTCCAGCCCACTCTAAGAAGTCATCTATGTCTTTAAACCTTCTCTTGAACCGCTCATACAGCCACTCTTCTGCCTTAACCCCGCAAAAGATCCCATAGCATAATGGTAACACTATATCTCCATACTCGCACCTGCTACTGCCCTCTCCCCGCTGCTCTGCTCGTTGGCAGATCGACTGTGGATTGTAGCACTAGAAGCATGCCTTATACGCCCTAATCCATTTCTTCCCGCCTTCCTCGCATCGCCTTCGAACCCGATCCCGAGCCCGGAACACCTTATGCCGACGGTAGCATGATATGAAGCTATAGTCCCACCCCTCTCCTGTTGCTCTACATAACAAGCATGTCCCCTACACTACTAAGAGGTCCTCACGGTACCGTGATAGCTCTAGGTATGCTTCCCGCCTCTTGCGCTGTAGTATTCCCGCCCCGGTGTGTATCTCTACCTCTCTCTCCTTTGCTCTTTTTTCCACTGGTGGCGGGGGCACTACCTTGTCGTGGCTAACCTTGCACACGTCACATGCAACGTCCTCTTTCATGCACCATCGCCGGTGCACTGGTAGATCTAGATACTCGCTAAGGCATGTCCGGAAGCATTTATCGCCCTTAAGGTATTCACGCATCATCTTCCTCTCTCTTTTCTTCCTTAACCCGATATCCCTTCCCGCGCTCTCCCACGCCTCGCTGGACTCTAGAGGATACGGCTCCTGCTGCGGCTCTTAGCTTGCCGGTAGCATGACGAACGAGTACGCCCGCTGCCCATCTCGCCCCGCCCTGCCGGACTCTTGCGCAAAGTCGATGATCGAATCCGGCTCGTTAACATGCATCACCAGACGTACGTGTGGGTAGTCGAACCCAGCCCCTAGCGCAGTAGTCGCGACCATGTAGGGCTGATCTAGGAGCTGATCCACTTCCTTAGCACCTCCTCCTTCTCTGTTGTCGTCCCGATCTTGGCCGTGTACATGGCGCACCCTAGCAGCCGTGAGAGCTCGTCGGCCTCAGCTCGCGTGCGTACGTAGAGGATAATCTTGTCCCGAGAATGATCGAACAGCCCGCTACTCCTCCACGCCTCCTGCACCTCGTATGCACTCTGCTCGAGCAAATTACCTCGCCTCCCCGCTTTCCGTACCACGTAAAAGAGGTTCGGCCGGTTACTTGACGCCCTGATAACCTTAGGGTTTAATAGGTGATTTTGCTCCTCGAACTCTGCTTGTATAGCTGGAGGTAGCGTAGCAGTGAGGTATATAAACTGAGTGCGTAAGCTGCGGATCACCGCTAGATCCACCATGCTCTCCCGATACTCTGCCGTAGTAATGGTAAGGTGACACTCGTCGATGACGATGCGGTTAAGTCTCTGGCTAACCACGAGTCTCTGTGCGTACGCCATGAAGTCTTTCGTGGAAGCCGCCTCTGCCGTCACTAGCACTAGCCCTGCCTCCCGCGTCTCCCCCGGAAGCTAGACGAGATGGTTAATGCCTAGCTCCCTTAACCGGCGCAGTAGATCTCCGCGTAAAGAGACTAACGGTACTACGAGCACCGTCACCCCAGCGTCTGGCAACGTGCAAGGTAGCATGAACAGTAGGCTCTTGCCGGAACCGGTGGGTAATATCATAAGCACCTGCTCGGTCCAGGACATGATGGTGGCTATAGCCCTCTCCTGCTCTGGCGACCTCCATGTCATATCCTCCTTCCCATAGAGCCTCCTTACGCCACTAAGCAATGCAGCTGGTGACTAGGCTTTCTTCGGCCGGTAGACTCCTATGGCGATCTTCTTAATTATTGCCGGGCCCTTCGCCTCTTCTGACGCACGTCTCTTCTTGCCCTTAAGCACTACATTAAGGCCCTAGAGATCCTTCTATAACGTTGAAGCGCGTAGGCTCCTCCTGATTAGGCCGTTCTAAATATTGCTAAAGTTGGCGTTGTTCTGGTTCGCGTAAGCTCGATTAACGGTCCGAGTGGTGTGGTTCCGCTGCTTAGTCATGATCCTGATGTCCTCGTCAATCTCCTTGGCGTCCTCGTCGGCTAGATCCGGGTCGAAGCAGCTCAGCTTGCTGGCGAACTTGGTCTTCACGATGGCAACCGTCATTTGGCGCTAGTTGGAGATATGTAGGCGAGGCACCTTAGCCTGAGCGCATGCTCCCTCTATGCTACGAGTGAGCCGATTGTCCGCCTAGACCCCACCGTCCTTCCACTATAGATAGGGCCAGTGTGTCCACCAATCCGACCCTTGGCAATCGCGCGAATCCATTGAACGGATTGATTAGTAATAAATCGCGCGCGCGATTGACCAATCGTCCTACAATCCGATTGGTTTGGTCTGTATAGTGATGCTTGGCATGTGGTTTTCATTAAAACCGTACTACCTACATATCAATATCTATATCATCTGTTGTAGCTTCTTCGCCCTCCTCTTCCTCATCTTCTAGAGGCCTTTTACTGAACACCTCATCGCCGTGATCTCTTAAATATGCCTCTATATCCACCTGTTCACGTAGTATCCAGCTCCTGAGGCACTGTACAGCCTCCGCGGTCGATTCGATAACTCGGGGACGTGTAGGATTGATCGCTCGGCCGGCTGCAGAGAAAACGCGCTCGCATTCTATATAAAGCGGTTAGTGACGCCACCTAGCGGTGTAGAGCTGCTGACTTACCTGAAGACATGGCCGGCACGCTGAACAAATCCAGTGCCATGCGGGAGAGTCGTGGATATTGCTCCTCCTGGCAATCCACCACTGTATCGGATTGGTACAATAATCGCGAGGCTGAGAGCAATAGTGGTGGTATTCATCCATTACGTCATCGTCCAGCTTCATAAACTCTTGAAACTCACGCTCCTGCTCCGCCTGTGTATCTGATTGTATCGGAGCGCGATGCGGTGTAGGGAAAGCGCTACGGTATTCGCTCCATAGATTCTGCACGGCCTGACGCGCGTTTTCTAGCCACTCAGGATGATCGGCCCAGTGCTTATTGAAGAAGGACCATTTGAGGCTCGGGTGGAGGATTACTGCGGCACGGTAGGCAGGTGAATCGTCGGTGATGCGGTAATAGCGATCAAGAACGGTCCAGGCTAGGTTCACGCATGCCCGAAAATGGCGAACGGAGGCCCGATTTTGGTGTTGAAGCTGTGCTTTCTTCCCTTCAAGTTTATTGAGGCAATACTCGAATTGTGGAAGCACCTCCCAGAGCGCTCCTTTTGCTCCCTCTACGGCATTGCCCTCAAGGACCATTGTAGCGGCCTTCAACGGCTTCAACAGCTCCTTCATCTCAGTAAGCTCGGCCCAATCATCAGCGGTGAGGTAATCCTCTGCCAAGTCGGGGTCGTCGGTCGATGCATTACTAATGTATGCGCGAATGGATTGATGCAGCTTGACCGCGCGATCAATCATGTAATACATGGCGTTCCAGCGTACGCCGCCGTCAATCACGACACGTAGGATCGTTTCATACTCAGCTTCTTGGCGCTGCAGTGATTCGAAAAGCTGTCGTCGTCGTTGAGGTGATCCACGAACATGCCGTACGACGTTATGAAGCTTGCCGACAGGGCCTTTCTTCCGCCATTGCTCTATCAGAGCTCGTTCGTCGTGGGCGTTTTGAAGCTCTGTAGCTGCATCCTCAATCTCTTGGCCACTGACGTTAGTGAACGCCTGAATACTCGTGCCAATAAGCATCGCTTTTGCGACGAGGTTGATAATATGGCCGGCACAGCGTAGCCGCCTATGCTTTGCGTTAAATCGAAAGGTCTTTGCCAGCTCCTCAATCGCTACGCTATTGGCTGGAGCATTATCAAGCATAAAGTATCCAAGAGAATCGGCAATATTATACGTTCGAATAAGGTTTGTAACGACAGCTGCAATATTGATGCCGGAGTGCTGACCGTAGAGCATCGGAAGGCCAAGTAGGAGCGAGGTATATTTGCCGTTTTCGTTAATAGAATGGCCAACGATGCCACAGAGCGGAAGGTCGTTTGAGGAGGTCCAGAGGTCGAAGCTGATATTGATACAGCTCTTGGCTCGTTGGAGTTTTGAAAGGATAGTTCGTTTGAGGCCTAAATAGAGCCTTATAATCCATCGCCGTATCGTTGTGGAACTATGAGGCATAATCTCATTAAGATCGGTCTCCCCACCTGCCACCACTTGAAGAACCGATAGGTATTCATCTGAGACGATTGTACCTAAGGACTGGTTGTTTTTGATGATCATCTCAATCATTCGAGCGAAGAACCGATACCGATCGAGGCGGCGGCGCGGAGCAGAGGGTGAGGGAGTCCCATCAGGCGATGATGGTTCCGTGATTGAATCGGTGGCCGATGGAGTGAGTTGTAGCTTGGAGGCCTCTTTTAGTAATACGGTGAGCCTGTCGTAGATGATCAGCTGCATGAGCTGTTGATTTCGCGCAGTACTTAGTAACTCTGGCCTGATCGTTGCAGTAACGGCATGCCCAAAATAGCCGCTTATTGACCCGATTCTGCACGGTGAAGCCGTGGTGCCAGATATGGCTTGAACGAGGCTTCTTTACAGGTCCAACAGGCTTCTTGATCAGGTCGAAGCCAGCGAACACCTCCGAATTGAGGATATAGCCATCAGAATCGCGTATACGTGGCTCATAGAGCTCTCGTAGGAGGCCCGAATTGGCATGAAGCTGGGTGAGGTCATCGCGAGAGGAAAGTTCGGTTGTAGGAGTTGTAGAAGCGGCCATTGTAGCTGGTAAAATTTCTAAACGATGCGATAATATAGGGCTTGAATCTGCTGCATTGTGAAGCCATCGAGGCTATATTTATATGCGTTGTGTTGGGTAGAAGCTGAAGGTACATAGAGCAAAATTCGCTGAGGCCATATTCTGCCAAGTGAGCTATTCTGACAGTAGTTACCGCCTGGCTTCTGGCCAATTGGAGCCCTGCGTTTTCTGCCGGTCTACCCCTGAATATCACCACTGACGTCAACTCTATAGCCTCAACACCATGATCGGCACCACAGAAGCTTGTAGACCACTCAGGAAATGCCCGATATAGTCCCTGGAAGGACTAGAAACGCGCGTCTGTTTGTCTAGATACTTCTAGACTAAACCAATCGACAGCTCTTGGCAATCGCACCGTTCAATCCAGGCCGCCCGGGCGGATTAGTGGACACACTGGATAGGGCGAGATCAACGCCTTTGGAGCGGACTGACGGAGGAAGCTCTGACGTAGCGGGATTACGTAGACGATGTAGTCCAGAAGGAGATCTTCCACGGCTGAGGGTAGGAAGCGGATGTTGTCCTTGTACGTGCCCGTCTGCTGCTGGCCCTTGTGATATGTTGTATGGAGCATAATGAGCCTGTGCTGGATGAAGACGTTACGTCGTCTCTGGCTGTTCCGCTAAGTGATCGAGAAGAGCTCCGGCTCCCTGAGAGGCTGACCTGCACCCATATGGATCAATACTAGAAGCCTCTTTAGGAACTCATCCGCCGCCGTCTCGTACAGTGCAATCGCCTTGTCACGCCAGACCCGTCCTCCACCGTCCGCCTTTGCCAAAAAAGAGTCCCTGAGCTGCTTGGAGTTCTGGATAACCGTCCGCAACGCCCTATCTCGGCCCTCCAAGAGCCCGGCGTTCTCTCGATGCAGACCGAAGAACCAGCCAAAGGCATCGCAGTCCAGGTTGTCCCTTAAAGCCCACGCGTGCATCCGTGGCAGCTGTTGAGCACCGAACATCAGCTCCCCGTACAGCAGCTCGCACGCCTGCTCGTACTCTAACAGCATCAGCTTCGGCACCTCGTCCATCCGCAACTCCGTATCATCGTAGGTCAGGATCTGCTCATCCTCATCCCAGCGCGCTTGGTGAGCCCCGACGTCGTCCTTAGAGATCCTGAGCAGCAGCAGCCGCCACCGCAAGATCTCGCCCATGGGGGACTCGGCCGTCTGCTGCAGGAACTTCTCGCAGATCTTCTTGATCGGCTTCAGCGCATCCCCTAAGCCCGCTAGTTCCTGGCTGGCGCCATGGTGGAAGATGAGCAGCTGCACCACCCAGATCAGGCCCGATAGGTGGCTGCTGTAGTCTCCTGGCCGCATCCAGCCTAATGTTGACGGCTTCACGCTGAGCATTGCGCAGAAGCTCACCAACGGGGAGGTGTATCGCTTGCCGCTAAAGTTGTGGCAGATAAGCCGTATACATAGCGTCTCCAACGCCCTCTTCAAGGCCGGGCCGTCACCCGCACCGGCCGCCCGCAGCGTCCCTTCCCACGCGTCCCACTGCTCGCTGCTGAGACGGATCATGTCCTCCGGCTTACTTCGCTTCTGATGATGCTGCTGCTGCTCCTGGCTTCCTTCTATCGTGAAGTAATCGCGGTCGACCACGCGGTACATGTAGGCCAAGAGTTGCTTCCACAGGCCGAAGTAAGCCACCAGCGTGCTGGCTTCTTTGTCCGGATCGAAGGCTCGAGTCTTCCCCAGCAGCTCTACCTTGGAGGACTGGAAGCGGTTTAGGACGACCTGTCGAGGCCAGGTCAACATGCAGTCCGGCCCGTCGAAGCACTAGCTGTGAGCCTCTCGTAGGATAGCCTCCATTCCCTCCAGCATGGCGGCCAACTCCGGCTCCTGGTCGCTGTCCTTAGGCAGAGCAATCGAGGCCCGAACTTCGTCTTTCTTCAGGTCTTAAATGTGCTCTGCAATACCGGTCCTCCTTAGCCAAGGCACGACTGCCGACTTATGGCTATCAAAGCCGTGTACCTTGTTAACCTCCTCGGCTACATCGCGCTCCATCTGCCTTAGATCCTCATCCTACTAGCGGAAAAACTCCTCCTCTTCTTTCGCTAGCGTCGTCGCAGACCTCGAGTCGGCAGGCTCTAAGGCCTCTTCCTCTACCACGAAATATCTAACGTGCTGCGTCTCCGCAAAGAAGGTCTGGAGCTTACACTGGGCCCACAAGGGGATCGGCCTGTTGTGCTTGGCAGGCTTCCGGCCGTGCACCTGCGATACGTGATCTTTAACGGTCTTGAGGCTCCGTGTGAGCCCCTCGGAGCAGAGGCAGCAGCGGAAGCCATCATGCTGCTTGAGCCCGTCGATCACCTGGACGGTCTCCTTACCCGGATACTGGACCTTGTCTGGCGCGAGCAGCCTATAAGTGGAGAAAAGTTCGATCAAGGATTTTAGCTGCTGCCCGAATATTCGATGCGGTTGGTTTCTGAGGTGTCGCTTCCAGAGGTCTCGCTTCGGTGGTAAACAGAACCCGCACTCCGCGCAGATGAGCACCCGCCTTTTAGGATCGTAAACAAAAGCCTCCATTCATTAATAATAATGCGATATATATATATGAGCTTTCCGACACTCCTCCTGCCTTGGATTATGCGAAAAAAAGACCTTCTTTCGCTCCGCCAGCGGTGCTAGAACGGATGGAATTGCGGTTATTTAATTGCGGTTACCTGGCCCACGCCCACCCCTGCGGGCAAGGGTCATGCAGCGAATCAGCGGCCACAAAACGAGAAGTACGGTTCACTTCTCGCAACTAATAAGGGGTAGGGTTAAATTCTAAGCTAGTAAAGACCCTTATAAACTAGATTATATTAGAATAAGATAGAGTTAAAGAGAAGTTAACCGCCGTATATAAGTACTAAGTAAAATTCTTTAATAAATATTAAATCGACCTAGGATTTACTATAGAAGAGGAGATCTACCTTTTAGATCGCTATATCTCTTTAAATAGATCTAGTAAGAAGCTAGATTATAAGTATTATAGTCTATTTAAGATTATTCGAGCTAATAAACGTATAGTGTTCGAACTCTAGATATTTAGTTAATACTAAATCCATCTAGTCTTCCATGTATCGCTCTTTAAATGGTACTATAAGAATATAATAGAGGGTAGAATAACCTAAAAACCCTATATTATCTACGCTTATGATTTAAAGGACATATAGAATATAGAAGAAATCTTAGGCTAGAAGTAGGTAGAAGATAGTATATAGGTCTATAAAATCCGATGGAAAGGCTTTATAGTAAATAAAAACACTTAGGAACCTACTAAATATATATTAAATGCTGTAATAAATGCTTATAGGCGTAGACTAGGCTAAACCGGCCTAAAAGGGGCTGAAAATAATAAAAGACCTAGTCCGCCACCTAAATAAGGTTGAGGCCGACCTCTAAAAAGAAAAAGGTAGTAATAAGTAGAACCCTAAACCGGGCTAGGAAAGAATAGGAGAATAGACTAAAAGAGACTCTAGAAAGTGACTATCATGATTTTATAGAGTTAAAACACTAGAGGCGTATATAAAGAAATGTGTATTATAGCCTATAAGAGCCGAAGCTACTAGGCTAAAGTATAGGTCTTCCGCAGTAGGGTAGGCAAAATAGGCTATAAGGAGCTAGAGTATTATCTAGAAAGTTCGCCTATATCCACTAAAATAGGCTAAAAGAAGCACTAATCCACCACCCTACTTAGTAGCCTAAACCGGATAGAGGTCTAAAGTAGCCACTAAATAGTTATACTAGTTCGACTCCTCCTTACTTAAAGCTTTCTTAGAATAAGAGCGGATACGGGCTAGAAGAGACCGGATTATATTAATAAGATCCTAACTATTAAGATTATCCGGCGTGGTCTTACAATGCTTCTTACCACCTTTAGCCTAAAATAGATTAATAAGAGTACACTAAAGGGGACTAAAATAAGATATACATCTACAAGCTTAATACTAAAGTTATCCTCCTTAGTATTAGCTTTAATCTTATGCTTCTTACCATGATCCTTATAACTCTCCACTTTTAGACTAGTTTAGTCCTACTTATTAGTACCCTTATAGCACGGAAAGATATTAATAAGCTTTAGGTTATTGCTAAAATAGATTAGAAAAGACTAAAAAGAGAGGCTAGAAGATACTAAACTTACCCGCTCTAGACTATCTAGAATGCGCCGATAGTAGCATTAGCCGCTATAATTTAGACTAAATTAAGCTTATCGATCGCAGCCTTATAGTCGTTAACTAACTTAATAATCTTATCCTTAACATCTAGAGGGAACTGAAAATAGGTTAAAAAAGGCTAAAAAAACCACTGAGAAAGGGCTAAAAGGGACTATATTTAGTAATAAGGCCTATTATTAGCATCGTAAGTATAGTAAGGCATATAACTATTACAGATGCCTAGGCGCTCGGAATAGAAGCGGTAGAAAGGAATAAAATCCTCTACTTTTAGGCTAGAAGAGATCGTGGCGACCTAGCGGACGTAGTTTATATAAGAGTTAGTAGTAAACTCCGCCTTAGCGCCTAGATGGAGGCGACGAGACTTAGCAGATTTAGCTATTTTAGACTAAAAGCTAGTAGAAAAGTTCTGAAAGTGTAATAGGTATTAGAAGTTACTAAAATAAACGCGAAGAATCCTAAAAGCACTATAATAGCCTAAAAGAGTATAGTTAGAGGCTAGCTAGAGTCCAGAAGACAACTAAAGAGGTTAGAAGTAGCTAGATTATTATATTATAGGCTAGAAGTTAATAAAATAGAATTTAACTCTAGCAACTCTAAGCTTATTAAAATAGAGTAGAGTTAACGAAAAATAGAGATTGTAGGCTAGCTAGTATTTATTTCTATAATAGTATTACCTAATCGGGTTATTATGAAACGTCGTAGACTTATATTTACTAATTCTAGCCATTTCTTTATCTTCACTTTATATTTTACTTTAGTATAATGTTAGGCGTTTTTAGACTAGATTTAGGGGCCTTTTAGACTAAAAATTCTAGCCTAATATAGATTTTATAGGGTCTAGGGCGGATCTTCTAAGAAGAAGAATAGTATTAGAGATATACAGTAGAAGAAACCCTTATAGCCTAGATAGTCTAGAACTTTATATATTAAAGAGCAAACTACTAAGCTAGAGTTTAGTATATAAGGATCTAACCCTGCCTCTTCTAGCCCTTTTACCGAGGTATAGACTAAAAGGGACTAAGGTATAAGAAAAGGAGCATCTAGTATATATCAAAAACTAGCTATAGGTATAGATACGGTAGTAGTTCGTGCTATTTAAATCTAAAAAGATTATCTCACCCTTCTATTATTACATTCTAAAGCCTACCATCCACCCTTTCTTAACACTTAGTATAGCTTGAATGCATAATTTTTTATAAATTAAAAAATTTTATTACCACTTATATTCACTATACTATAGAAATAATGAATCTAAATAGTATAGATTTACTTATTCTTTGTAATATATATAATGAGGTTGGAATTCTAATTAAGAAGAAAGAAAGTAGTGCTAAGATATAGCTAATAAAATGAGGATTAATATTATAAGATTAGATCGAGTTATGGAGAATGCTAGATTCTTATTTAAGTTAAGTCTAATATTCTAATAAATAAGAATGATGCTATCTATATACTAGTATCCTTTGTACTATACTTCTTTTAATTAGTATAATTAGCTTCTAATCCCATTAATTAGGCTAATTAGATCTATTTTAACACCTTCTATTATTAGTTTTATACGTGACACTTAGTATTAATTACTTCTCGATCCGTATTATCCATTGCAGTTTGTAACAATATATATATCTTAGAAGATCTTACTATAGAACTTATGTACTACTATATAGAACTTATATACTATCTTACAGCATTTATATACTATTTTGTAGTTCTAGCAATAGAATACATTATAATATATAGTAACTTATCCAACTCTGAATCAATTCGGTTCAGATCGTGCTTTTTGGATATTCTAATACAGAGGGTAAGTTCCGTGCTTGTAATAGAACAAATATAATTTATTTTCTATTATTATCTTTATTATCTTTATTTAATCTTTATAAATAGTTAATTTTAACTAGTGTTCACTATCTATACTCTTATACTACTACTAATTATACTATTCTTTACTAACTACTTATTTAGTCACACTACTATCTAATAATTCTATAATCTAATAAGACTAAAATAATAGTATTATATGCGTTTTCGCTATATAAACTAGTTAAAGTTTGCTAAGCTATACTTGGTGTTTTTTACTCTTTTAGTATAAGATAGAAGTCTACGGACGCACGGTTATTCCGTGCTAGGTGCCTGAGGCTATAGTTACGTAACCTGGATCGGAAGCCGTGACACGCCTCTTGGCAGCTGAATAAACTACCCGGCGGCATGAGTATCACCGACTTTTGACTGCGAGAAGTAAAGAACATCATCGACTGCGCCGCTGGTTTACTAGCTCTCGACAGCTAAACAAACGCTTCATGTAACTAAGCTCAGCCCACGACACAACTGACAGCTTCACGGACAATTACGGCCCTGTCATGCGGTTCCGATAGCCACCCACCCAGCAGTGGAACTGTAGCACTTCAAGAACAGCGTTTGTTCAACGCTCGGCCACTGCAGGTTGTCGAGCAGTCATTCGATCATCATGAACGGGCCTTTTAGCGACAGGTCACGCAATAACGGCAGCAGGAGCCGCACGGGCTGCCTGCCCTGTCGCCGTCGGAAACGCCGCTGCGACGAGCAGAAACCCGTCTGCCTAACGTGCCGAAGGACCGGCACTTCCTGCGTCTACGGCAGCCCTATTGGCACATCAAGTGCTCGATTTATCATCGCCCAAGGCCACAGGCAACCCGTTCTGCCCGTCAGAGGTACGGTGGAAAGGACTTTCATCAACCTCCTGAGCAAGGATGTGCCGTGGGTCTGCCCGCAATACCGAAGCCTCGTGGTCCGGGAGCAGGACGAGACCGAGAACGAATTGCCGGAGGCCCATTTGTTTCGCTCACCTCAGAGTGCGCTCTTGCAACCAGGCGAGTTTGACGTCGCAACGGAGAGCCAATTGGTACAATATTGTATGTCATGGGTTCATCACTTAAAGCTTCTGTGCGCTTGGGCGAGACGAACTTGCTGAAGCTAATAGTCTCTAGACTTCGAAGTTGTCAGTAACAGCAGAGTCTACGTCCCTACGAGCCGAAATCTCTTTCGATCCTCCATAATGCCACTCCTACTTCAGAGCCGTGGGCCGCTATTATATTCGGTTTTGGCCTTGAGCTCTGCTGAGCGAAGCCGTATTATGGTTCCCAGCGACATTGACTACCATTCCCTCACACTCGAGTACAAGTCGAAAGCACTGGCTCAGCTTCTGGAGCGCCTGACAGATGCGCAGAGCGCCCAAGAGAATCTCCTGACCTGCATACTCCAAGCGTCTTTTGAGATTGCAAATGGCTCGAGATCTACATGGTTGAGACATTTACGAGGAGCGCTTGCGATTCTCGAACAATTTGGCAGCGTCATAAGCCCAGAGACAGTTAATTTTGCACTGCAGTACTTCCGTTTCCGTTACATTTTGATGAAGACGACTGAACAAGGCTCTCAGTTCCAAACTCCCGGGTCCGACCTCAACATCTCCGAGTTGCAACTCTTCAAGAACTTCTGCAGCAATAGCACCTATACTTTTGCATCTCACCAACAGTCCGAAGAGATGATCGATGAACATATTGGTTGTTCCATGGAGATCGTCAACTTGATATACGAAATATCCGAGCTGGCGGCCACAAAATACCAACACTTGCCCCCGCAGTCCCCCAGCGGTGAACTTGGAGGTGCTCAGTTTCAGACAACAGCCTTGGCCCTCGAGCACCACGCTCTTAACGTGAAGTTCACCAGCTCAGAACTCGATCAAGATTACCTTTTCAAAAGCGCCGAGTGCTTCACAATCGCTGCTCAAATCTACCTCCGACTTGTTTGCTTTGATTTTTCCATCATTCACCAGTCGATACTGGAATCACAGGAAAAATTACTCGACGCCCTCCGTCAAGTGATTTTCGAAGGTCAGCCACGGCGCTCTTTCCCCATGTGGCCACTGTTTATTGCCGGTTGCGCTTGCTCCAGCGACGAACAACGCGAAACTGTCGTAGGGCTCTTTACCACCCTCGACAACCAGTGGCCGATTAGTAACATATCCACGGTCTGGCGCGTAGTATGGACCGTTTGGCAGAATCGGGATTTATGTATGCGCACGCCCACGCATCAGCAGCGAGATTGGCAGGAAATCATCAGCAAATATGGTTGGAGGTTGTCACTATCATGACGCTGGTCGTATGCCTGTCTCAGTCCTTACCAGGCTCGGCGTCAGTAGTGAGGAGAGCCGGTGTTCTTGTGTATATCCGGAAGAATACCCGAACGACGATAGGTAGCTTCCTATCGAGAGCATCACTGAATCCGGGGCCGCGCAATTCTCGCCATATAGATCGGACGGGAAGCTTGGACGTCTATTGACTAACACAACGTGGCGCGTAAATATGGAGCGAGATTGATCGCAATCCAGTACGGCTTCGTATGCGTCGTAACAAGCACGGAGAAGCCGGTGGGCGCGTCAATCGTGAGGGGCTTGCTAGTGAGTCAGAGATGCATGCTTTCCAGTTGCCTTTCCACATCTCCAGCGCTTTGCGGCACCCAATTAAAGAGTAGAGGACTGACTTCTGTTGCAGCTCACGGCGCAGTGTGTGTGTGTATATTACCCTACCATCTCTTTCCACGGAATGTTTCGCATCTCTTCCCGAATACTGCCAACGTCGACAGGAGCTACTTAGCCGAGAGCCCAAGAAACTAAATCACTACCACAGCGAGAGCGTCCTTATTACGGTAGGAGACGTCGTTCCGAGCGATCGACCAGCAATCCTAGGAAGCGGCCAACCTTTCAACAGCTAAGGAGTTTCTCAGCTTTTATGGCATTTTCCTGGGGCTTTTCAGCATGACTTCGCACGCTCCAGATGCAGAACTTCTGGACCATACTCTGCTAAGGTTGGCTTGGAGAGCCATGCCCGGTGTGCTTTGTGTCGAGACTAGGTGTTATGTGCATCAGGAACATTTGACTGGCGCATGCGGATGATGAGTGTTATCGGATTGCATTCCCATGGAGCATCTCCCGGAAAGCCGCTCAATCTTGCATTACTATGGCGAGCTGTGGGATTGTAAGGAGGACCCAGTCAGGCATCGTCTGGATGATATAAGGAAATGGTTACTTCTGCACAATCGGGATGCTGGACGTTCTTCTCTTCTATATATTTAAGAGCTCCAACGCAATCAAATGCTGGACCATTATAAATATGCCCTAGTTATCCTGTTCTTCTCCTCGATGAGCTCCCCGATCTCTCTCGCGTTCCCAACTCGCCAACTCACAGAATCGGCCCAGTTGTTGCCTTGGCCGTCATGCTGTTGCCACCTCCACCGCGCCAGCTTCTGCTTTCTATCTTGTAGCAGATCAACGACCCATTTTCCAAACACGGGCATCATCTTAAATCCATGTCCCGAATCACCAGCCAGTACCACAAGCGAGTCACCCGTCCCCGGCACGAAATCGACACAGTACTCCGAATCCTGAGTATCCGAAAACCAGCACATCTTTTTGTCCACGAACGGGCGGTCCGCCATCCATGGCAACGTCTCCCGAAGCAGCTGCCGAAGTTTGCGCTCGTCTTCAAGCGGAATGTAACCCTGTGGTTCCGGCAGTTCGTCCGGAGGTGGCAATGACGTGCCGCTAGCGTCCGTGTTGCTGTAACCAGCTCCCAGTGGGCACAGCTTAAACAGTCGCGTCGCCGGATCCGGCTCGAAAAAGAAACCAAGGTCGCGCACATTCGTGACGGGCAGGTTGCGTAATAAGTCGCATTCTTGCTCGGTCAACTGCACATGCGCCACAGACCAGCACCGGGCGACGGCGAAGTAGCCGAGTTCGGGTATCAACGATGCGCCGTAGGCGTCTAGGGCGCAGATTGATATTGCCGCTCTGTGGATTTCGTTGTCGGCAGTCACGACGCCCGTGCAGCGTCTGGTTGATGAACCGCCAGGCCCGTTGTCATACAACAGCTCAATGACTTTGCCTCTGGTTTCACCAAGCAGGAACTTTACCCCGCGCGAGGCAAGGTGCAAGCACACGCCCTTTAGCGCGTTGCCAGAATGTGCGTACCCGGCGAGTGGATTAAAATAACCCCTGAAACCGTTCAGAGGTCCAGAAAACTGCCAGGCGTGGCCCCTGAACTCTTCTCGTGTGGTTAGAGAGTGGATGTCCAGTGCGAACTTTGGGTGTTTCGATACGGAGGCTAGGGCTTTTTCCATGCTGTTGACGGCTTTCGGGGGTGCTTCTCCAGATGTTGCGACTATGTAGCCAGTTTGGTGGTAGTAAGGCCCGAAGAGGGGGTTTTCCAGCCTTGGATCGCTTCCTGGAAGGACATTAGTCACGGGCCGCATATCTAAGGAGGGATCGGAGATATCTCAGCCTCGTTGACCTTACAAGAGCCAGCTGGGTGTAAAATTCATCTTCATATTCCGCGCGAACGATCTTGTTCAAGTCGTATGCTGCAGAGAAGTGAGATGGTATTGTCTCAGCTCGATCGAAGACGGTGATGTCTGAGTATCCCGTGAGGCTGAGGTGCAGGGCTGTTGATAGACCCCAAGCGCCACCGCCAATAATGGCGATCGGTGCGTTTTTGTCTTTGGACATGATCATCTAGGGACGAACAACTCTTCGGTTGAGAGATTAGAAGACTTCGGGTGCGGCAACAATCGCCGGGCTATCCGCACGCCTAAAGATTCAAATGTTCCATGTGGAAGACTTCGAAGGTTTGAATTGTCTAATTGTACATGCTGGGCGGGAAATGATACACTCGGGGCAGAAATGATATAATGGCGTGAGAAGCTTAGCTGGTCCAATATCCGAGCATCCCGCGCAGATTTTGTGGCAACATGCGCACAATTTGCCAGTGCGTTGGAACCGAATCCAAGTCTCATCGCTGTCGATAAATGGGGCTGCAGCGGCCTGATCGCCGTTCGAGTCCGTATGTGAAGCAAAACGACGCGAGGTGGGCGAATTGCAGCGGGTTAGCGTATGCGCCTCAAGTATCGATCGGCAGTGATTGTGCAGAGTATTAGTGGGCGGCTCTGCTAACGCACACACCTTTACGCCGCGGCACCAAAGATCGCTACTACGTATTCTTCCGTCTCGAACTCGGCAAGTGTCCGAAGGCGGAATGGCCGAGGTGGCGTGATCTATGGTCCACTAATAGCGCAGGCCTCAAGTACATGTATGGCGGAGGCGCAGACCTCTGTATGGCGGAGGAGGTCCGCCTCGCATCTCGAATCCCGAGTGTCGAAGTTGAAACGGCACACGGTGCTAGTCTCATTTGTAGCAGAAGTGGAATGCAGCCGGCGGGTTCTTTTTGAGCTCGGCACCCTACTTGTGATTACTGCAAGATCGTGCTAGCGTTCTTCATATTGTACTGGACTCATGCAGCGCATCAAGATCTTCAAGATGCTTACCGGTCTCGCAATGACAAGAGATACCAGCTCTAGACGCCAACTTCGGTGAAAAGCTTTCAGGAGATAGCGACCATAGTCTCTGGGATTTCTGCTTGCGGGAGTAGTCTGCTCGGCTTCATGAAGAAACCATGAGAAAGATTGAGCAATGCAAACGTCAAAAACCTTTTCATTTTGTGTGCGTTGCCCACTACCAAAGAACTATATAGCCTTCCTACTTCGATCTCTTCAAAACCCTTAGAGTCTTCAGAAGGCAGTCACAAATTGCTTGGATACAGTACGGTCTCAAGAGGAGCGAACTCTTCCTTTAGCGTCCTTGGTGTCGTGAACCGCATCAACAAATTCGTGCTGCCAGCCTTGTCGTTTGTGCCACTTGCTCTACTACCGCCGAATGATTATTAACCGATGACGGCACCCGTGGTCTTGCAATTAATGTAGAAGTTTCCAGCGGCACATCGCAATTTGTCCTCTGCCATGCGGATAGCAGATTGATCACTTGCAAAGATTGCGCCAGTGAGTGCCAAACCACCTCCCTATAGGTCGATCCTCTCCAGCAGCTGTCCATACTCTGTATTAGGGTAGATGTGTACGGCTAGCACCGGACCAAAGAGCTCTCTGTTAAACAGATCGTGGTCGAGAGTTTTGGCAACGTAAACTGAAGGCTGGATAAACAGCCCCTTGCTATCGTCATATGAGCCGCCTAGAAGTCTCTCCAGCTGCTCGTCCTTGTTCGCTGCGTCGATTGCTGCTTTGATCCGGTCGAAGGAGTTTCGGTGAATGACTGTACCCATGAAATTCTCAAACTCATCAGGCGGACCGACCTTAACACGTTTCATCTCCTCCTTCATCTGGTCCAAGAGGTCTTCAGCCTGGCTTTGTGGAAGATAGAGACGAGAGCATGCGGAGCACTTCTGGCCCGCGTATTCGAACGCTCCTCGTATGGTGTGCTTGACAGCACTGCTGACGTTTGCCGAAGAATGCACGAGGTGGAAATTCTTCCCAGATGTCTCGCCCACCATTCGTGGGTAGTCACGATAAATCTTCTTCACAATACCTTCGCCTGATTTTCCACATAAGCTGCGGAAAATATCGGACGACCCGGCGAAATGCAGCGCTGCGAATTCAGGGTGCTCAAAGACCACTTTGGTGATCATCTCTGCATCTCCGTTGACAAACTGGATGACATTTGGCGGAAGACCGGCTTCCAAGAGAATCTTGTATACCAGATAACTGGCGTAGGTCGAATATGGGGATGGCTTCCAAACAACGACGTTGCCCATGAGCGCAGGGGCCGAGACCAGATTACCTCCAATCGCAGTAAAGTTGAACGGTGAGACGGCATAGACGAAGCCTTCGAGTGGGCGGTAGTCCGTACGACTGATGTGCCCCAGGTAAGTAACAAAAGAGAGAGCATAGACAACGCAGGAATGATTAACCCATGATGTCCTTGGGCCATTAGAGTCGGCTGCTGCTCATATACCTGCTGCGCCAACGAGGCATTGAAGCGGAAGAAATCGGCCAGTTCTGCAGCAGCATCGATTTCCGCTTGCCACGCGTTCTTGCCTTGACCTAACATCGTCGCCGCTATCAATTCGTAACGGTACTTCCCAATCACGAGTTCCGCCGCTCTCAAGAAAACTGCCGCTCGGTCGGTAAATGGCGTGTCCTGCCAGCTCTTCTTCGCCTCTAGTGCGGCCTCAATGGCCTTTGACACATGCTCAGCTGTTGCGCCTGCGAATTTGGCGAATACTTGAGAGTGTTCCGACGGCATTCTCGTATCCTCCCCCTTGTCGCCGGGCCTGCCGACTCCTTCCCATTCGCGAAGCTTGGTACTGATATTGGCAGCTTACTTCTCAGCGCCTTCAGAGCAGAGGCTAACTGCTGGCGTTCAGGTGACGATTTTGTGTAAGAGCGCCGGGCTGGTGTTAGGTTTGATTCACTGTCGGGTACATTTCTGACGACTTACAGGCTCCTCGTTGAACGGCCTAGGAACCTTGTAGCCGCTGCAAGACGCCATCGTGGCTCTCAACACAGGCTTCTGGTTGCGGATTGGTACGGAGCGATGAGGAGAAACGAGCGGATGCGCTGAGCGGCGTATGGATGAGATAGCAAGAGAAGACATGCTTCATTGTCTTCCTCTTCTCTGGAAAAGACAGCCGGAGAGCAGTGTTTCTCCTTTTGTCGCCTCGGGTGGAGGCAAGACAGGCAGACCAAGATAGTCCCCTGGCGAGTGGCACGCTCAGCCCATACCGAGCATTTCGGGCCACGACGCCAGCAAGCAGCCGACCGATGGCTTGCTCAATGTTGGAACCCATCTCAGGCGGCTACGCTAACCCGCTGAGATGGCGATCCCACGTGGGTGCCAAGCGGGAAATCAGTTGATGCAGGTGCGGCTACGCTAACCCGCTGAGTTGTCGATCCGGCGTGGGTGCAGGCGCCAACCGGGGAATGGGGAATGCCCACCTGCAGTGATCAGTGATGCAGGATACGGCTACACTAACCCGCTACAAAAATGGTTACGCGCTTGGGCCAGGGTTATCTGTGTGCCGGTGGCTATCGCCGCCGCCGCCGCATCTGACAGATATTGTCGCCGCTGTATGTTCATGCGACTAAAGCCATCGAGGCTCTGATCTTGAGCGCATGTCGTTCACCTTTGGGTCCTAGAAAGCGATGGCCTTCTCCTGCGCCTGAACCGTCACTATATCCCCTCTTCGTCCGTTGTCACCCACGTTTGCGAGCTCAAGCTGGAGGGCACTCCATGGCTTTTCCACTCTACGCGCGCCCGCGACACAGCATCAACATGTCCACCGTCTGGCGGGTGCGCACTCGTCTCTGTGCGCCTTGTGCACGGGGTCCGATCTGTGCTTCTCAGCCAACTGTAATCAGATACTCGGGATACAGGCCGCAGCATCGGACCTCCACCAGCAGCCCTGCATCGAGAGAAAGCATCCCCCTCGCAACACCGCCCGAGCATGGATCTCTACGAGGGATCCCACTACCTGTGCTTAGCAGATCATTGCTGGTCTTGTCCGTCGCAGCACTTCCCCTTAGCATATTGTCCCTTTTGATCCGAGCTATCAGAAAGCATTCCGACCTGATTGATTCCATCCCACTTTTGCGGTGGCTATTTCGGAGAACATTCTACGATAATTTCTGCATCGGGTCAGAAAAGAGCGAGATCGTAGAAAACATCACAAACCTGCGCAAGATGGGCATCAACGGTGTTATTCTGGCATTGGTTAGGGAGGCTCCAGCAGCATCATCCCCTCACTTCGAATTAACCGCCGACGAACCACAGCTTCAAGAGTGGACAGCTTTAAATCTCGCGACGCTTGAGAACCTGGAGGCAGGCGATTTTCTTGCGATCAGATGCACAGGGGCGGGAGAAGCCACTCTCAATTTCATAGAGAAATTCTCTGCTCTTTGCAAGGTCGAGTCAGAGGAAGTGGCAAAACGCACCTTCGGACACCAACTAGCTGTATACGAGGGAAAAATACGTCAAATTTGCGCAGCAGCCCAGTCAAAGCGTGTGCGAGTTCTCGTCGACGCGGAAGGCTCTCGGCATCAAGACGCAATAGATTGTGTCGCGTTGGTAAGTTAGGCCCTGAAGATGACAATCAATGTAACGAAGCTGAAAGGCTAACGAATCCGTGGAATGTTATGTCAACGTTCAACAGACATGGTAGAGCCTACGTCTTCAATACGTACCAGATGTAAGTACAAGAGCTATCTATGCGCCTGAGGGACGCCTTAGCCCTGACGACTGTAGGTATCTCAAGTCCAACATCGACAAAATTAAACGTCACCTCCAATATTCGGCAACTCAGAGCTATACCTTGGGCTTGAAGTTGGTCCGCGGAGCGTACCTACATACCGAACGCAACCGACGCCTCATCCATGATACGAAGCAAGAAACTGACAACGCTTTTGATTCCGCTGTCCGTTTTCTTCTTGACGGTCCAACAGAGGACCAAGCAAACGCTATGGTGGTCGACAACATCTCTTCATCTCACCAGCAGCCACAGGCGCACGATTGGAGTGCGGAACTCATGCTCGCAACTCACAATGCTGAGAGTATACAGAAAGCCGTCTCACTCTACCTTAAGGACGGCCCTTCCAAAGATCGGCTCACAAACGATGAGTTCGAGAAGGCGCCAGGAGTCCGCAGTCTAACGTTTGCGCAGCTGATGGGAACGGCAGATGAAGTCTCCTTCAAGATCGCGTCGCAGATAAGTGGCGCTATACAAGAAGCGGGAAGCCTAGCAGAAAGACGACCGACAATTCATTCTAGCAATCCTTCTTCCCTCAAGACTAGTACCGACACGGTAGACGAGTTTCCCCTGATTGGTGTCTACAAGTACACTGTCTGGGGTACATTCAAGGAGTGCCTTCTGTACATGCTTCGACGCGCAGAGGAGAACAAGGATTCCGTGACTCGCAGTCGTGGTAGTGCAGTCGCGATTCTTCGTGAGTTGATAAGAAGAGCACTTTTCCCGGCGGCAAAGTGAGCTGAATAGAACTTCGTGGGCCAAGTATATGTTGTCTATGTACATATGATTTAAATCCATGTCTTCATCACGGCACTTGTATTCACCTCGACTTGAGGCGAAGCCGCACAAGAGGGTGAAACACATGTTTCATATACTAATCTTTTTCTAAGTTTACAATTCTATTAAAAGCCAGCAAGAAGCAATCTGCAGTCTAATGCAGACAGACCCATCGGACGTGCTAGGGTGCTGTGCGTTGGAGGTTAGCGTAAGCGGACCCTCGACAGGGAGTTTGCGGATGCCAAGCATCGTGGGGAGGCGAGGTGGTGCAGTCGGCGGTTAGGATAAGCGCCAGGCGAAAAGCTCAGCGGAGTTGTCTCCTTCTCTCGCTAGGTAATGCCGAGGTCACTACTCGGGGCAGTTCCCCCTCCTTTGGCCTACCTAGGTAGTATTTAATGCATTTAAAGGCTGAGCGCACTGGCGTTATCGCTGATATCTATCGGTGATTCACCCCGCAATCGAGGCAACACCGTATCGCATTTCGCCTTGTCGCCTGGAGGTTTACCCACCATCGTGCCGGGCCACCCTTTGGGTCAATTCGCTGCGCGATGCCCCCTTCACCTCCCATGGTCGAGCCTGAGCTGCACTTCATTGCGCCGACTCCTTATGTGCCCAACTCCAAACTTCCAGTGCTCATCTATCGCGCCGTTCTCCAAGGCTTCGATCGCGAGTGCATCCTTGAGCACATCCAAGGAAACAACTGGTTGAAAGGCGGCCAGTGGAAGACGTACAGGACGGCTCATTTCCACTCCAATACGCATGAGTGCTACGCTGTGTTGAGCGGGAAAAGCACGTACTCGCTCGGCAAGTCACCAGTTGATGCAGATTTCAGTGAAGAAGGACATGAGAACGGGAAGAAGCTCCAAGTCGCCCAAGGCGATGTGTTCGTCCTACCAGTAAGTGACTCCAATTGGATCTGCCAGAGATTCCCAAGACAGACAACCTAATTGGATCAGGCGGGCGTCAGCCACTGCTCCATCGACTCCGAAGGAGATTATGAATACATTGGATTTTACCCCGAGGTAGGTCTTTTGCCCTCAGCCCTTGTTCGTAGGGGTAGCTGTGGCATAAAGCGAAGTCGGCACTAATAAGGCGCTAACGAGCATCTCGCTTTTTAGGGTTCCCCCAAATGGGACATGAATTACTGCAAAGAGACCCCGGAGCAGACGAGAAGGAAGGCTGTTGATTGCTACAATGTGCCTATTCCCGATACCGACCCGGTGTACGGTGCTTCGGGTCCTTTGCCCATAATATGGCAAGATGCGGACAGATAGGGCGAAGGACCGAGTTCTCCGATATGCCTTTTGTTATTTTAGCATTGTGTGTACCCGCACTCTAAACTGCAGACCTCGAAGTGGAGGTTATTCTCGTTGTTCTTGGCGTACGTTCCGAGCGAGAGTGCGCCGAATTATTTGCTAAAGGATTTACAATAACTATTTCCTTTCACACCTTCTCGATATTAAGTGATCCATGTTCCAATGTCCCGTCTGAATCTTCGTTCAAGCCCAAGACACGCCTCGACTCTGCCACAGACAGATTGTACGGCATACTCTTCTCCCTTTTGACTGGGTCACCACCCGCCGCGAAGATGACGTCCAGCTCCTCAAGGGAGCGCTTCTTCGTCTCGACCAAGAAGAAGTAGATTGTGGGCACGAAAAGGAAGTTGAAGATGGCGAAGATTATATACTAAAGCTGACGTTAGCTCCTTTGCATGTCCTGCTCGGGCGAACAAGGCGAAAAACTTACAGTTTTCCATCCGATATTCGCAAACGCCGGAGGGATAATCATAACAACCACAAAGCAGAACAACCAGTTGCCAGCACTGGCAATCGCATTCGCCTGAGCGCGACACCGGAGCGGCGCGATCTCCGCGCTGTACAGGAAGGGCCCACCGACCCATGCGAGACCGAAGAAAGTGTTGAAGAGGAAGAGGAAGCCCGCAGCCACGAGCTGGTTCGTGCGATCAGAGGTCGAGCTCAGGCCGGCGATGATGGCGAAGCAGACGCCCATGCCGGTGGCAGTGATCATGAAGGATCTGCGGCGACCCAAGCCTTCGATGAGGAAAACTGACAGTAGCGAACAGACTGCATATTCAAGGCCACCCATGGCAGCAATGAAATGCGACATGCTGGGCGAGAGATTGAAGGATTCTTGCAAGATCTTGTTGGCGTAGGTGGAGACCATATTGATGCCGGAAAGTTGCTGTGCCGCTTGGATGAAGGTGCCGATTGCGATGCGTTAAAGAGTTTTCGTCTTTCCGTTCTCGAACAGTTCTCTGTAGGAGAAGGGTGCTAGCTTTGATTGGGCTTCGAACGACGCGATGATTGAGTCGCGCTCTGCTACAAGGACTGGGTCGTCCTCAGGAAGGGCGCGCAGTTTCGACAGGTTCTGCGTTGCCTTAAAGCTGTCAGTTGGAGGAACAGTCTAAGTAGATGTGAGGAGCTGAGGTGCTCACCTCGGTGATCATGCCATGCTTGACAAGCCATCTGGGAGACTCCGGAAGGAAGTTGATGAAGACGAAGACAATCAATGCGGGGATGAGTTGAATACCAACAGGAATCCGCCATTGAGCTTGGCCTTTGACAAAGAAGAAGCCATAACTGATCAGTTGCCCGCAGGCCACACCGAAAGTCTGCAGACCACCTTCGATCATCACTGGATGTTTTGTCAGCTGCTGTATCTGTCTCTGCATAATTCTGGATACAGACCCCATCGACCCCTGCTATGCGGCTTCGCGCATTCAGACTGCCAAGACGGTACAGTGGCAACCTGAAGACCAAGCCCGATACCGCTGATAACACGTCCTACGGTTATCTGAGCGACATTCCAGGCGCTTGTCTGCAGGACGCCTCCGACAAGCATGAACCCCATGCCGAGGAATACGGTGGCTCTCCGTCCGAGGCGGTCACCAAGGTCGAGACATGACAGCGCTCCGATTAATGCTCCAAGCTCGAAGGCAGCAATGACGATGCCCTGCACACTCGCATTGTCCATTTCCGGGAAGACGGACGTGAAGGGATGTTCCGTAATAATGCCTCCCTGAATGTCCAGTAAGCTGGGATGTCATTATAATCAGCGGACGGGTGGAACTACCATAACACTCATGTCATATCCAAACAACCAGAAAGCGCAGGTAGCGATGAAGGCCACAGCGAAGTTGAGCTTCAGGCCGCTAAGACCCATGGTCGTGGTGTACGATGTGAACCTCATGGCGGCAAGTGATAAAGGGTAGGTGATGTAGGAGATTGTTGGTAGTCAAAGGTAAGACTGAATGGGAGAGAGAGACATCCGCATCGCGAGCGGGCTTTATTATATACATGATGCTGGAGAAGACTGAGGGTGAGAAAAGCATCTGGGTTCTACTCGGACCAGAGTCAAGATTGTCGGCGCTTAACGGATTCCAGTAGGTTATCAAGCTCATTGCTTGGGTTGCTATCCGACACGCTTTACAAAGATTGACTCGCGGAGCGGTTAAACGGTTCGTAGCAGGACGTTTCGCCTAGCTATCCTAGTTCCCGCCGGCACCGCAGATCGAAAGTTCAGGGGAGAAGGCTTGCTGGCGGGCAGAACCGTTGTTTTCCTGGGGTATACCCCAGGTTGCATCGAGGTGTGGAGGTGTGGAGTTCCCCATGGGGCTGCCATCAACCGTTTAGCCGTGGCGGAGTTTACGCGGGGCGGTCTCGGAAACCGGGAATAATCTCTCTGGACGACCTCAACGCTGGCAAAGCGGCTACCAACACCTGCAGAACGTCAGTCCGCCATATCAACCATGTTGCCAGTCGAGTGGGCTCAGGGCTGCACGGCTCGAGCCCGTTATTGCAGAAGGTACTCCTCGGTCGTCCGCTGCTTCGACAAGCCAGAGAGGCAGTTCCGAACCACCATGGCGAGCCTATTTCAATCGCTTCCCCTCGAAGACTCCGGTTGTCCATTGCCTCTTACTATTCCAAAGCCTCCCTGAATAACTTGCAAAAATGCCATCTGCACCAAACAATTCCTGGGGCAACCCACTGTACGTCTCCTCCAAGCACCCCAGCAACCCCGCCACCCCCCTCCCCCGCCCGGCCCCATGGCGCGGAGAGGTTCACCTTCTCTCTCGTTTCCGTCATCCTAGAGTGAACACTGCTAACAGCACAAGCTCGTTGAAGGTCATCGGTCACAATGCGGGCACGTCCATGGACGGCGTTGACCTTGTCCACGTGCATTTCACCCAAGACTCCCCAAAATCGCCTCTTAACATGCAACTCCTACGTTACTGGGAATACCCAATGCCGCAGAAGATCAAGCGAAGAGTCATGCGACTCATAAAGGAGAACAAGACGACCCCCGAGGAGATGGCTATTGTCAACATACAACTCGGCGAAGTGATTGCGGAAGCTATCAACGCGTTCGGAGAAAACCAGGGCTTCGACGTTCAGAAGGAGGTCGATATCATTGCCGGCCAAGGTCAGACGATCTGGCATCTGCCCCTCCCCGAACTCTTCGAAGGCGACCAAACACGAGCTCATCTAGATATGGCTGAGATTGCCATGATCGCTGCCAACACCGGGGTTACTTCTTTGGGCAACTTCCGCGTGTCGGACATGGCTCTTGGTCGTCAGGGCTGTCCGCTCTTCGCTGCTCTCGACTCTCTACTCTTGAACCACCCAACCCTCAACCGAGCAGTCCAGAACATCGGTGGGATCGCCAACTTCTCAATCCTGCCGAAGGGCGATGTGGAAGGTTGCTACGACTTCGACACCGGCCCAGGTAACGTCTTTATTGACGCTGCTGTGCGGTATTTCACCAACGGGGAGCAAGAGTACGACAAGGACGGTGCCATGGGCGCCAAAGGCAAGGTTGACCAAGCTGTTGTAGACAAGGTCCTTGCCGGTCCCTACTTCGTCCACGACATCCCCAAAACCACAGGCCGGGAGACTTTTGGAGATCGTATGGCGGAAGACATCTGCGACAAGATGTTGGCAGGTGAGTATCTTAGCAATCTTCACCGCTTCGCTTTGGCTGACCACCCTTAGCTGGCGCAACCCCGGAAGACTGCGTAGCAACTATTACTCGCATAACTGCGCAATCACTCGCCGACGCGTACGAGCGCTGGGGACCCAAAGGCGGTGTTGATGAGATTTACATGGGCGGCGGCGGCTCATATAACCCGAACATCCGGAATTACCTCGAACAACGCATGCCCAAGACTCGGATTACATATGTCGACGAGATCGGTGTCCCCGTTGGAGCGAAAGAAGCGCTAGGATTTGCACTGCTGGGCTGCGAATGCTTTGTCGGGAGACCCATGATCGTTCCTCGCAAGACCGAATCCGACAACCCTGGTGTTGTTGGGCAGATTCAGCCGGGCAGGAACATGCATCGCATCAGGCAACACGTTGCAGGGGTGAGTTCTATCTCCGAGTGCGTTGCATTTGCGTTAAAGCTGACTTGCCAAAGTTCTGGGGAGAGTTTCCTGAAGAAGATATCCGATGCACGACGAAGATGAACCTCTTGCCCAGCCTCTGCCAATGACTGTGAACTCAAATTATCACGGAATACATTTGTATGCGCTAGCAGCGCTGTGGTCTCCGGCCCAGTACGCGGGCTGGAAGAAGGTGTGTTTCAATTAGAGGTTTCTCATCGGGTCTGGTAGATACAGGTTCAAACAACGTTAATCCGCAACTCGTATTTCCAGTCACAATATTCAATCTAGCTACTTTCTCATCTTCCCATTACGCAATGGCAATCTCACAGGGTTTATCGTGCGCATACAGAAATCACACAGACTGACAACAAAGGAGATCTTAATGATTCGGACTTAAGTGCCTTGCTGATGTTGCGTCTCACGTAACTCTGATGTTTCATCCGCATATCGCCATTCGGAAGCGCCGTGATGTTGGTTACACGGACCTTGGTGTCATGTCCGTCATGGGCCCGGCTGTTGGGGTTCGTCGCTGCGGTAAAGTTTCTGTTCACAGTGCTGCCAGGAAACAGATCACCAGGATCACCACTGCCCGCGCTGTTCATTCCGAGCTGGCGAAGTCCATCCGCCTGCTCCAGTCCAACCTTGTAAAGGGGTTCGTTCCTGTTGTTTTCTATGTTGTCGTTGATATGCCAGACTATTTGGGACGTTCTCTGTCAGTAAGAGTTATTCGAGGAGTGCTTGTAAAACATACTGAGAAGACCTTCTCCAGGCAAAGATGCGTCGAATCCCTCCTGCTGCCGGTTCTCAAGCAGGAAATACTCTTTGCTGGCCCCGCCGTTCGTCCACAGTCGATGCACTTCATTGATCTTCTTCACGTTCCTCAGTGTGAGTGTACGGTTTGTCGTTTCGTTGTGGACACAGGCCCAACCTTGATTGGCTTTGCACCAGGCCGACGGATGGCAAGGCTTGGTTCCCCCGCCACCCCATGATCCAGCGGACATGAGACACCAACTACCGATGCTGCGAGAGGAGCCATCCGTGTCGTATAGATCCGGCCAGCCGAAGACAAGATGCCCGAGCTCATGCGCGCAGACTCTGATCTTAGCATCCTCTGGAACAGTGAGGAATGCATACACCTTGACGCCATCCGCAACGGTGACTTGGGGAAGCACCCACTTGAGTGACCATATGTTTCTGATCCGATCGCCTGTCTGTTCGGCTCCACGTCCGGCGTGAACCACTATGAACGCATCCACAAAGCCGTTGCCGTCATTGTCGTACGGCTTGAAGTTGATATGGCCATCAGCGGCCGCGAGGGCGTCAGCAGCCATGTTCCGGGCGTTTGGAGGGTTTGTGGACATCCCGGCGTTACCAGTGGCATAGTACGTGATCGGATGAGGCATTCGGAACGGCCCGACAACTTCGCCCTCAAAGTCGACCTTGTCGCTGCTGGTGTCCCTGAAGTATTCCCGTACGCTCTTTGTGGGCATAGCACCAACGGAGAAGAAGAGCGTCCTAAAGCCTGCTACAGCCTTCACCATCGGCTGGTCTTCGAAGTCCACTAGTACGACAGCGGCTCTATAGATTTTCGTCGGTCAGTCCAAACTTCAAAGATCATCCGACAATCCAACGACTTCCCCATGGGACGTTACCTGACTGTTCCCCGCAAAGGAGCCCTTTCTAGAGCCGCTTGTGTAATGATACTCGGCGGAGTTCCAGGTGGGAAGTGCTCCGGAGGGAAGATGACTCCATCATCGAGACCCAAGCGGCTGCCCGTCGGCAGACTGAAAGGCTCTGCAAGATCCCGAACACGTCGCTGTGCCAGTCGCTCTTCCTCGGTGAGTGTTGCTAGCCATTCTGGATCGGAGGGCATCATGCAGGGCTCCGCATCACTGCAGCAGTGCTGAGAAGCCATCTTGTGCTTGTTGCTAGGGACCGACTGTAACTGAAAGACTAATTCCCCAAAATACCACGTCCACTGTAATGTGAGGCCCAATGAAGCAACCCGAAGGAAGACAGGAGAGGGCAATATATATAGTTTCGCCATGCTGGTGCCTGAGAACCTCCATGACTACGCTCACCTCAGCATCTCTACCGATCAGGAGACATCCCTCGTATGCGATCGACGATCACAACGCCTCAACAGGAGAACGCGTTGTAATTTGACAGGACTGTTCTTATCGGACTGAAGAATTGCGCCGTGTCTGTAGTAAAGGGTGAGATCAAAATATGAAGCTGAGAGATTACCCATCTTCGGCGTGTCCCTTGTGATCTAGCTCAGGGCATAGCCCCCAGTCAAGGCCCGTGTTGGCCAGCCTTTGGTGTGTTCTTGCGTTATGTGGAAAAGCTTCTCTTCTGTTAACGAGCGCTCAGCCTCAGGGAATGTGTATCAATTGCCCGCGAATATCTTCTCCGGTGGAAGCAGCCATCTCGGTGTGTCTGGAGATGCGAGGTGGAGTCTACGCTTGTGGCATCTGCTCGTAGCCACCGAAAGGAAGGAGACTCCGAAAATGGAAACGGCTAAGACGAAAGTGAGCTTGCGCGAGAAAAGTCTGTCAATTTCGCAGAGCACGACTAAGTCAGACCGCTCGTGGGATGCTACTGGTTTCTCAGAAGGCCTACTAGAAAGGCCTGAGGGTGTGATGCCAGCTTTGCCCGGACTTGGCATCGAGTACACTGACAACGATATCAAATGTCTAGCAAGCCTCAGCGATGAGGATAGATGGGTGCCCATTTTGCACGTAGTGAGACACCACATCAGTTCCGGTGACGTATTTAGTGACTGTACCTAGCTGCGAAAAGCTCGAATCCCGTTACCTAGCACATCACTCAGCTGGCCCTAAGATGGCCAAGTATGAGGCCGCGTGACTGGGTCGAGTGAAGTGCTGGCAATGAAGATGTGTACTCAGTTTCGCTCGTGATGTTATTAGAGGGATCAAGATCGAATTCGATGCGGTGGTATTCATTCCCCGTGTTACGTCCAATAGACTGCCTGAAGCTCGGAGAAACCAATTTCTTCTCGACCTGAATCCGAGTGTAGCAAATCGATATCTTTACTAGGGGTCGACAGAGGTGGCCGGTGTGGCGCAAGCTGAGTCAGCCACCGCCCGCGCGCCCACCTCGACTCACCCACTTGCTTTGCAGCTCGACCTGATGATGGCGGTCACAGCGGCCATCTGGCCATGCAGAAGAGGACTGTGAATATATAGGTAGTGTGTTCCACCGCTACGGTCCATCTCTCCAACTCGTCCTTCGATAAGTTAATCTCAGCCAGCAGCGCTCTGCCTTCTCCGCAAGCAGCCTTTTCCTCCGTCCGCAGCTCCGCCCGCAGCTTCGCCTTTTCGTTGCGCTTCCTGTCTTCCACGGCCACATAAAGCTTCACTCCGGCTTTCTTCTCCATCTTCTCACCTAGCCGCTTGTCAAGCCCAGCCATCTCGTTGGTGTCCTGTTATACCTTTGCTGGCCACACCCTCCTTCATCGGCGCTATTGTCCTATCTTCGGTCTGCTTACAACCGCTAATGAAGGTCCGCTAGTGGGCCAGTCTCGCTTCCGCTCGGAACTGACTCAGCGCTATCTCTGCGTGGGTGTCGCTGAGGTTGCGGGATGCTGGAAGCTGGATGCCGTCCCTTCGCAGACATATTAGATGCTTGGTGTTATCACAGAATTGATCTTATACAAGAGTTACGGTCCAATTTTCCGTGAAACAACGAGAAAGGGATCCTTCAACGTAGCCAATCGCTCGTAAGAACCGGAATATGTAACCAAAGACATTACAACTAGATACCGATCACTGATCGAGGGGCTCCCAAGGCCCGCGATGCGCAGGACACGCAACACCGCACCTTGTGGAAAGCCGATTACTCACTCTGGATCGGACGTATAGAAGTCTAGCCAAAATATTTCTCGCAGATGATCGTCCTCAACGGAGACGAGTTCAACCATCATAAGGTTTGAGTTTCTGTCAACTCGGAAATCGGCAGCAGGCGCCGAAAGCATAATAGAAGCCCCTTCGGCAGTGATGAAGTAATTAGCTTGAGCTCCAAGCCCACCAGCCTTCTCGAAGCGAAGGATCGAGGCCTGACTGACGTCCCAGGAGTGCGAGGTAATTAGCCTCCCATACTGGCGCCTTGCTCCGGTTCTCGAAAGACAAGACCAAGTTGGATAGCTTGGAGCTGTAAAGCGTCCCGTGGGGTCGTCCAGGACCCAACAGAGAGCTCCTGGCAACGCGGCCTCCCATATGGCGGCAATACATCGTCCGCCTCGCACATGGGGAGAGATCTGCTGCACAATCCTAGCTAATGCGGGCAATCGATCTTTGCTGTAGGTCAGTTCACAATCGCTGTACGCCTTACTGCCCTTGTCGTCCCACCATCGCAGGAATGTACTAGGCTGCTCGGCACTTTCACTGATTGTTTGGAGGAAGTTTCGTCGTAAGTCGAGCCACTCTGCTCTGTTGTGAATGCCGCAATCGCATTCCATAACGGTGCCGCATTCCCAGATGGCCTCCTTATGGCTGCAATGCAGCACACGTGCGGACAGGATACGCTCCTGATATGCCCACGCTCGCGAAGCGAGAGGCTGTAGCATATGCTCTCTGTTGGGGAATCTTGAAGCGGCTGTGCCTCTAGAATCGTTTAGCCGTGCAAAAACGAGGAGAGGAGAGGACAGCTGTGGCAACCGTAAGTGGGATACGTGTCCCAACACCGTTGGAAAATAGCCCTGTGAGCCATCCCTCGCAGCATCGGCTGCAAGCGTCAAAAACGAGTTCAAATGGTATTTTCCCATCTGGCTGGCTTCACTCGCCCAATCACGCTGATCATCTTGGATGATACAAAGTGAATCAATCCATAAGTATCGAATGTTAAGGGCTCGGGTGATCTGTACGGCGTCCCTGAAGGTTTTTGGCAAATTTGCCAAAACGATGCGCTCCTTGTGAGAGACGAGGGTGCCTCTCCTTGCTTGCAGTGGTTGTACCGATCCTCAACAATGGCTCGAGGTCATATATCGACCAGCAGATCCATTTGACTCGTGAAGCGCTACATCAGGGCCATCGCCGAATGCTCGCACGTCGATAACGCGACGGGGTAGGTCGCGCGGGCCCGTTGCAGGACATGCATCATGGTGAATCTCGCAAGTCTGGATTCAGGCTTTTATTCTCCTGTACCACGATTGCGACCCTGGTGACTGGTTGACACGCCAGGAGTACGGGTTGATCCACTTTGGATCGGAAACTTTGTGAGTCGGTCAGCAGGATTACAGAAAGTCTTAGTACGCTCGGAGTATAACTGTTGTGGCCTCTGGATACCTAAGTGCAGTGCTATCACACTGATGAATGAAAAACTCAAACGTCTCAGTACGATGTGATCTAGGACCGGACTCCCATTCAACAGTGAACAGGCCATATCGAAATCCAAAGATTCTGGCTTGTGCCATAAAAGACAAAGGTCGGAACGGACATTCGATAGCCGAGTTATAACACCACAGAGAAATTTGCAAATATCACAATGTCTTGCGGCGGCCACAAAGGCAAGGACAAGAGGAATAGCATGAATCCCTCGGACTCTATTATCCAGCAGCTCCTTGCAAACGGAGCAGGCACACGGTGGCATTGATGCCGCAGGATGACAGCACCACCTGTTCGGAGCTGGATATGGGTTTTTGCTCTAAGCTGGGTGGAGGTGAGCTTAGCTAGCGCATCTTTGCGTCGCAAGATATAGAATGCATCCGAGTAACGTGACGCATGGATTTCCAGGTAGTGTTGAGACGAGGCGCTTCTTCGACGAGGAGCTCATCCACATCTTCGTGCCACGATTCAAACTCTGTGCCTGTCAGAAGCGGACTGGCGACCGAGATTCTGTAAGCCGGGTGCAAAGCTTGGCATGTTAGAGTAAGAGTCAAGGGCCCCCGAAGGCGTGAAGATTCGCTAAATCCAATCACGTGATTTAGTAGCAACCCTCTCTTACAAAGGAGCCGGTATTTCCCTCTATAGTCTACCACGAAGATTGACCTTACTAAAGTCCGTTTCCGTCTTTGGATCTGAGCCACTGCCGCTTTAAGCTGAGCCGAGAGTGAGCTTGCCTGAGTAGCGCCTAAGCAGCCATAGGTATATAACTGGTACAATCGTCTTGAAATTGTGCACATGTTCTTTAGTCCGGAACTCAGCTGGAAAGATGCTCCAACTAACCTACTCCAACCGACTACCGTGTCCAAAGTCTGAATTGCATCCGATACTAATGGAAGCAAAAATGGCTAAAGCTCATGGGTCTCAGAAATTCCAAGCTGGAAGTCCAGGAAGGAGAGTCAGAAAAAGGTACTAACTCTACCCAAGTGGCTTAGGTATACAGTCTGCAATCTGTCATAGCTGTCAAAATATCAATGGATTTACACCACATTTTACAAAAGGGTACGCGACATATCCTCTCACAATTCTGTTTAGGTTCATAGCTCCTATTTCTCTTCCATATCCTTTTCATCAGCCCACTCAAGCCGACAGAGGCTGCCATCAGCTTCCTCGACCCATTCCTCGCTTCCAACACAGCTCCTGCACCAGAGCAGTCCGTCGGGATCGTAAGTTTTCTTTACCTGCCGGAGACGTTGGTAGTTCTTGCCAAAGAAAGTATACTGCCAATCCGGTTCGAATGGATCGCACTGCGGAAGAGGGAATGACGGTCAGCTTCCTCAGATCACGCAACTATCAATTTGATATAGAGAGAATAGAAACTAAGACAAACCTCATTGAAGTAAGCTCCAGAGTCTGGCGCCAGCTGCCTCAGCGCGTACGTCTTGTTATGCGTGATGTCGTCATAGACAACGTCAATCTCCTCTCGGGAAGCTCCTTCGTTCCAACCTTCTATCACAATAAGATGTGTGACTGCATCGCGCCAGGCTGGATTCAGGCCGATATCGAGATCTCTGTTGTCGTTATTGGCTATCATGTGCCCCACGAGGACCGGATTCGCCGCAAAGTCCTGTATATCGACGTCTACTTTCGGCCCAATAGCCTCAAACGTCCTCGCCACGTGCTCTACCTCTTCTGTGACTGTCTGCCTTGGAATCAATCTCGAGCCCATGGCCGATCCGCCGGTGGCCACAGACTCTGGCATTATCACGGCTTTGTACATGTCAAAAAAGTAGGTGCCCATTGAACTGTCGTATTATGGAACACCAATCCAGATTCGCGGTCAAGCCGGTCTTTGATGGGGGCAAACAACGCTTCCACCGTTCCATTCGGCTTGTCGTAGAGGAAGAAGGCTCCATACATTGCCAAAGTCGGAGCGACGGGCGGACCCAGCATTCCGTAATACCCTTGCATCCCGCGTTCGTTCAATCTTGGCATCTCGGAGTGTATGTATGCCATGAGATCCCAGTACTCGGAGGTAGCGTTGGGATTCATCAGCGCGAGCTGCAGAGAGAAGAAGGTGGTCTGCGGAGTTGGATATGCCTTCATCACGGCTTCCAGGATTATGCCATAGGTACCGCCTCCACCGCCGCGGATGGCAAAGAACAGCTCAGGATGGAGGCAGGCGTTTGTCACTACTACTTCGCCATTGGGAGTCACGACTGTTGCTTGCAGGAGATTGTCGGCCCCCATGCCGTACGTGCTCGAAAGCCAGCCATGGCCACCACCGGTGAACCAGCCAACTATGCCAACAGTGGGATTTGCGCCGCCGACAACAATGGCGCCGTGTTCCGCCATGATTTCGTAGACGGTAAAGACCTGCTCTCCAGCGGCTATAGTTGCCGCCATCTGTTCGCCTGTGGTGTTGAGAGGGCAAGAATCCGGTTTGAAGTCGTCGTCAAACGTGATGCCCCGGAGGTGGTGCGTCCATATGGACAGGCTGCCAAAAGCTGTGCTTCTTCCCGGGAAATTGTGCCCGGTGTTCTTGACGTTAAGTCTGATATTCCTTTCCTTAGCGAACTTCAGCGCAGCTTGTACATGTGCAGCCTCGGTCGCGTTCACCACGTACACCGGATACCTTCCCAAAGAGCATCCCCTATTACCCGCATTGGGATCCTCTGTAATGCTCGTGCCGTTGGGAAAAATCGGGGGGCAGCTGTTATTGGCCCAGATAGGATAATCTATGCTGATGGGATCCTCAGCGTGGAAAGAAGAGTTCGCCCATTGCGAGGAGACATAAGCACAAGAAGTTGGGTCGTAGTTGGGGCTGGACTGATAGCAGACGGGTGCGGGTGGCACGCCACGGATGAGACGACCAGAGAGCGTGTCATTCAAGGCTGACCAGTCATCGTCGGACGGCCAGCAGCGGTGAGATGGCGTCTAATGCTCAAAGATTAGTATATCTATTTCCGGGTATGATGCGTTCTCAGACATACGCATTTGCATTCTGTAGAAGACGCTCTGACGGTAGATGTGAAGGCGATCTGAATCGATATTATAGTGAGAACTTGTGTGATCAACATTATAGAATGAGACGTCTTGGAGATGGACAGAGCCGACTTGCATTAGGAATTCATCTGCCTACTCAGGTCTGGTGGGTCAAGCTTCATAAGAGTAAACCTACCTGTATTCATCGATGCAAACACGGGTTGAATCTGCCTTGCATCATCGTATAGTGTTCGTATTTCGTATACGTATGAGCATTATGCAAAGCCTTGATCGGCCCCCAACAGAGTGTTCTGGCCAATCCCAAAGCACACGTGCGCAGTTGTGTATAGACCCTCCAATTTGCAAGGAGCAAATGGTCTCACAGCTCGTAACTCGTAATGATTCCTTACACATGGATTTCATCAGGCTGAATAGTAGTGCGGAGTATGCCTTGCGGAGCCCTGGCTGTGGTACCTCTGCTTGGTTTCGGTAAGTGGCGTGCATATAATCCCATCTCGCGAGACAGCCCAATCCTTGATAGGTGAAGATCTGCCTTAAGCTTGGGGAAGAGCTTTTTCCCGACCTGGATCTCGGACAGCCAGTCGACTTCAGCTGGGAGAAAAGCTGAAGGCTGCTTGGAGCTCGCCCGACATCTCGTGAAGCTGGGGATGTGGCGCAGGCTGAGTCAGCGCGCCGCCTCAAGCTTGAACTCACCTCACTCACATCCACCTTCCCGCTCCGCCGCTCGAAGTGCTCGATGGCTGTAACAGCGGCCATATTATGGATGTACGAATCACGAATCCCACCCCGGCCGTAAAGTCGCCCTCTAATTCTGAAATTCGGCTAGCATCAGCTCCGCCCTCTCCGCTTATTACAATACTCCGCCAGCTCCGCTTCTTCACAATTTGCGCTCCCTCACGTCCACACCAATATGAAGCTCCACTCCAGCCTGTTTCTCCGTTTCGGATGTTTTGACATACCCTTGCTGTTCGCAGCTTCCTTCGTCGGTGCGATTGTCCGTAGTCGGTCCGCTCACGATCGGATCGCCGAAGGAGCAAGCTTCGCCTCCGCTGCGGAATGGATAACTCAGCGCGACCTGGGCGTAAGCATTGCTAAGGCCGCGGGATGCTGGATGATGTATGCCGTGCCGTCACAGAAATATGCGACGCCAGTTGCCGTGGGAAGAAGATGCGGTGCAGCCGGTCCTTGCTGAGTGTGGGATGCTTGTGTGCTGCCAAGCTGTGTGTACTTAGCCGCCGATTGGCCTCGAAAATACTGGATGCGGGTTGCTAAGGTACCCTCGCCCAGATCAATGAATGCCTGAACAGATACCCGATACGTGCTCAGCGCGGGGCTGCGAATGCCGGATCCCAAGCCTGACCTGAAACGGATGGCAGATGCATGTATGTAAGAGATGGCCGATGCGTGCTGGGCGCGATGTGGGATGCTGTCATTGGAAAGAGATGTGGGATGCCCGTCAGACATCGAAGTGGCAGCTTCTACACAATGCTCCCTATGTCGGGGTAGAAGTGAGCATGGTGTACGAAGTCTGCCTTAGCTCCATGCGCCCTCTTCTGCCAGATAGTCTCCATCGACAATGCACCTCGTCCTTTAAACCCTCAGTCAAATTTTCTTGCACTCCGCGATTCTCACTGTGCAAGCACGTTTGCCAGCCCTCAACCGACCCTCACTCGAACAACCTCCTTTCCGCTCCTGATTCTGTTCGGGGCTAAAAGCACGCATCCCGCATCGAGTGCTCATACCCCACCACTCTATCACTGTCGAACTCGAAAACCTGCATCGGCAACCCTGCATCGCAAAGACTGGCATCCTGAAAGACTGCATCCCGAACAACGGAATTCCGAATTGCGCACTCCGATGCGCACCGCAGAAATGCGCGCCGCAGAAAACACAGATTGACAGACACGCATCGCAGAGATACGCGTTGGCAGACACGCATCGGTATAGACACGCATCGACCGAGACACGCATCGGCGAACACGCATCATAGAGACCGGCACCGATACTGCACTCTGCGATGCGAGCTTAAAGACACGCCCCGTCCCAGACACGCATCATAAAACAACCTGCATCCAGATTCCGACAACACCAAGCCATATCGGCGCCCGATCTCAAACGCCCAGCTGACGCGATGGATGAGGTAACCATATCCTTCGCTCTACTACAAGCATGTGCTAATATTGCTAGACTGCCCAGTTAGCTCCGAAGAAGTTGATGGTGAAGTTCAAGTTTAAGCCGGCAGATCGGGACCAGCTTCGAAAGCGTGCCACCAGCTTGCGTCAGAAGATCAAGAAGAGAGAGTAAGCCATAAGGGACGACAAGAATTGGAGGAGGTGGAGTGCGAGTTGAAGATCGCGGAGTCGCGCCAAGGCATCAGGAATCTGGAGGAAGCAGTCAAGGAGAAGGAGAAGCTGGCAAAGCAGAAGCAGGACGAGATGGACATTGTGACGGCCGAAAACAAGGAGGAGAACAACCTCCAGCGTTTCCTTCGATGTGAGGGGAAAGATTTGCATCGCCTGACTCGGCTGTATGGCCGTGCTCTTGCGATTCCGGGGGTCTTTGCTAAGCTCCCTGATCACGGAGTTACGGAAGTGGTTGCCTCCATGAGAGATAAGGGACAAGTGATGCATGCTTCTTACAATCAAGCTACTATACTTACATGATGGGCTGCGTTAGAAGCACTCGACGCATTATCAATTTACTTCACAATCACTGATTTGCACACAATTTACGTGAATTCTCTAGTGGGTGGAGTATTACTCTTGAATAGCTCCTGTAATCAATGCAAGGCCTAATGACGCTATGTGAAATAGAATCTTGTAGCTCAGCTAAGAGCATACACAGCTGGAAAAAGAGCCTCCTAGCAAGTCTCCTGTGCGAATCCCTCATTCACGGCCTAGCACTAAGTGATGATAAGTGCCCGACCAAGCATACCAGCAGGTCCGACTTCTAAAGAACGCCGCACTTTTACGCCGTGGGGATAAGCGGAAACGCAGTACTGGGATAGGACGCAGTAGTGAACCCTGATGCAGAAAGAAGTGGAAGAGACGCCTGTATCAGCCATCGACTTGGTGCGGACGCCGATCTAATCCTTACCAAAGTCATTCATAGTGACCTCAATCGTTGATCCTTGACAGGATAGTTGCCAGGCTCTTCTTGATGCCGTTGGTAGTAAGCTCCTCTCGAGCCACCCGATCGAGAGCCTCCGACATGGTCAGGACCGCGGACGTCCTTCCCTCCGTGTTCAGATGTTCTTTATAGCCCTGGGAGTCGGCCTTGAGAAGCTCGGCATACTCGATGAGCTTGCCAATCTCTTTGTTATCGATAGCAGCCTGCATCTCGGCCACGAGCTCACTCAGAATTCCCTTAACTTTTGCCTGAATGAAGTCAGTGACCGTGTAGAAAGGGGCACGGAAGACTGACAACAACCGCCACTGCAGCTTCCCTGTCCATCTTATTCACCATGGCCGGGTCGATCATGACGTCGCTGTTAGTGTAGATTTTCCTCGCATTGCTCTCGGTGGTCGCAGGCCGCTCGGTGCTCTCTTCGATGCTGCGGTCAAGAGCCTGGATCTTGGCCTTCAATTGGTCGCGCTGTTCCTCCAGTCTACGGACTGGCAGATACATGCATCAGTGCTCTTGGGATTACTGCACGGCTCTGGAGCTTGGTTCCCTACTCTCATCACGCAACGAGCGTGTATATCCAGAAGACGGTCCAGTCTCCTCCGACCCGGGTGGATCCATCTCAGTGCACGGAGGCAGATAGTTGCGTGCGTTCGTTTCTTTGGGTTCGTCAGATGGAGAGTACCTGGACGGAAGGAGCCTATATTAACGTCGAGTCAGCACATTTCTCGAAGAGGTTAAGAGACCCATAAGAGCATGTGAGACGAGGGGATGAGTGGTGAGTTATGAGTTGATGAGGCGATAAGCGGTGCGTGCTTAGCGACGAGCGATGCGAGTGAGCCGATGAGGCGATGAGGAGTGGAGGGTGAGGGATGAGGTGACGAGGGATGCAGACCGATAATTAAATGGCTGAATGGATGGAGGGATGCCAGGCTTCGGATAGATGATAGAAGCCTACAACCGCACGCTTAAACCGAAATGGTAGAATGTTGTGAATGTAAAGAGGAAGGAGGTCGGGGGCTTCCAAAGATGACTTTAAGCAAGATTGCAGAAGGTAATAGGAGCCGTCCTTGACATGCGTTCAAGACAAGTGATGTGAAAATTTTTTGCCGTCCACAAATGTCCCATCGGAGGTGCAGGCACACGACGGGGAGGATATGCTCTTCTAAACCAGAAGAAACGGCTGATGCTAGCTAAGATGCTAGGGAACTCGACAATCAAGCAAGGGTGTGAGATTTATGGGACATTCTGCCATGAGGTTGTCCAGAAGAGTGTCGTATGACTTCTGCACGTCAATTGCAGTGCGTTGGGCAACGGCTGTCGAGAATGGTATCGAAGGAATGAGAACAATCCAACAAGACCGCCTTTGCATTGCGTACCAGGGACTAGGACCTCTGGCAGGTGCTGCTGGAGGAGTGTATACGAGGAGAATGGTGAAGATGAAGAGTCATTGACACCATCCCTGGCTACAGGAAACCTTGTGCAGCCCGAATGATCTCTGGAGTGGAGGCGGGTGGCTTGGAAGTAGGCGTTATGTATGCGAGGTTCTTGCGCCTCTTCTAGCTCGCAGTCCGTTCTTCGCCCTAGTCACGAAATACTTCAGCAAGCGTGGACGAGAATCACACGAGCTTTTGATGCCCTGTTCCGCGATGCTGGCTATGAGCGCGCTTCGTTCCTTGCAACAATCTTGCTGTGGAATGAGCCGATGATGGCGCAGCCGCAGAGCCGCCACTGCGCTCGCTCCAGCGATGCATGCTTGCTCCAATGGTACATCCTTCAGCGATGCTTGCTTCAGGGATGGATGCCTTAGCGATACTTGCCTCAACGATGCATCCCTTGACGATAGCTGCTTCGGTGATGCTTGCTTCACCGATGCACGCTTGACAATGTAACACGTGATTGTTCGAGCATTCGCTGAACCAACAGGCTGCGTTTCGAAGCTCTCAGCCGCGCATCGCACACAGCGCATCGCCCTGAACACCAGCCTCGTAGGCATCACAATCGCAGGAGCTGGAAGCATTGAAGGAGTAAGCAGAACGAGCCTTATCAATCTGATACTATGATACAATAAGTGTGCGGTGCAAAGCGAAGCCAAAGAGCCCTCCGCGCGCGCTGCATGCGCTCCACACATGATATACATTCTCAACCGCCACAGCACCTCACAGTTCAACGCATTGCTTCCAACCTAAGGGCGGCATTTAGCCAGGCCCCCTATCCGATATTAGCAGCGGAACACGCTCTCTTTTCCCGGCAAAGAGCCCAGAAATAAGATGAGAAAAGGAAAGCAAGGCAGGATAAGTAAAGATGACCTACTCTCGCAAGTATCCCCGGCAACAGTGGATCTAGTGTAGTATGCCGAGACATAGCATCCCCAGCCGGGAACATAGGACCAGGTCCTGTGGAGTCAAATGTTTAGCCGTCTTCTTTTATTCAAGCCGTGTTCCCGTAAAGGCCTCCTCTGCGAAAATAAAGGCCCAGCACAGCATAACGCACCGCACCACGTCAAATACTAACGCAGCTGCCGGTTGGGGAATATGAGGGAAACTTACTTCTCTCCAAAAATAGACTCCCCCTCCCTCGTGCAGTCAACTCCGAACCTCTCGTGCGCGCGGATGCGCCTTATTTCTGCGGAGCTTCTCGGGCCTCTTTGCGGCAGGCCACGGGGCCGTCGGGCGTGACGACACGGCACCACTTGTCACGCTTCTCAAGCGCCGCGGCCGGATTGTCCGATCCTGGAACCGGATTTGCAGAGGCGAAGGCAAGGAGCGAAACAATAATAGCGGCGTGTAGCTTCATGACTGAAAGTAAGATTAAGGAGGGGTTGCAATGTGCGACTTGGAGTAGTAAGAAGTTGCAACAGGATAATTCGCTGTTGGGGTGAAGAACTGACTGGAGAAGGGAGAGGATTTTATATACAACCTGCCCTAGTACACGGACGCAATGGACATAACATCTGAGGCCTGCAACCCCGCTTCGTATTCGAAGCCGCACCTTCCCAAAGCGATGCCCTTTGTGCTTCGTTCTCTCATGCGTGTCTGCCTTTGTATGCCAGATCTTGGCCGAGTGTTGAATTGTAATTCGCCGCGTTCAGTCAAAGAGACTAAGAGGCTACAGGAAGGCCCATGGGAATTTGGCGTAACGTATAGCAAGGAAAAGGCAGCGGGCAGATTTGATAGGGGAGAACTATCCACCACTGACGACGGTGAAGCCGGTGTGTATGAAGCATTCACTATAGTTCGGGCGAATGGAAGCAAATCTTATTAAGCGACAAGGTAAAAAAGGCAATTCGATAGGGGCCTTAAGCCGCAGCGGCTCTGTTGTTCTACAGCTTACCTAACTAGAAGATGTCTTTACACACTATTATTGGATGCACCCTTCTCTAAACCGCGCCAATCAGGCAGCCGGAGCGTAAGAGCAAGCTGAAACGACTTTGAATAGCTTCCACCCCAAGCTGCTGCAGCTGACAGTCAGCAAAGGCCTAAAACAATCCGAGGAGCGTGGTATCACTCTACAATGTATGCCGTGGACGATTATTTACAGATCTCCGTAGATTGCCTAGATGGCTAGACGATGGGGTCTGGCGCCTTAGCTTCAGATTGTAGGATGATGTTCTGCTGGCTTTGACAGCCTAAAGAAGCTCTGGCCAGGAGCTCCTGTATAGCTCTGCATAGACACAAGGTAATAAGGCCAGAATTCACATCTAGCGAATTTGCATTCAATTGTCGTGCAGCGAAGATCACTTTAGCGACACAGCTCATCCTCCAATATACGTCTAACCGCGTGCTCATCAGGCAAGCAGTGGCGATACAAAATCCTGTTAATCGTTGAACCACAGCGTCATATCGCACTCGCCCATAATGTCGCTGCAGCCGTTTCTGTGCAGCTCCTGGAGATCTCGTAAACTTTGGGCTGCAGGCTCGTCCTTGCAAGTCGTAGGCAGTTAACGTGAGCGGGGAGACTGGCCGCTTGCTGGCAGTGTCACAAAGAGTCGACTGCAGCAGATGCTTTGAAGACAAATAAAAGATTAATTACAATAACACTTGCCAAATGTACAGCAGACCAGCCTGGACAAGATTGGGTGAGCGGTCATTTTACCGGTTGAAAGTTGACAGCCTTCCCAAGACACATTGCTTTGCTCGCACGCCCCAAGAGACAATCTGCCTCGTCTGCCAACCTCGATGCAGCCGGAACGGACGACAGGCGGTTAGGCACCCCTAAGGTATAAGGTGGTCGCCGAGTCGCCGCGCCAGTGCGATCTCCGTGAGCATCGGATCGGGCGAACCGACTGTTGGGTAGACAGAGAGTCCGACGGCGTGAGCGTTCTTCACTCAATGGAACTTTCCATTAGCGTCCTTTACAGATTTACTCGGATCATTCCCCCTTCGCAACGTACCAGCCTCGTGATACGTGGTCCCCAGACCTTCGCGCCGACCGGTCTGGTTGGCCGCAACCGGTATACGATACGGCAGACCGTCTTAAGTGTCGCGGCAACCACATTGCTCTTCACTATTCAGGTTGACGGGCTGCGGCTGATCACATCGATTTTTGGACCATTGGCTAGGGCAGCCGTCAACTCATTCGAGGCCACATCAATGGCATCCCACAGCTGCAGTCCTTTTCCGTGAGATTTAGGTTCACATACGCCTTACGCTCTCTATAGTCGATCTCATTCGGATTGCAATCCAGAGTCACGTTGCTGTTTGGATTGTCGGTTTGCATCTCTCCAATGCCACGGATGGTGTGGACGGTTTTCGAATCGGTAGCGAGGAGATGCTGGTGATAGTATCCATGTCAGATACTGTCTGGAACAGCTCGACTTCTGAATCCGGGCTGGCGGCGTTTCTTAGGCCGGACGCGGTGATCTGGAGGTGAAAGTGGTCAACTGTGCCGTGGTCGGTGCCGTGGGGCTTATTGAACTTGCGCTGGCCTCTTACCAGCAGCGAGGAGCTCTGCAAGGCTTTGATTGCAGGTGGGAGGCCTGTGAATGCCGTGCGGGAGATCTGGAAATCGATGTTGGATCGTAGGTGTGCCATCAGGTTTGAGCCTATGCGTCCGTCTTCGCCAAACGAAAGCAGAGTCAGACGGGTGCTTTCGATCGCGCCCAGCGCAATGATGACCTTACAACCGGACGCGACAGGAGTTCCCCGCGCTGGGTCTGAATTGCAGTAACGCGTTTGCAATCGGGCTCACTCTTCACGCTCACGCGTTTGACGTGACAACGTGGCACGAACATGAACCGCTTGCGCACGTCGTCGCCATTTGACTCTCTGGATGTCCCGCGCGCCGCCTTGATGAGCAGCGGAACAGTGCTGAATTTGTTCATTGGGAAGAACCCGGTGTGCTCAGGCCTGGCCTGCACAGCTAGCGGCGCCTCAAGCTTAACCTTGTCGCGGAACTCCTGTTTTCAAGCTGCGCCAGTGCAGTTGGGACGGAGGGCAAGGGATTGGGCAAGGAGGCGCCGAGCAGAGCTGCAAGCTCAGTTAACGTGGGCGGAGTGTTCAAAATCTCGACCGGTGGAGCGTCGGGCAGTGACGCCAGCGGTGTAGCTTCAACGGCCTTCTGGGAGTCCAAAGCTGTGTAGAGTTGCTCTCGCAACGGAGCATGCAGGCCGCCGAATATGAAATCAGTGGTGGTTGTCACGCCCAGTTGCTGGCCTGATTGACGAAAGTAGCCGTTGTCTCCGTTCGACAGCTTCTTGTCGTTGAGCTCTTTCAGCACGGTCGGCGGCCAGACGCTTGCAGGCGTCTCTGAATTAAGCAAGCGCGTTGCCCAGCCGCCCCAGCAGATGGGGTAGTCCCCCAACGCAGTACGCCAGGCCATTGGAACTGACATTCGAATTCCACGGTACTCTCCACACCTCACCTCCGAGCCCCAAAGACGGCAGGTTCTGTTGATGCTCGGGGATCAGAAATGGTCCAGCTTTGAGCACGGGAATGCGCTTGCTGCTACCAGTGCTGCGGAACCACAGGTGCTCCGCTAGCGCACTGCCAGACGTGCCGCCACCGACGATGATGAAACCGAACGGCCGCATCTCGCCGGCTGGGTCCAAATGGGCATCTTCGCGAGCCGTATGGTCGGGATTGGCGAGGATCTCGTCAAAGGTACCGCAAACATACCGCCCGAGGACGTCGAGCGTGAAATCTGTCGATTGCGGCGATTGCGGCCCAAGGTTCTCTTCGAGTCACCTTTTGAGGTTGAAATTAAAAAGCTTAGCAACCGCTGGAATGGCCAGCACTCAACCCTTTGTGGTGCAGCACAGGTGGGATCGCTAAGACTGCTGAATGGTGAGCATGATGGCCGATGATATAGCAAGGCTCAAGAACAAGTCGGTCACAAAACGAGCGAAGGACGTTAGACTTAGAGTAGGGGAAAACTGGCGAGCGAATGAGCAGAAGAGTGCCTCAGCTGAGACAGATATTGAAGCTCCAGCCCCACGACACGTCCAATTGGCGACTGCCCGCCTGTAGCTGGCTTGTGTACACATGTAGAGGCCATGCTCTGATAGTCCCTGTTAGCTAAGCGGTTGACTTGACCCAATAAGCTCCCTTGTAAACCACGCAATAAGCTGACAGGAGACGCGCTAGCAATCGGAGATGTCGTGGTATCGGAGGTGTCATGGTGGTGAAGGGTTAGTGCTGTTGGATATCGCGATCGCGCGCTCTTGGCGGTCGAGGCACGTGATGCGACGCGATTGGCCTTGACAACGGCGAAGTTGTTCCCCGAGCTGATATCCACAACGACGGAATTCTCCACACACCTGTCGCGTGCTGCCAGAGCTGACTATGCTGTCGTCGGCCGTAGAAATCTAAGTCGATGACAGGATTGAAAATTGCTGGGTGCCAGTATCATTCCCGCTCTCCCAAATGAGGATACTCAAAGGCCATCTGTGTATAGATGCAGCGAAGGGGTGGACTTGATCAAAGAAGACTGCGCGTTCATCGTAGAATACGAAACCTGGGAGGCGAATTCAACTCCTCTAAATTTCGCGAAATCGACGGATGCCTCCATAAAATACACAGGTCACCAAGGCGCCCGGATGGGGTATCAAACAAGCCAAACGATCATCACACCGGTAACACCCTAATCTGCAAATTCCATAACCTGTGCGTCTTTGCTGCTCTTGTCCGCTTGCTTCCTCTCAACGAGCAAGATTCTACCGCTTCCGCAACCGTCCAAACCCTCGCAAAGGGAGCGATGAAAGCTTCGAAAGCGACGACTGACGCGACGTGGTAGTGCCTGAACTGTCTCTTCTCTCTGGTGCTGGTATTGCCCTCTCAGCTTGAGCGAGCAGATTCCTGATCTCCTGGGAAGTCTTGGGAAGGGTCTCGTACTGAACGGTAACACCTCGCTCTATCAGCATGCGGACGAATTCGTATTTTCGCCGTTCAACCGCAAGGTACAAAGGGGTCCGTCCAGAGGCAGTGTCGTCTTTGAGCTCAGCGTTCGCTCCGTGCTCCAGCAGGACCTCTGCTACGGGAATCTTGCCAGACTCGGCAAGATAGTGTAAGGCGGTCTTCCCTGCCGGACACACTGCGTCCTTGTTGACCATCTTCGCACGCTGTCGTGGTTCCAGGAGGGTACGCATAACATCGACATTGCCGCTAAGAGCAGCGTAGTGCACCGCGGTCCATCCCGCCCTATCTCGCGCATCCACGTCAACCCCTTCGTTGAGAAGCTCCTCGACAACAGACGGATGTTTGCCTCTTGCCGCCACAAGCAAGGGCGTTGAGCCTGACTGATTCCTCGCCTCCTTGTCGGCATCCAGACTCAGTAGCAGCTTGGTCATATCTGCGTTGCCGCATCGCACCGCATAGAAAAGAGCTTGGTTGAGCTGTGCTCCAGCAGAGTGAAGCTTTCGGATAGCTTTCTCGTTGTTCCTGTCTACAGCATGCATCACTGCAGTCTTCCCGTTGCGGCTTGTCTCGATTTCCGCGGCTTGTTGTTGTAGCATGTCGTCAATGAGATCATCCCGGCCATCTGTAATAGCTGATATCAGATCGGAAGGCGTCCCGTTGTTATCTTTGTGAATGACTGTATTCAGGGATGCGTTCGAACTGATCGTTGGGGTGATTTGCTGAGTTATAGAGAGTGAACGAGTTGAGGAGAGCGGCGAGGGCGGGGGCCGGAGGTCTTCCGGTTGTTGCAAGTACAGCTCACGGAATGTTTTGGCATGCAGCATCTTGTTTCTGTCGTCATATATCTGGATCAACAGCTTCACAGACTTCACGAAAGTCGGGTCCGAGGTATCGCCGGCTTCGACGCCGCGCTTGAAGGCTCGCTTTGCGTACTTTTCGGCGTCTTCCAAATACCGAGTGTCCTGTTTAGAGTTCTCCCGGAGGTGTTTCCTGTGGTTCACCTGCGCTAGCAGGTAGTAATCCAGTGCACTAGCCTGTCGCGTGTCGGATTCTGGCATGGTTGCGGCCCTAGCTACGGCTGTCACTCTAGGTTTGAGCTTCCCCGTATTTTTATCATGGAGAATCTTCTCTGCTTCTTCTACTTTGTCCTGCTCGAGATATATCTGAGCTAACATGCTCTGCATCGGATGAAAGTCCTCGAACGGTACGTCGTAACCGGACTGCAGCTCTTCGAGATGTCTGATCGCCTCCTGCTGGTTTTGTTCTGCTTGATGGTAGTGACCGGCCAAGCACTCGAGGCGTACTTGCGTCTTAAACCGTTCAATCAGGGCTTCCAGTACCTCGCGAGGCATGGTGTCATCGAAATCCGGAGTGGGATCGGGAAGGGAGTCGTCTCTGCTGGGATACAACAGGTCTTGCCTCCGGTCAAAGGATATCGTCGAGCCATATCCGGTAGTGCCTGACATGAGGCTGTGCCTGTCTGTCGCATCTGAGAGCGTGCCACGGACTGATTCTGCGTCGTAAATGGATATGGCTCTGACATCGGTAGCTACCTCGAGAACCTTCTCCATGTTCTTGATTGCATTCAGCTCCTTTTCCGGGTCGTCGCTCTGGCAAGCGTCCTCGCTCATGCTGCTGAAATCATCAACGTCGAAGAATGAAGATCTACTGGCTTCGCCTCTTCCGTGTTGGAGAAGAAATGTCGTATCTCGCCGCGCCTCTTTAACATGGATTCTTCCGCTCTGTAGTAATTCGTCCAAGCGTTCGAGAGTCGTAGTATGACCTGCCAGTATCGTCTTGATCTCGTCATGATGCGCTGTCGCTGCTAGACTGGAGTTGAAGGGTGTCAGCAAGGGACCCCCTCGGTCTTGTTCGGTCTCGGATTACCTACATTTGAACGCACAGAATGGAGATCTGCAATGTCTGCAGATGTGTGTCGATTTTGTTCTCCAACCTCCTGATTTCTGGATCGCTGTTGTCCAGCTTAAGCTGCAAAAGACCTTTTTCCAGCCAGCTCAATTCGGCTTTCCCGCACTTCAGGCCCCTCAACGCGCCTTCGAACTTCGTCAAGACCCGTTGGCATTGCCCCAAGGATCTTTTAATCCCTTCCCACAAGTCACGTTCTGCTCGGCCTGGTCGCTCAACCCTGAAATGTTTGCCCCGACGGCTGGAGGTTACCTCCACGGTTTGCGAGCACGCGTGTATCTGTTCGATCTTTTCCTGGAGGTCTTTCGCAACGTTGTGTGCATCCTTAGCTCTCGCTACAAACGCCCTCAGGTGGTGGATAATCTTCAACGACACGCCCGCGAGCGTCGCGGAACCAGATATTACTCCCACAATCTCGAATCCACTCATCCTGTGGAGCGGAAGCGGGCAGCCGCAAGGCTCTCTTTGCTTGTGGGAGTGGACGGTGCGTCATACAGGTATTGAAGGATGCGAGGCTCGACTGGGCAGCCGGCGTTGAGTTAGGGACAGGACACGACTCACTCACGTAGCCCAACTCTTACGGCCGAACCGTGCAAATCAAGGCACCAAAGGGGAGATGAGTGCCTGCAGGGCAACGCACATGTGCGTGCATGCGTGAGCTGCTGCGCCTCGCGTTAATAGTTGCACTTTTAGACCGACGGGGTACGATGGTACTAAGAATGCTGGAACAGCGAGCGGCTAAGAATAACATACTGTCCTACTGGGGTACAATACAAGTATTGGGACCCACTGCTTGGACCCGGGTTGAATTGCAATCTGATACTACCATGAACAGATACTTCTTATGCGGTAAGCGATGTTCGTTACTATTGCAAATCGGAATCGTGGCTGGAAGATAGCGACTGGTCGGCCAGCGGTCCTGGGGGTTGTTGAACGGGACGTGAGCGCAAGGCTGAGACGAGGCCGACCCCATCTTAGGGCTGCCCCATGGGGAAAAGGTCCGCCCGTTTGAACACGGGAGCCGCGGGACGCGCTGACGCCAAGTGAGGCGCTCCAGTGGAGTCACCAGTCTCTCTGCAACGCTGGATGAACGGACAGGCGATTTTAGTTCTTCTGGCGTCTCGGTGCTCATGTGCGTGGGCGTCGTGCTCTATTGCCTAAAAACAGGCTGCAAAGCAACACAAGGACGATGCTATCAGCCTTGCGCACGTCCAGGGCGTCCAAGCAGCGATCAGCGTACGGGGTGGCACCCAATTCGTCCAAGCATGCCTTTCCGCAACCCCAAGCCGCGGCTCAGGCCGCAATCCGCTCTGACTCGCTGATCGTCAGATGCGGTGTGTTGAAATCTCAAATATTGGATACTGCGAAGGCATCTGTGCGTTCGCACTTCTGCTTTTCAACACGGTGCGCACGTCGTCCGCGAAAAAGCACTCGTGGGAGCCACTTCCGCCTCGCGTGCCCCCTGCGGAGGCTGAGTTACGCCAAGCAGTACCTTTTACTGAATCCGATTCACCGGCAGGACCTCCTCTCTGACACAGCCCTGTGTTTGTGCCCAAGGCAGCATGTGCTCCCTCACGCAACGGGGCCATCTTTTGGAGGGATATCTCAAGTCAACCCGCTCCTCAAGGCTGGGCGATAAACTGATCTGTCGGTCGAAATATGTCCCCCTGATTCTTGGAGAGCTGCCACTCCATCCCATGTCCTTGGTGGAACCTTAAGAGGAGAGGCAACGTCCGACTTCCCCAAAGACGTACGGCTTCATACTATGGCTCACAAGAGCAACCCGTCCGGCCATCCTTACGAGGTAATTCAATTCCTAGTCGGCGACTAAATCTCACTCTGACCTTTTTTCTTAGGTAGCCGTGCACGATGAGAATCAACCCGAGGATCAAGATAATGACGCAATCCTGTACAGCACGCCGTCATCAGCAGTATCGGGCAACGAAAAAGCTAACCAAGTTACAGTGTCGATATAGACAATCCCCTCGTTCGGCTCTCACCAGCAGAGCTTGTGGCAGATGTAGAGAGTTTTGCTACGGTTAACAACTTGACAAACATTCTTGACCTACTGATCCGTGGCGCGAAAGTCGCCCGAGATCCGGAGGCGTACGAGAGTGTCCTTGGGTTAACAGCTGAAGAAAAAGCTGCTCTGAAGAGAGAAAAACAGCTGGGCTTTTGGCGTCAGACGAAAGAGCTGCGGACCACTATCCTCACCTGCGCCATCGCCGCCATTTTACAAGGTTGGGACCAGTCGTCCATGAACGGGGCCAACCTGCACTGGCCTCGCGATCTCGGTCTGCATGTTGGAGCGTCAACGGGAGACTCCCTTAGCATCAAGAAGGATATCTGGGTCTTTGCATTCATCAACGCGGCGCCTTTCCTCTTCGCGGCTTTGATCGGAGCATGGCTCAGCGACCCATTGAACGAGTACGTCTACGGAAGAAGGGCTGCGATATTCATCTCAGCTCTGTTCTGCTTCTTTTCCGTCATTGGATCTGCTTGCACGCATACTTGGCAGCAACTCCTAGCCTGTCGCGTCCTCCTTGGTATCGGCATGGGTGCAAAGGCCTCCGTCGTCCCGGTGTATGCCGCTGAGGTATCTCCAGCCCATATTCGAGGCAGTCTTGTCATGAGCTGGCAGCTGTTTGTAGCTTTCGGCATATTCCTGGGGTTCTCGGCTAACCTGGTCGTATTCAACATCAAATCCCTTGCTTGGCGGTTACAGCTCGCCGCTGCAAGTCTTCCGGCTATTCCATTGATATTCCTAATCTTCGTCTGCCCCGAGTCTCCACGTTTCCTGATCAAGAAAGGAAGGTTCAAAGAGGCTTATACTAGCCTTTGCTATCTCAACGAGACTCCACTGCAAGCAGCTAGGGAGCTCTACTACATCAGCGCACAGATCGAAGCAGAGAACCAGTTGTACATGAACAAGGACTCCCGCCGTAAGGATCTGGAGCTTCAAGACATCATACCCGGAGACAGCGGTAACGTCCGTGGAGAGCTTCTTGGTCGTTCGGCAATCATAAGCAATACCAGCTTCTGGAGGAGACTATGGCGACTCGGGTCTGTGCCGAGAATCCGGCGTGCTCTGTTGGCAGCATTCGTGGTAATGGTTGCGCAGCAGCTCTGCGGCGTCAATATAATAGGTGAGTGATCGCCGCATTACCTCAGTACGATTATGAGCTTCTCTGATATTGAGTTCTGTCACCCAGCATTTTACTCATCCTCGGTTTTCTCCAACCCAAATAACGAAGACTTGACCCCAGAGCAGGTTACCAGCGACCACAAGCGCGCACTCTGGCTAGGATGGGGTTTTGGACTCACCAATTTTCTGTGGGTCCCCATATTCCGCAGTCAACTTTATCAGCCGTGCACTTTTTCTAATCATGGAGCAGCTTTGCATGGCCAGCGTACGGCGCCATCGATCGAAGGGGCAGGCGGGCGCTGCTCCTCTTCACCATTCCCGGTCTAGCTCTGACATTGCTTGCGGCCGGCTTCAGTTTTCAGATCCCAGTAAACAGTAAAGCATACATTGGGGTGATAACCTTCTTCATCATCCTCTTTTCCGTCTTTTACTCCCCGGGTTTGGGGCCTGTCCCTTTTACATATTCCGCAGAAGTATTCCCGCTCGTGAACAGAGGTGAGTCCACAGGATCTGACCGCAGAGTGCGCTCCGCTTATTGCTAACTGAATTTCAGAGGTCGGCATGTCCTTTGCTGTGTTCTGGAACTTGTTGGGCGCCGGCATCCTTAGCTTGATTGTGCCAGTTTTGAATGACGCGTTGAAAGCAACAGGACTGATGTGCCTTTTTGCGTAGGTCTTCTCCAAAAATAAACCTGAACGAGTAACTGACATCCGCAGCGGACTGAATGTGGTAGCATTCATCCTCGTATTCCTTTTTGTTTACGAGACCAAGGAAGCGACCCTCGAGGAATTGAACTCCATATGTAAGCGCTCTCCGCCCCGTACTCAATCGCGGTCGACCATCGAGACTCCTGAGCTTGGCTAACCGCTTCCTTCTCCCTGACAGTCTCCGTGAGAACGAGAAGACACATCGAGTACCAGGTCAAGTATGTTCTGCCCTGGCCGTGGAAATACTACATCCGAAAGACGGTGAAGGCAAGGCTGGATCCACCGTACAGGTGGAGGCACGGAACATTGTAAAGGCGGCTTGGATAGCGAGAAGAATTGGTTCGTGTTTCATGGTGTTCGACCTCATCCGTGTATCGTATATCACGTTTAAATATCAATGAATCACTGGAAAAGACTCCATTCTTCTCGCTCGTTCGCTTGGTCATTGTTGGCTCCTCGGGCGCGACTGTGCTATCATCACGAAATGCTGCGGTGTCTCTGTCTTCGCGCCGCGAGCTTGAAGATCGTCATCGGCAAATTCTTTTCTCATCCTGAGACTGAATGCCGAGAACGAATTCCCCGGGACCACGTCCCGCAATTGGCGGAGGTTAAGCGAGCGGGAGCGAGATCTACAACTGGACTCGGAGTTTAAACCGCAGCTCCGACCTTATAACGTCTTACCCCACCAAACGAGACACCCGAGTAACGAGACACTCACGTCGGGCAGGGAAGAAGTTGCACCGCAAAATCGACCCCGCACGCTCCTTTTCAACCACCACCAGCTCCATCGGCGTTTTGTTTTGCAAGTCGACTGGATCCGAGCTGTACGCGGCCAGATCTGATGCATCAGATCTGGCTCTGAGCGTGCTGAACTGTACGCGTGCAGCTCTGAGCATGCCGATTATCCCGCGTACTCGGTACAATCAGCGCGCTTGGCGTGCTCAGTATGCTCGAGCTTCTCGTGATACTCGGGAGTACTCAGAGCTGCCAAGATGCTTAGTAAGCAGATTTTTTTGAAGTTCTCTTTCTCGCTTAACATTCAACCCCTAGCTAAAAGAGGTAAAATAACCATGTTTTTAAAAAATAAGCGGTTAATAATCGTTTTTTTCGAAAGTTTACCCGAAGTAAGTTAGAGCGCCCCTATAGATAGTAATGGTGGTGGTGCTGGTTTAAATGAACTTGAAGCATTTTTCGCAATTTCGAAACCTCTGCTTACTAAGCATCTTGGCAGCTCTAAGTACTTTAAGTATCACGAGAAGCTCGAGCATGCCGAGTATGCCGAGCGCGCCGATAACGCCGAGTATGCGGGGTAATCGATTGTTCTCGCGAGCGGCTCGCGAGCGGCTCGCGAGCTGGACATGAGCTCGGCACCTCTGAGATCTCAGAGCCGGCTCTGAGATCTCAGATCTGAAAAACTTTCGCCGATGCGTCACGGCGCTCTCGTGGTGATAGTGCGCGGGACGGCTAAAATCCGGAAAGACTTTTAGCCAGGTACTGTAAGACGTTATTCGCACGTTTCCCATCACGACCACGAGCTGGAGCCCTTCCTCTCATTCCCTCAGCCCTCTCCGAAACAGGCTCCTATGTATAATTACGTGGGCCTTGTCTCACTGGAATCTCCACATATGTATCTTGGGCTGAGCGCCGCACACCCGGCTTGCATCTCCCGCCGTGAATTGCCCCCGACGTTCCCCATCCTGTAGTTGTCGATGCATCTCTTGATACACTTCCGTCAGAGTTATTTCATTCCAATCCTTCTTCTCAAGTATTGGCCTGACAGGACTTTACAAGCAGCTGCCTGGTCATGCACCTGGTGCGGGGCGGTCGTCGTACAACCCTCGTGTTTTGCTTCACATTCTGTCAGGATTATCTCATAATGATCAATTTTCCACATATTTGACATGCGCAGACACATTCACTGCTGGCAAAGAGATAGCTCGCCGGACAAGTCGGATGCGCTGCATACACTTTCCCCACCATTGTGAGCGATTGACTCCCTCTGGCTGATGGCCACGCAATCCCTCATCTGCACCATCTGTCAATGACGGAGGAATGATAGCTTCATCTACAACCGGCTGCAAAGGACTGAGTTATATAGGTCGCACCAGTTTCCTCTCTCTTTCATTCTCCTCTTCAAGCACCTGTCTCTCAACAGCCGAAGTCGATTTGACATCCAGATTCTCACCTAACATCCACTTTCTCAACTCTCCAGGATGGCGGACACAATGTCGGAGACTAAAGTCCCACCGTTAGTCTTTCTCATGTTTCCTTCATGCCTTCTCCATGTTGACGAGAACACAGTCCCATCTACACGACGAAGTACAAGCCTCATCCTACCGAGAAGATGAAGGCAGCTCAGTGGACGGGCACAAAATCAGTCACAGTCGGCGAAGTGCCCAAGCCTATGATTACCGCACCAAAGGACGCCATCGTCCACATCACTCACTGCACAATCTGTGGCTCCGACCTGCACATGTACGGCGGTGAGATGAACATGGCGATGGAGAAGGGTGACATCATGGGGCACGAGGCTATCGGGTACGTTGAGGAAGTTGGCCCAGAGGTCAAGGACTTCAAGGCTGGGGACCGCGTCATCATCCTACCCGTCATCGCCTGCGGAGAGTGCGACTACTGCCAACGCCAGGAATACTCGCTCTGCGACAAGACCAACCCGTCTAAGGAGATGGAGAGCCTGTACGGCCACCGTCTATCTGGCATCTTCGGCTACTCGCATCTCACCGGCGGCTATCCTGGCAACCAAGCCGAGTACTGCCGCGTACCCAACGCTGATCTCGTGCTCGTGAAATGCCCGGAAGACATGCCAGCGAAGAAGGCGCTCGCTCTTGCCGACGTCACCGACACGGCCTGGCATGGCTGCGAGCTGGCCGAGGTGGGCGAAGGCGACGTCGTGGGGGTCTGGGGCTGCGGTCCCATCGGCCTCTCCATCCAGCGCCTGTCTTTGCTACGCGGCGCCAAGAAGGTGTATGCGGTGGACGTCGACACCAAGCGTCTCGCCATGGCGGAGTCGTTCGGCATGATTCCCGTGGACGCCAACAAGCACAAGGCTGACGAGTACATTCTGTCCGTCGAGCCGCACGGCCTCGACAAGGGTATCGAGGCAAGCGGTTTCCGCAGCACGGACTCAGCTGCACACAAGGTCATGAGAGCCACGGGCCTCGAGGGCGACAGTGCGGACACTGTCAGCGAGGTCATCAAGGCGACGCGGAAGTGTGGTAATGTAGCCTTGATCGGAGACTTCTTCTTCCACACCAACATGTTCCCGATCGGAATGCTCATGGAGAAGACAATCACCCTGCGCGGTGGACAGCTCATGGCGCAGAAGGTATGATAGCACCCTTACATGGATCCTCCCGCGAAACTCGCTGACTTCTTTTCTGCAGTACTACCCGTACCTCTTGAACCTGGTGAAGGAAGGCAAATACGATCCCTCGTTCGTGTTCACTCATGAGGGTAAGCGAAAACCTTCCTCGCCTCGAACCCAGAAGGTGTTGATAGTAACGTCTTGCAGATGACTTCGAAAACATCCCACAGATCTATGACCAGCAATTCCACCACACAGTACCTGGAGGGTTGAAAGCGGTTTGCGGACTCCGTACGGCCGCTCGCTGGGCCAATAGGCTGCTTGTCTAAGCTCTTTGCTCTGAGCCTTGCTCTAACAACATATCCCAAATCAAGCTCGCGGACATGGCAAACACCGGGCAAGGTGTACACTACTTAGCTATCCACTCGAGAGACAAAATATAACGACACTGATCCGAGTCTATGTTAGTGGTGTGATTCTACGCTACTCGTGCCAGTTTGCTTCTCTACACCTTCCAGACATTGACGCTTGTACCAACCTCTCGGGGTATAATTGACTCAATGCGCTTCCTTACGCTCAAATGACAGTACACAGTGACGCATTCCACCATCTTACTCTCCGCTTCACCAACTCCCATGACCCTTTTCCAATCTCCCCGCCGCTTCTTCCACATCTTACGGCTTCGGCGTACCCGAGCTAACCACTCCCCACCCGCCCCCTCTCCACCAACCTCACTCGCCGCAACTTCTCCCGGCATCTCATACGGCGTGTTCCGCGGCTGCGCATACCCCGGTGGCGGATTCTGCATGAAGTGCTGGCCGCTCGGGCCGTTACCATGCCGCTGCATCTCGGCGTACGTGAGCTTCTCTTCCAGGTTCTTGGTGTGTGCGCGCTGCTGTTTGAGGCGGCGCGTTGAGATTATGAAGGCGGTCAGGATGGCGAGGGCGATGATGCCGACGGGAATGCCGACCGCGAGGCCGACTGTGCGGGCTGTGGTTGACGAGGGAGAGGGTGGGTGAGGGAGTGGTGGATGCGGTCGTGGTTGCGGATGCTGCCGAACCGCTTGCAGGAAAAGTGCCGTCCGAGCTCGTCGTGCTGACAGATGCAGAAGTAGAAGACGTTGAGGTTAGCGACGCCGTCGTCGACGTAGCTCCCTGAGTCGAACCGTTGACATCGACGTAGGGCGTCAATCTGTTCGTGCCATCCCCGTTTATTACAGCGATGATATATCCCGGCGCCCACTCGAAGGTCGAGCCCTCGCAGCACGAGCCTGTGTCCCCGGTCACGCAGCACGCGGTCTTGTTCTTCATGCTGCAGGACTGGATCCAGATGGCGCCGGCCATGGCTTCTGCGATTTACCACAGCAGTCAGCAAGGGGCAGCGTGTATGCGGTGGGGTCTGGGAATAGGGAAACCGAGATGACGCACCGGGGATGAGGCACTGGCTGGGGCAGTCTTCACTCCGCCATGAGGAGTCCGTACAGCTTTGGCGGTAGGTCACGCCGGACCAGTCTTGGAGGCATGTTCCGGAGGCGTAGCAGGCGTCGTCGTGCCGGCAGCACGAACTGTGACCGCCGATGCGGACGGCGGTGGTGTTGCAGACATAGCCGTCTGTGTCGAGGGAGCCGTCTGGGTAGTAGCAGCGCGGTTGGTCTTGTGCTATGGTGTACTGGAAGAGAAAAATGGCTGCGAGGAGAGATGCGAGGGACATGTTGAGAGATAATAACGGCGCGTGCGGAACAGACAACTGTGTTGCGCTTACTGCGAATACTGGAGCTAGAAAGAAAGACAGACGAAAGAAGAACACCCCCTACCTTATCACTCTGGGATATTGTTGGCTTTGTAAGACCACAAGCATGTCAGCCAGAACTGCCCCTATAGAGATAGCCGTTCCGTGATGAAGCCCGTCCCATCCTCATTGTCTATCCCAGCAACTGACTGGCGGGAGAGGGCACAGTAATTCCATCGCGTCTTCAGGCACGCGTCGTGGTTGCAGGATGGCTGCATAACGGCTGCTCAGAGGCGTTGGGGCTGAGGATCCGGGTGAAGATCCACGCAGCATGACTGGTCCTGGACGACTGCGGAGCCGTTTTGATGTCGATGCGGTTTGCTTTGGGGCACTTGGGGGCCAAACCATGCAGCTACTCGCGCTGACTCCTTCAGCTCTGCAATCATCCCGGGGTGCATCGCCCATCTTGAGGCCGAATGATCTTTCCATACATGCTTTCAGGAAGTGGTGCTGTGCGCTAGATAGTTGCACAGATGGCTGACTGCTTGGAGAATTAGTTCTTCATGCCCTTTCAGCTCTTCTGCCGGCAATCGAAAGTCCCGGATATCGAGGCAGCATTGGCTTGAGCTGGATCTGACATCCCTGCTGTGAATCTAGTCAGCACGGCATGTACCCTGCGTTCAAATTCGCCGAACGTGTTTCAGAAATTGGCGATCATTAGCATGGATTTAGAGCCACATGGTTTCCAGGCAATTACATTACAAAGATGGAATCATCCGACAGCGCGGTTGATGGCGTTCGGAGTTGTTGCTGGTCTGACTACGATGTTGGATCTTGCCTCGAAAACTGCACGTGTTGCTGGAAGTCTGTAAGACGGACGACTTGTCTTAATATGTGCGTTCATTATTGGATGGATTATTAGATCTTCCATATCTCTAGCGCGGATGGTCTGTATATCCCACGAGTACAAATAGCCAAACGATATTCCCTCGGATCCAGAACATATAGTAGATCCTTGCACATCTCTGCATATATGCTCACCTCAAGCCAATCCACCCACCAGGTCCAGCGCTCCCTCAACCGCCCTCTCCAACTCTGCAACCCTCACCCTCAGCGCCTCATTCTCCTCCCTAAACGTCCTGACCGCCGCCCACGCGCCGTTCTCCCCACTCCCACCCCTCTTCATCACCGCATACGGCGGCCTCGTCATAACCACCCGCTCCGCAACCGCCACTTCCGCGTCCTCGGAAAAGCCCGTCAGCGTTGTGCCCGTCGGACTCATGGCCCCCGACGGCCTTGAGAAAACGGATTCAGCGCTGTTGCTCGCGCACTCGCTTTCGAAGCCCGAGTCTGAGGTCGTGGTGCTGCAGCTTGCTTCGCTGGCTCTCTTCTGCCTGACCCTGAGCGGTTTGGGCGTATCGTCATCCTGCGCTTGCTGCTCAAGCGGAAGTGTTGGCTCGTAGACCCGGCGGATGGTCCGTTGCCTCGCCTCGTCCTCCTCGTACCGGCGTTGCCGCTCCTGTGCGAGTTGGGCCACCAAGACCTGCATATCTCGTTCCTGCTCGACGGCTCTGGCGGAGAGGGAGTCGAGCTGCATCTTCAGGTGTCTGGCGCGGGTCTCTGATTCCTCGAGTTCGTCTTGCTCAGCTTCTCTTTCTCTTCGCGCGTCAGCAAGGGCTGAGCACTTTGCTCTGTAGGCAGATTGGAGACGGGAGATGGTTTGTTCGGCGTTGGTAAGGAGGTCGTTGAAGGAGGAGGGGTTGAGAGGGTCGACTGAACCGGTGGGGAAAAGCGCTTGGTTTACGTCCAAGGTCAGCAGCTCATCCTGTGGCTCGGCGGGTAACGGTATGGAGTTAATGCGGACAGGACGCGGGGACGCGGTTGAGGCAAGGGACTTGGTGAGCCAGGAGAACTTGGAGGGTGTAGACTGTGTGGTGGTCGAAGACTGGGATGTAGAGTTGCGCGTGAGTCTCGGAGACGGCCGCGTAGACATATGGTTGATAATGTCCATTTCGTCTTCACTGTCGTCGCTGTCTGCTGGAGCGTCTGAGAGGACTGGGTCACGGCGCTCCTTCTTCGGCGATGGAGGTGCGAAGCCAATGCTCACGGGCGCGGAGCTACCGTTGAGGCTAAACCAATCGCTGAAGATCTTTGAGTTTCGGGATTTGGTCTGGACGAATGTCTCGTCGTCCGAGGTGTAGTTTCGGGAAGGGAGGAAGCTGGCGAGGGACTTGGTCGGAGAATGTAGGGAGTTGCGGGTGGCTGTCTGCTGGATGGTTGAAGTGGCCCGCGAGACTAATGGCCTGCAGTTGTCGAGAAAAGCACCCGTCAGGCTTCGTTGGTGGCCTCGAGGCGCCGAGCTGAAGTCTTCTAGAGGGCTTGGTGGCTCCGGACTATAAGATGTGGGTCGGGACGCAAGGGCTGCAGGCGGAGCAAGGACAATGTCTTCGAAGTCGTTGCCTGCAAGGGTGGATGTGGAGCTTCCGATACTCGGCGGATGTTGGCGGAGTGGGTGCGGTTCGTGGTCTCGTATGCAGCGGGACTTGGTTGCATTCGACCGTGAGAGGGAGGAAGTCAGACGTCTTGGGAGTTGTGGGGGAGAGCCGGGGCTATGAAGCATGACGATGGGCCCGTTAGAGGGCATGATGGCTGAACGGTGGAATGCAAGGTGGATCCGGGAGACGGTGCCAGGAATGTGGACAGGGTAGGGCTGTTCGACAGTCTCGCAGCTTCCTCCAGCCGCGCCGTAACCAGCGCAATCGGTGTGTCGAGGCCTGGCTACGCGTAGACGGCTCGGTGGTGGTGTAGCGGGCCTGTCAACCCCAGTCGGTAGCTGCCGGATCGTGGGGTATCCCCGGCGCTGATGCGATGAGATCGGCGAAGTCACAATGCGCGTACTGAGCTCCCGAGGAGAGGAGAGATGAGATGCTTCGGACGAGGGTAGTACTTGGAAGGAAAGAATGCATGTTTGAGGCTGGTGCAGCTCGTCTCGATATATCAGCACGAAGTGCGATGGCTGTCTGCTGGGGAGTGGCTGGGAGCTCGAGCAGGGCCGGGGTGCCACGTGCACGCCTGCCACTTTCTGTCGGCTTGACGCGCCGCCGCGAACCGTGAAACAGGGACACGCCAAACCGCCTGAACCTTGGAAGTTTCGATTGCGACGAAACGTCATCAAGCCATTCCGTCGGCATCTTCATCACGAACTGCTGAGGGCCGCCGGCGGCTATACCAACATGACTCTAGAACAGACACGTGATTTGCCTATCCGGATAGGTCCAAGCTGCACGCCCTTCGTCAACAATCAAAGTATACAATCACAACCGCGATCACGGTTTACCACCTGCACCGAAGACACAAACAGAGTAATCCAAGAGCGGGAGTTGGAAGAGGATTGCCCGCTCAAACTTTTCGTACAATCCATCAGCAAGAAGAAGCTTCCGTGACTGAGCCGACTTGAACCTAATCTACCACCATGACCCAGGGCACCACAGAGGAAATTCAAATCGTACCTGACCACATCCACTCATGGACTGATGGAGATTCCACGCTTTATCCGTTTTCGGAAACGTTCATTTCAATCGTCGACCCGAAGCCCGGCGAGTACATCCTCGATTTGGGCTGTGGCAATGGGGAGGTTTATTTCCATGCCGCACCGAGGCTTGGCCCAAGGGGCTTAATGATCGGCATCGACATCAAAGACAGCAACATCGCCGAGGCGCGATCACGGCTCAAGAAAGAGGTCCAGAAAGACTGGCCTAGGGTGGAATTTCTTCAACACGACATCTGCGATCTGGGGTCTCTACCATTATTGAGAAACGAAGCAGAGGGCTGGGATGTCATCACCGTTGCCTCTGCCCTCGCGTTGCTTCAGGAGCCAGAAAAGGCTGTGAGGCACTGGATGCATTACCTTAGGCCTGGTGGAAGGCTCGTGTTTGGTGTTCCACAGCCATGTAGTGGAGACAGAAGGATTGTCGCCGAGCGCGTCAGTAGGAGATCAGGGATCCAGCATCGGTCCAACCGAGACTGGATCGTGAATGAGAACTCGCTAGTTCGGCTACTGGGCTGTGCTGGGCTGATCGTTGATAGGATGGTGGTCTTCAAGATGCATGAGAAGCACGGAGGCGGAGAGCGATATCATCGTGTAGAGGATGGAGAGCAAGTGTTCGAGGAGAGCTTCACGAAACACTATGCAGAGGAAGTGCGGCAGAAGGCGAAGGACCTTTTCAAGGAAGAGTGGAAAAAGGCCGCAGAAGATGGGGAAAGAGTAAGAGAGGTACATGGCTTCTTGGTTGCGGCCGCGAGAAAACCCGCAGACCCAATTGGACCCATTGAGTTGGCGGGAGGCTGTCGATGCGGAAAGGTCCGTTACACTGCCAGTGTATCGCCTTCCCCAATCAGCTACTGCCACTGTCAAACATGCCGCAAGCTCTCTGGAGGACCATACATGCCATTCATTGATGTTCCATCATCCGCGGTCAAGTTCGCTGAATCCACAGCACTGCGCATATATTCGGCTACCGAGGAGGCAGAGCGAGGTTTCTGCTGCGAATGCGGGTCGCCCATCTTCATGAAGTACCACAACGAACCGGACAGGATCGGCCTGCTCATGGGATCAGTCGACGATGACCGGTGGGACGAGAAGTTGCACACACAGAAGGCGCACATCTACCTGCGTGAGAAAGCCCCATGGTTCAAAATACCCGAGGATGGCTGGCCACGCCATGCGGCTATGACGGACAAGGGAGAGGTGGAATAAATTTCGAACCTTTCTCCGGTCATTGATGGAAGGTAGTAGCACTAAAGGGAAAATGTGACTGGAATGTCTTTGCTTCATTTACTGGCTGATTCGGCCCGCTCGCTCCAGCTGACCCATCTACGGACCACTTCATCAACCTCCCTGATGCCCTTTCTGCTAGCCTCAACTTCGAACCATTCTCGATGATCTTTCCCGCATACCTCGCATGCTTGCGTTCGCCTCTTGTCAGCTAGCTCGATGTGGATGAGGCGCTCGACCCGGTGCGCATGTGGCACTTTGCGAACACCTAACTGGCGCGGCTGCGATGGGGATCCATTAGGTTCGTTGAGCGGAGAAGCGGCTGGTGAAGTAGGAATGTAGGGGTAAAAGCGAACCAGCGATAGGCTGTAGCCGCATTGACGAGTCCACTCGCTAAGACGGCGATGGACGTTTGATGCTCTTCCAATCTTCAGCAGTACAGTCTTCTCACCGATCTTTGCTCCAGCTCTCGCCTCATGACCCAGACGTGCATTACTGCTTGAATAATCGCTCAGCACGTCGCTGACTCTTCTCCGCCCAGCACCCGGCCGGGCAGGGCTTGGTGACAATAGAGATGATGCCGCGCCAGCAGGAGGTGTAGGCGCGGAAGAATCGGTCAGCCAGAAGATGTAAATATACCCTTCATCATCGTGTGAAGATATCGGCTTGGCGAGCTCGTTCAATAGAGCAGAAGTTGTTTGTGGTGATAAGTGTTGCGGGATCAAGGAAAGAAGGTTCGTAGTTTCTGAGGGGCCTTGGTGGTTCAATGGATGCGCAGACTTCTCATTAAGAGCCTCTCGGCCTGCCAACATATTAGATTGAGTAGGTACTGAGATTTGTCCAGGCGGGGCTCGAGCGCCAGCTCTCTTCCTGGAACCTTCTGGTCGGCTAGGGGTACCAAAATCGTGAACCGCAGACTGGTTGCGGTACTCGCCGCGATGTTGTGTCGATGCTGAAGGCCTTGTTGATGGAGTGACGGTCATTTCTGGCTTCTCCGACGGCGATACTCTATTCCTGTGCCTGACGACTTCAACATAGTCGTCGTCGACAGCTCCAAAGCAACATAAGCTCGCCCAAAATCCAGGCTTCTTGTTCCTGGCCGGCTGCTGTACCGGCGAACGTCGTGGTGCCCGACGTGTCACCTCCGCCACAGTTTCCTCCGAAACTGCAATGAGGGGTCCCCTCACACTGTCCCAGGTTGGCGGTCGTTCAGACCTTCCGTATGGTTTATGCGGATGTGGTCGTTGGTTCGAGGGATCCGACCGCCGCTCGCGCTTCTGTTTTATACGGGTGGGTGTAGAACTGTCTTCCACTTCTAACACGCCCAATCTTGCTACCAGTGTATCTATGCTGCTTCGCTCCTGTAGCGGGACGATGTTTGTCTTCGCTCTTTCGTGCCCTGCTCTGCCTTCTGCGTCGGTATTCGCTAATCGCTCCGCTTGGTCCTTGTGCTGCCAGCAGAAGAACGCTGCTGCTGCGCCAACCTCCCCATCTTCCTCGTTAGGGGCTACCGCGAGTACGCCGCCTAATGCGGATGCTGATGATCTGCGTGGAACTTGTGGCGACGCGAGCGCTCTTCGACAGGGACGGCCGGAGTAAGTAATGCCTTTGCATGTTGTGGCCGGGTTCTTCGAGTCACTTCGTGGCAGAAGCGCCTCGGGCGTGTGAGGTATGAAAGGCATCCTGATGTACGTTCGACCTTGTTTTCTGCATGTGTTACTGCACAACTTTGCCTTGGAATGCTGATATCGTAGTCTATACAGGACTGTAGTGGGGAGAAAATGATAAAGGTGAGTTTCACGGTGCTGACTGGTAGAAGGGAAGTGTAGAGAAAAAAGGCTCAACGCCCTGCAAACTTAGCTTCGCGACCAGATTGCTACTTAGTCAATCGGTTCTAAGTGCTATGATGACTCTGCAGCCCATTGGTGTAGAGTAAAGGAAGGGTGAGGTGGACTCGGTGGAGTGGCTGGTGTGACGTGGCTGGGAAACTGCGGCCTGGCGGCGGGCGGTGCGGATCACCTGACTTCTGCATCGGTTGGACGTCTGAGCAGCTGACGCGAACGTTTCTCTAGGGCAGTATGCAAAATGGAAGAGTGAGTGCTCAAGGTCTATGAGTGACATTAGGAGCCTTGGTTATCCGTGACGGATGGCAGTCTGATCCGTGAATCCTTACGAATCTAGGTCCATGGCCACGGCGCTGCTGGCGGTAGTTTCCTTGCCATACATGCTTTCTGAGCAGAGGTACGCCCTAGTCTGCAGAATACATGAGATATACAGAATACCGTGCGCGTGTTATCTTCCTAGTTGAGCAGCACAAGCGGTGCTGACGGCCGTTCTCGGGCCAGCCATGACACAAGAGGTACTGGATATACAGTCGACCACAGACTTCGGGATCCAGCCTCACAGCCACCCGACTCTTCGAGTTATGAAGCTCAATCCTCCCAATGCCGCTGTAATACCAGTGAACACAATCAGACCTCCATACCCGCTTCCGTACCCCAGGGCAGCTTCCCCGCGCCATGGCTCTCCCTTGAGGAGGGCTTCGCTCAGAGGCCCCGATACTACGTTCCCAATACCTCGACCAGCTGCCAGCCAAGCGAAAACCATGCTCGTCTCGATACCAGCCTTTTCTTTCTGCACGTACCGAGTTATACCCGGCCAAGCACTGGTGTAGCTACCCGCGAAAAGGCCGTAGATGACACAGAAGGTATACAGTAGCGGCAATGACGCAGATAAACCCCAGAAGACAAAAACACCTATGGTGGAGCCGATCGTGGAGACCATGATGCAAGTCGTAACGTGGAATCTGTCGACCATTGAGCCCATAGCCACGCACCCAAAAACGGAGGCGACGTTGAACAAGATGACCGTCAAGGCGCTCATCAGGCTGGAAGCGCCCATCGAGCGGGCGTACATAGGCAAGTAGATGGTCGGCAGGAAGTAGCCGAGGCTCTCGATGATGTTGCCGGCTTGGAGAATGTTGAAGGTCTTAGAAGTGAGGAAGCTCAGGTCGAAGCGGCGTGGTGCGGAGGTCCGATTCAACGGAAGCCGAGGCCTGACGAAGTAGAGCAGTGGCGCCGTCAAAACGAAAAGCGCAACAGCCCAGACTCGAAGCGTTGTCTTGTAGCCGTAATCGTGGAGAAGCCACTCCATGACCAGTGGCAGGATGAAGCCTGCAAGACCGGTACCGGCCTGTTGTAGCGCTCAGTCAGCGACTGTGACCCAAGTCAATGGAATAGAAACTGCTCTTACCCACATAATCCCAAAAGCGAAACCCTTCCTCTTCACAAACCACTGATCCACATAGATCACGGTAGGACAGTATACCAGACTCCCACCTATAGCGTACAGAACGCCCTGCGTCAAAATCAAATGGCCGACCGTCGTCGAAAATGAAGACATTGAAAGCGCCAGACACATGGTGATGAGTCCTGCAGCTAAAGCAGGCCGCTGTGTAATAGGCCAACATTGCATGATGGCAAATGTGAGCGGACAAGCCAGGTACATGATGCCCATTGCGCAAGTCCCTATGACAGCCACATTGGGTGAACCCGCAAATGGCTCGTGGGAGCTGTAGTACTCTTGGAACACTCCGAATGCGAAAGGAAAGCCCCAGACGAGTGCCTCGACGGTGAAAGCACCAGCAAGAAACAACCATGCAGCTTTCCCACCGTCCACTGGAGGCAATGAGATTGTTTCTTGTTCGGTAGCCTCAGAGGGTCCTGAGGTCGTCAAGCCAGTGTGTTCGAGCTCAATGCTATTTTGATCCATATTGAGATTTGAGAGAAGGGAGGAATGTGATAAACAGCTGAAGTTCTCTACAACAGAGACAGAGTAAAGTATGAAAAAGTTGTAGTTATCAATGCATCATAGCGACATCGGCGGACTTCTCACCGTACTTTACCTTACTAACAACATTTCATTGGCCAGCGTCTGCATTGAGTTGTGTTCCGAAGGGCGTGAGATCTTGCACAGATATTGCAAGGGTCGTGGGAGACGCGGTTGAACCTCGGCGACTTCGCGCGTCACCGAACTGATTTCGTAGAAAAATTTAGAGCAAGCAAAAGCGAGTCAAAACACCCTCATAATGTCTGAAAAGAAGAGAAAGAGAAGCTCCGCCGAGGATGGCCGACCTAGTAAGAAGATTGCGCCCGCCGCACCTTCAACAAACGAGGTCAAGGTCACATTCGTCCCCGATGATGGAGAGCTATGTCCAGTCGTAGGTGTGTAATCGCAAACCGTACTACTATCTTACCCTCCTGAACTGACCTCAGAGGACATTCTAGCTGATGCATGACAGCCTCTACGCCAGGTCTCTCCATACCCACTAACATCCCGCTACAACCTTACAAGAAGTCTCGTATATTACCGCCTGGCTACAAGCCCTCTAAGTCCGGCACCTACGAGCTCCTCCTCCAGTCCTCCGAACATCCCCGCCTCGATTATACCGGGCGCGAAGAACACGATGGCAGCGCCGACAGCCTCCTCAAGCACTACGTGGGCGTCTTCGATCCTGCCACAAGTGAGCTCACCGTTACCGAAGCGCACAAGATAGTGGTCCGGAGTACTCTACGTAGCGAAGTGGAGGAGATGCGGGAAGAGCGCGAGAGGCGAGCGGCAGAGGTGGCTCAGAAGCCCAGAGCGTCGGCCCTGAAGCAGGATCTCGGGATGACATTTGGCACTAAGAAAGCAAAGAAGGCGATCACCTCAATTACGGAAAACGCCATCTCGCAGGGAGCGGGCGGCGCATTAGGCGGGAAAGCGCCGGCGGGTTCGGTGGCTGCGGCGGTTGTGGATGCCATGGCTGCTGCGACTGCCGCTATGCCGACACGCGATGAGATGCAGGCCGATATCGACACAACGAAGCCGCGACCTACACCGAACATGAACGCTACCACACCGGCAGAGGTTTATACGCTGGAATCGCTGGTTGGGACGGATACTGTCAGGGAGATCAAGGTCAAGGATTGGTTAGATGCGGTCAAAGAAAACCAGGACGTGAAGACATCGAGTCGTTTTGTGTCAAGAAGATTGGAAACCGTGGCGAAGATTCCGGACATCAAGAAGTTGAAGACCCTGAAGTATATCCTGCTGCTCATCGACTTCCACAATGCGTTGAAGTCCGCTGGTAAAGACGGAGGCAAGAAGTTACCACAAGCTGAGGACATGGAAAAGAAGTTAGGGGGTTACGGTGCGCTCGTCATTGGTGCGAAGCGGAACTTCTCGGATAAAGGGTAAGATTGACTGCATTGCCCTCGCTTGGGTGCTGCATGACTGACATGTTTATAGGACTGTAACGAGCTGGCATCTCGACAAGCTTAGAACACATGTCGCTGCCTTGGCGCTTATCGTCGATAACTTTCAAACAGATGTCTCGGGCCTCACAGAAGACTTGCGGCTGGACAGCAATGGGTAAGACGAGCGCTTCTCTTTCACCGTATCAACGTACGTTCCTAGGCTACTTGCTAACATGCCGTGTCTATCAGAATGTCAAAATATTTCAAAGAGATCGGCTGCAAAGTTGTTGCACTGTCCGAAGACGAGCGTACCAAGCTCGGGTACTCGAAAGCTGAGGCAGCTGCTCATAAGCAGGCTAAGCTCCGACTTCCACTGGAATTTCCGAAGCAGAGGGCTCCGCGGCAGAAGAAGCGCTGAGACTGCAAAATGGTGTTCGCCTGTTTTGGAGATGAAAATGAGTAACGAACAAGCAGTCCAAAGACGTGGAGGCCCTTAGGAGCATGTTTGCGACCAACTCCTATCGGAGTGATGTGTCCGATGTTGATCTGTGCATACCGGGATATCACTTCTTCTGGTATTACTAGATTTATGCATATCACGACGTAGATCGATAATCTATGATTGCATACGTAGAGCCTGCGAGGGCAACGGGGCCTCCGGGTCTTGAACGCGAGCAGGGTGTATAATCCTCAACATATGGAGCTATCCTACCATGGCTTTGAATTTATGGTTCAGAAGTGTCGTCTTCATTGGTATGACCATGATGCTTCCATTGACGCTGATTCTACGAGGAGAGTAATCCCTGCCTGAAAGCGCGGTTCTTTGGTCGCTTGCCGGGCACTCGACTGCCCTGTGGTTTCACGAGGATGAGTCTGATAACTGAGAAAAGTGTATCATGTCATGGACAAACGTTCTTGTCTTGATTTTGCTTCTACTTCGCCACGATGCTCACAACGTCCTCATCCGCCACCGCATGCCCAAGTCCAACTCTCTGAGGCACGTGCCTCGCGCTTGCGCCCCACACCAGCGCATACTTGAAAGTTTCCTTGAGGGTCCGATGGATCTGGTCGCAGACGTCCTCGATCGTTGCGCCATTTCGCACAATGAGCGCCTCAGAAAAGTCTGGATCTATGCCCTTCCGTTTCGTGTAGACGCGGATCAGCCGTAGCTCTTCCCAACACCGCTCAACAACGTCTTGAATACCGAGGTCGAGCTCACAGCTCATGACGACGGTGTTTGGCTCCCGTGCTAGCTTGTCGAGGAAGTCTAGGCTGACGCTGTCGATCTTGTTGTAGACGTATAGACTGTATGGGTCAGCTTCCGCGCGAGGGGATTGCGCTGGAGCCGGCTTACCACTTGATGTATTTTCTGTGGTCCTTCATTATGGTGTCAATGAGATCATCCACTGTTGCTTGGGGTCTATCAGCTGCTGTAATCTTCAGTTATTGTGGGCATGTTACCATTCTCGTCCCGCACGAGACATTCACAGTTCAGCATCTTGTAGTCCCGAAGGATGTTGAAAACCATCTTCTCGTCCAACCGTTTGGGAGGTGACTGAAATGTGATCTTCATGCCACCTGCCTTCTTCTGCTTGAGATAGATGTTCGGCGGTTCTCGATTCAGCCTGATGCCCACCGCTTCCAGCTCTCCTTCCAGCAGAGCCCGCTGTTCTGCACGCTTAGTGGCGTCGAGGATCATTAGTATGAGATCACTCGTCTTCGCAGCCGAAATGACTTGACGACCTCTTCCTTTGCCTTCGGCGGCTCCTTCGATAATCCCGGGTAAGTCGAGTACTTGGATCTCCGCACCTCCGTACTCGAGGACGCCCGGAATGGCCGTCAGTGTCGTGAAAGCATATGCGGCGACCTCACTCTTCGTCTTGGTGATCTTCGATAGGAAAGTAGATTTGCCGACTGATGGAAAGCCGACAAGCGCGATTCGGGCATCACCGCTTTTGCTGACATCGAAACCGGCGCCACCTCCTGAGCCTGCTCCAGGTGCAGGCTCTAGTAACTGCGCCCGTAATCTTGCAAGCTTTCTAAAAACAATTTAGCAACAGCCACGAACACTCTGCGAGAAGGAAAGGCACGTGACTGACCCTTTCAGAAGACCAAGATGATACTCTGTAAGGGACGGTCAACCGAAAGCTTCCCTGAAAATGGAAAGCGTCGCATACCAGTCGCCTTGTTCTCTTTTGGCTGTTAGCGATGTCCGAGATCATCACGGCTTGAGAGCATTACTCTGCGTCCTCGCCATCTCCGTCTCTATCCTGCATTGCGTCAGAAATTCTGCGGATCAATCCCGTTTGACGAGCTGAATCTCACTCCTTGATCTTCTCCGTAATGTTCACCATCTTGGCCGCTGATTTCTAAGCAGCAATCTACGGGTTTGGTGATTTTTGGCAGGTCTATCAAATGTTTGTCGAATGCTGCCGAACAGGCCGCCTGAGCGGTTGCAACCTTTTGCTCGCGTATCGAATGCACGCATCGGGACTAGCGGCATGGAAAAGAATCATGTTGCCCTCAGCAAGAAAACTCAACAGTCCTTTGAATGCAATATAACGTAACATACATCTTCTAAACTTCGCTTTCTCGCTGTTTCTTGCAGTCTCTACCTCGAAATCATAATGCTTTTCGGATCTTCTGAACCTCAGAGTCACTACGATGTACTTCAACAATATAACGCCCAGTACGATGCCCGGATCCAATCAGGCGAATATGAGCCTTTCGTGTATCCATGGGGTACATTCGGTGCAGCAGTCGTCATTCTATACTTGCTTATAGACCACCGGCATCGACCACTTCTCCGCCGATTCAGGTACCTGATATGGGCTTTCAACGTGGGCTTCTCCGCCTACTGTATCAGGTATTGTCGTGCGCGTAGCATGGTAGCCGGCTTTGGCATCGGTCTTGTTTCGGCATGGTCCATCCTTTGGACAGCCACAATTCTCGTCGTCCATGATGCCCAGACGGAGTTCCGGAGGATCGAGCGCACCGACAGCGGAGTTGGCCAGACGATTGCTCCTCGACAATATCTCGAGCCGTTTGACGAAAGTTCAAATGGCTATGCAAATGGCTATGCAAATGGTTATGCAAACGGTTCCGCGTCTCAAAATCAAGAATCGGCTGCCAAACGGCGGAGGCCTCGTTCGGGGTCTGACAAGTTTGGCTCACGATTAGCGCCAGCCCAGCGGAAGGGCGCTCTCGCCTGGCAGTCGTACCCAGTGGCGCCGTTCATCGAAAGGCTGGACTGGGTCGCTGATGTCTTCTGCAACTTCAGGGGCATGGGCTGGAACTGGCGTATTTCCGGACTCGCACCTCCTCCAAAGTGGGTGCAGGAGCAGCTACGGGACACCTCTGGAACCGAGCTCTCAGACAAAGATACCCACACCGGGAAAGATGGTACCCACAGGTATCACACCAAGGAGGAGCTTCTTCGCGCAAATTTGAAGACCTTCATCGTCAACTACTTGATTATGGATCTTATGAAGGTCTTCGTAGTGCATGACCCGTACTTCTGGGGCCAACTACACCTGCCGCCGCCGTCATGGTATCCCGCCGCTATAAGAGCTTCACCACTTTTGTTGCGAGTGGTGCGCCTAGCGCTCACCCTCTTCGCTGTCAAATCGTCTCTTCTGTGCCTGTTTACTCTGGCGCCGCTCTTCTTCGTTGGCGTTCTCGGAACGAAGGTAATCGGCGCTCGTGGCGAACCGTGGATGTACCCAGACACCTGGGGCAGCTACCGCAACGTCTTCGACAAAGGCTTGGCTGGGTGGTGGGGCGGCTGGTGGCATCAGACGTTCAGGTTCGCTTTTGAGTCACCTCCAAAGCGGATCGTTACCGCTCTTGGGATGAATCCGAAGTCTCTAGCTGCAAAGGGATTACAGCTTTTCATCGCGTTCGCGTTGTCTGGGTCTCTGCATGCCAGCGGCAGTTTCACCATGGCCGGTCAGACATCGCCGCTGAGCGGACCATTCTTGTTCTTCGTCCTGCAAGCCTGCGGAATCATCGGCCAGCTGCTTCTAACGGGCATGCTACAAGAAGCCGGCGTCACGCAGCGAATGCCGAAGCGGGTGAGACAAGTTGCTAACTTCATCTATGTTCACCTGTGGTTCCTTTACACAGCGCCGCTTCTTTGCGACGACTTCGCGAAAGGTGGCATCTGGATGTACGAGCCCTTCCCGATAAGTCTGTTGAGGGGTTTGGGCCTAGGCGGCCCCAGAATGGTTGGTGGTGTTGGAATGGTGAGTGGCTCAGGTGGCATAGAGGGCAGCACTGGTGGCAATCTGGGATTTCGATGTGATCGTCAAATGACCTCATTAGATTAGAACATATGGACCTGCTTTAGATTCAGTATAGAGTATAGATTCCTTCGAGCGGGCGTTACCTCGAAGCGTTTCAATGAACTTCAATACACAGCCAAAACTATTATGAAACGAGTTTCCTCGCTCTCCAAGTCGCTCGCAAGCTGCGAAACAGAGCGGATACTTTGCGAACTCTCACGATGATTTACATGAAAGGCGCTGTGGCGATATCGAAGCTATACGCCGGATGCGCTTGGCCGCAAAAGTTCCAGGAGAAACGGATACCTTACAATGACCTTGCATTCAGATACTTGAAGCGGAGCCGTTTCATTTCAAGCACTTGATTTCGGCGTTCATGTATATCAAACGCATCCGACAATAAAAATGATTGAATAATCAGAAAAACAGCGAGGTAAATAACGTAGGTCACCCACATGAGAGGAGACCAAGCAAGCGGTTTCCAGAAGAGACCAGGGCTTCGGGGCCTCATCTTTTGTTTCGTCTGGTCTGCGAGATGACAAGATGAGAGATTCCAAGCAGCGCTCTACGTGTAGCCGTGATCGCGTCGAATTACCAAGATGGAGATTTCACAGAATGGATGCGATGGAGTTGACAGTTTCTCGCAGCTGTCAGCCGTTTTGACAATCGATGTCCACTGGTCAGCCTTGCGCGGAGAAACCAAAACCCGGAGCATCCAGCGAGCATTGCCTCATCCATCACCTTGGGATCTGCTGTGCCCATTGATAACTCGACCCTTCCACGTCCCAGGCATCTCAGTCTCTACAAGTATCCAAGTCGACTACAAGCCATCCTCGCGAACCCATTCCGTCTGCCTACGCCTCCTCCGCAGCGCACAAAACCGCCCAACCGCTAGGGCTACTCACCGATAAGCCGCCATCATGAAGCCCGTCGTATCAGCGATGAATGCATGGACATGGTACAGCCAGCCTTTCCAGGCAGTTCTGGAACGCTTGCTAACCTCGCTCCCAGCATCGTCGTCTCCTGCTTCGCAATCGTAATCCTCTCCATCATCGGCTCCCTCTTCAAAGTACGTCACCTACGCTCTCTCCGCCTACATTACACCCGCGTCGGAGAGAGCCTCGGCTCCCTAGCCCACTCTTACCGCTTCCAATACCACATCGCATACTGCATGGCCTTCAGAGTTGCAGGAAGCTGACAGCTGTTCCTTACAGTCAAACAACCACTCCATGATGGGCTCAACCGACGACCCCGAAGACGGCAAAGCCGTCGCGGCCGCCGTCTTCGGTGCCGTGGGCGTGTATGCCATCTTTCTGGTGTTTTGCTCCAGTCAGGCGTGGTTGCATATGCGAGCTCGGGGGACGGAGAGGAGGGGAGGGATTGCGCTGTCGTGAGTTGTGGTGGTGTGGAGTTATTCAGACTTCGGGAGGAGGCTCATGTGGGAGCGAAGCTGTGCGCCTCTTGTTTAGGGATGGTCCGTGCGGCGTTTCGACGGAGTTGGATTGGGCTGTAGATGTTGACATTGTGAGATTTCAGGATAATGTGCACATGGTAAACCGCTAGATGCGGTCTCTATTCAGTTACTTTATTGGCACTCAACGAGCTTGGGCTTTGTTTTGTACCAAATTTGTTTCGGCATTCCCTCTTGCCATGATACTCGCTATGGCATCAACCCGCAGGGTACGCCACAGGATGCATTTTCCGCCCTGAATGCGTTTTCCAGGCCTCCCGTTTCCAACGCCAGCAATGCAACACCATCGTGTAGAGTGCCATGTTACCCCTTCCGTCATGTCAAGCGTTTGCCGTAAATCTCACCGATCTTCGTCGCTGCTCTCCTCGTCCCTCTCCCCATCCAGCCACTTACTCATATACGGTCCATCAAGCCAATACCCCAACTTCGCATAGTAACTCCTCACACCGACCCCCGAAATGACACTGATCTTCCGACTCCCATGCTCCTCCCTCGCGATCCTCTCCGCCTCCTCCATCAGCAGCGTCCCATACCCCTGATGTTGAAACTTCCTCGGATCCCTCGCATGCACCGGCACCGCACTCCCATACACATGCAACTCCCTGACCAAACTGGTCGGCTGCCCCACCAGCTCCGGCCGAAACGTGTGCTCAGCGCTACACTTCCTAAGCCTGAGCAGCGCAATCAAAATGTCCTGCTTAGGATCCTCGTACGCCAGAAACGTCTCCCAGCCGCCGTTGGCCGTGTAATCGCGCCGCACGAGCTCGACCTGCGAGGGGCGGATCTTGTGCTTCACTTCATTGATGCCGACTTCGCGTGTTCGGACATCGCGGCACGACGTCCCGAAATCCTTCATCCGCGCCAGCGCTAGCTCGCGCAGGTTGCCGTTCTCGACGCCCGCGGTTACGAGCGGCATTGGAATGTCGCGCTGGACGCGGTAGATGCGGGTCCAGGGCGGGACAAGAGCCAGGATGCGGGCGACGAGGTCGATGAGCGCGTTGGGCGTGTAGTTCTTGTAGCGGCCGGTGCGCCAGAGCTCGTAGAGACCTGTGCCGCGGATCACGAGGGTTGGGTAGATTTTTAGGCCGTCGGTCCGGAAGGAGGGGTTCTCGAAGTATTCGCGGAATTGGTCCAGGTCGCGCTCCATGCCGACGTTGGGCAGGTCGGGCATCATGTGTGATACTACTTTGAAGCCGGCGTCTTTGGCAAGGGCGAAGGTTTTGCAGACTGCGGCGACGGTGTGGCCCCGGTTGGTGTCGCGCGCGACGTCTTCGTACAGGGATTGCACGCCGATTTCGAGGCGCGTGCAACCATAGCGGAGCATGCTGGACAGGTGCGTGTCCAGGCAGTAGTCCGGTCGTGTTTCGATTGTTATGCCGACGCATTTAATGTTTGACATCTCGCCCGCCATGACAGCTTCGTCCACGTTATTCGTTTGGTAGCCGGACAGAGCGTTGTGGAGTTGCGATATAAACTCATCCCGGTAGTCCTCCGGTAGAGACATGAACGTGCCGCCCATGATGATGTATTCAACCTTATCCACGCTGTGCCCGAGCGACTTTATCTGATCCACTCGTCCTCGCGCCTGTTCGTAGGGATCGTAGCGCGCACGGATGGCCCGCATGGAGGTCGGTTCGTAGCCTGTGTAGGACTGCGTCGAGTACTCAAAATCCGAGTCCGGCCCGCCGGGACAGTATACGCAGATATTGCCAGTGTAGGCGATGTGCGGACATCGATGCGGCTTGCACATAACCGCTACAACCGCTATGCCAGAGGACGTCCGTATAGGCTTCGCTATTAATTTTGGGAGAATGTATTTCTTGTGGTGCTCTGGTACGGCGGCGATGATGGCGGTTAAGGGCGGTTGGGTGCTCAGGTAGTGCTTCTTTGCTATTTGGCCGCGCAGGGCATTGAGGTTCAGGTCTTTCTTGGGCTTCGACCCGTCGAGCTGAGCTTCGTAGTCCTGTATCAAGGCGCTGGCTATGTCGGCGCATGCCCGCATGTACCGCTCGTTTTCTGGTGGCAGCTTGACATTCTTGGGTATCCGGCTGTTCTTTGGCCGCGACTCAGTCACCGTCATGGTCGCCATCGTGGGCGCTATGTTGCGCTTCTGGAACGACTGCTGTCTAGGTAGTATGGCTGTGCGGCGAGTTTCTTTGGTGCGGTTGTCCCTCGAGGGCAGCGAGGGCAGCGGAAAGTTTCAACGAGGATCAGCCGTTGACACTGGAGCGCAAGAAGTCTGGGCAACGCTCCCGTCCTATCTCCACCTCCTCACCAGACCCTGACCTACTGCAGCACCAGCTCTCGAGCTACAATTCTCTACCCGTCGATCCTGCCCGAGTGCCCCGTCGCGCCACAATGCAGGCCTTTCGACGTCCCTTGGTCTCGGCGGCACAGACTGCTGTGCGGAGACAGAGCTATGCGACAGCTCTAGCTGCGTCCATGTACTCGAAAACAAACGTCAATCTGCGCATCAACGGCGACACAAAGGTCATATACCAGGGCTTTACGGGAAAGCAAGGAACGTGAGTCAGGTTGCTGAGCCTCTGGGAGCTTCATGAGCTAAGAATGGCATAGGTTTCACGCGCGACAGGCCATCGAATACGGTACGCCATACAGCTACTCTGCCCGCGATATAGCTTCAAGTCTCCTAACAAACATCAAGGCACCAATGTTGTTGGCGGGACAAACCCCAAGAAGGCGGGCACAGAGCACCTGGGCAAGCCAGTCTTTGCATCCGTCGCCGACGCCGTCAAGGAGACCGGAGCCAATGCCTCTGCCATCTTCGTCCCACCACCGGTCGCCGCGAGGGGTATCGAGGAGGCAGTCGAGGCACAGATCCCGCTGGTGGTATGCATCACGGAGGGCATCCCGCAACACGACATGGTCCGTATCACAGATATGCTCAAGACGCAGGACAAGACACGATTGGTTGGGCCCAATTGCCCTGGTATCATCGCGCCGGTACAGCCCTCAATCCCTTGTCAACACCGGCTTGGTATGCTCACAAGATATGCAGGGTCAATGCAAGATAGGCATCATGCCCGGCTTCATCCACAAGCGCGGCCGCGTCGGCATCGTCTCCCGCTCCGGCACCCTCACCTACGAAGCCGTGAACCAGACCACGCAAGCAGGCCTCGGACAATCCCTCGTTGTCGGTATCGGCGGTGACCCCTTCTCCGGCACAAACTTCATCGACTGCCTGAAGGTCTTCCTGCAGGACGAGGAGACGGACGGCATTATCATGATAGGCGAGATCGGTGGCTCGGCAGAGGAGGATGCGGCGGACTTCTTGAAGGAGTATAACACGGCGAATAAGCCTGTGGTGAGCTTCATTGCGGGTATTTCTGCGCCGCCGGGGAGGAGAATGGGTCACGCCGGTAAGTTCTTCTATCGAGAGGATTCCTGCGGTACGAGTGCTAAAACTGTTCAGGTGCCATTGTAAGCGGAGGCAAGGGTGACGCTAACTCCAAGATCACTGCATTGGAGGCTGCCGGCGTCGTTGTTGAGCGTAGTCCCGCCGCATTGGGCAAGACACTGCACGCCGAGTTTGTTAAGCGGGATCTGATATAGAATATATTTGCGTTTGGAGGCAGGATGAGTCTCTTTTAGGCATATAGTGGCCCTTGAGTTGCGTACAACACGGGGGTTTGTGTCAGCGGTTGCACAGGACTACCAAGCTATTCAAGTCAATGTACAGTTGTCGAGCACTATATTGTTTCTCCCGGATTTAAGCGCCTGTGAGAGCTTATGATTCTTCGCGCCACAGCTTCTGGAGCTGTCTTTGCCTCCAGGCTGACGCCCACCTCTTCGCGCACACCTCAGCACCTGCCAGCTGCCCTGCCCACCTCCGCTCGATGGACCCTTTCTTGGCATCTCGGCCCGCATCCGAGAGCTGCACCTCACTGCAGGTCCTCAAGCAGAGTACCGCACCTTTAAGTTCCCCATTCTCAGCACTCTCTTTTCCTAATCGCCCCCATCATGCTCTCCGGCATCCTCCTCTTCAACCAAAAAGGCGAGAACCTCATCTTCCGCTCCTTTCGCACCGACTGCCGCCCGCGCCTCGCCGACGTCTTCCGCATCCAGGTCATCTCGAACGCGCAGGTGCGCTCGCCCATCCTGACGCTCGGCTCGACCACCTTCAGTCATGTCAAGCACGAGAACATCTATGTAGTGGCGGTGACGAAGGGGAATGCGAATGCGGCGCTCGTGTTTGAGTTTTTGGGGAGGTTGGTACAGTTGGGTAGGAGCTATTTTGGGAAGTTTGATGAGGAGGCGGTGAAGAATAATTTTGTGCTCGTTTATGAGCTTTTGGATGGTAGGTTTGCACGGGGAGGTGGTGGTGTTGCGAGGGGGGTGGGGATGGAGTGAGGAGCTGGGGCTGATTGAGGGTGCGTATAGAGATACTCGATTTCGGATACCCGCAGAATACGGAGACGGATACGCTGAAGATGTACATCACTACGGAAGGCGTCAAGTCTGAGAGGGCAATGGTACACACGCCCCTTCTACCTCGAAACGCATGCACTGGCATGACGCTAATGATCTACCAGGAGGACTCCTCTAAGATAACAATGCAAGCCACCGGCGCCCTCTCCTGGCGTCGCGCCGACATAAAATACCGCAAAAACGAGGCCTTCGTCGACGTAATCGAAGACGTGAACCTCCTCATGTCGAGTTCCGGCACCGTCCTCCGCGCCGATGTCGCCGGCCAAATCGTCATGCGCGCCTATCTCTCCGGCACGCCCGAGTGCAAGTTCGGTCTCAACGACCGGCTGACGCTAGGCGAGGACAACGTGCTGAGCGAGCAGCGTGGGAACCAGAAGGGGACAAAAGCCACAAAAGCCGCTGCGGGGAGCGTGAGTCTCGAGGACTGCCAGTTCCACCAGTGCGTCAAGCTGGGAAAGTTCGAGGCGGATCGGATCATCTCGTTCGTGCCGCCGGATGGGGAGTTTGAGCTTATGCGGTATCGGGCGACGGAGAATGTGAATCTGCCGTTTAAGGTTCATGCGATTGTTAATGAGATTGGGAAGACGAAGGTGGAGTATAGCATTGCGATACGCGCGAACTACGGCCCGAAACTGTTTGCTACGAATGTAGTGGTCAGGATACCGGTGCCGCTGAACACGGCGAAGATTAGCGAGAGGACAAGCCAGGGAAAGGCGAAGTATGAGCCGGAGGGGAACAACATTGTCTGGAAGATCCCGAGATTTACTGGCCAGAGCGAGTATGTGCTCTCTGCGGAGGCGGAACTGAGCAGTATGACGAATCAGAAGGCGTGGTCGAGACCGCCGCTGTCGTTGAGCTTCAGCCTGTTGATGTTTACGAGCTCGGGGCTGCTTGTGAGGTACCTCAAGGTTTTTGAGAAGAGTAACTACAGCAGCGTGAAGTGGGTGAGATATATGACCAGGGCGGGGAACTATGAGATACGGTATGTCTGGGCCTCCTATTGCGAACTTCTGCGGCGCGTTTGCGGCATGACTCAGACAATATGCTGACTGTTTCCCATAGATTCTGAAAGCCGTTCGATACAGCTTTAAAGACATCACATCACATCACATCAACAGCATAGCGGCCCAAGTCTCGCATAGGATTGCACTGAGGATTTCTGGCGTCTCCGAAAGTGCAGGGCCTTGGCATCAGCGGATAGAGCGCTTCAGTATCTTCGGAGACGTGCGGGCACTGCAGTCGCTTGGCGGTGCGTGCTTGCATCCGAGACGCTTTATCCGGCGTTCGGCAGGGCGCTGAAGGCCGTCAGAAGGGGAGTTGCTGGGCCTTCAACCGCAGACGAGGACGAAGTCGGAAGGGGAGTTGAGCCTGTAGCATAGGATGCGCCTAGTAGTGAGACAGTTGAGCCGGCGAGTATAGGGCTAAGGAGACGGCCCTGGTTGATCGAGATGCTCAGATTGTTCTCTTACAGAATCGGGGTGTTCGAGTCGAAGTACATACGTAAATCTAGATTAGTTTCAGTGTCCGGTGTTTACGGTGTTTCATGTTGGCTCCAGATCTCCTGTTACTTGAGTAGCCCTTCAAGGAAACTTCAAACACCGGAAGGCGATGCTCACGTGACCGCGCATTTCGGAGCTTTAATTTTCCCGCAACCTTCCACGTCACGTTACTATTATAAGAGAGAATCAAGCGTTCTCTCACTAACACAACCGAGGCAGGAGGAATGCATTGCAATGGACGTAGAGATTGTCAAGATACAGAAGCGACCGCTCTTCCCGTCAGTATAGGTCTAGAAAATCGAATTATCAAGTAATTAACGTGGTACAGCTCGCATGACTCTACAATCGTGACGATTAATGTCGGTCCTAATGCACGACCATTTCACATCCACCGCGCGCCCCTGTGTCGATGGTCCGAATACTTCCGCGGCGCCTTTGAGGGCTCCTTCAGGGAGGCCGAAGAGAAGGCTTTGACTCTCGACGACGTATCTGTGAAGACGTTTGTAGCTTTTACAGAGTGGCTCTACATGAGAGCTCTTATTCAACAGCCCGTCGTACTATACAGTGAATCAGAGGGAAAGAACTGCGGCAAATACGAAGAGGCGGTATGGAATGACATCGAGAATAGCTTCTCAGCTGTGATTGATGATCTCGAAGATCTTGGGGACTATATGCATGAATGGGCTGTGACCGTCGACAACCTCCTCAGTCTCTACATATTCGCCGACAAGTACGACGTTATCGAGCTCAGGAGGGACATCATGGATACCTTGATCCACTGGGGCGGCTATGCCGGAGATGCTCCAGATGTACAAGTTGTTCTCAGAGCTTACGAAACCCTACCACATGAGTCTGGTTTCTGCAGGTTCTTGGTCAAGATACATGGAACGTGTTGGAATCGTCCTCCCGGCTCCGACTACGACTGGGATCGCCTCCAGAGGTTACCGCGGGAGTTTCTCATCGAGATCATTTCGTATAACAGCGAGCGTATCACCAACTCTGTCTATGACCGGAAGCCTGTTACAAGGTTCACGGATGTTCTGATCCCTTGTCGGTATCATGAGCATAAATCTCAGGAGGAACGTCACGCGTGTCGCAAGAACCATGCAGCCAGGCGGATCTTGCGGGAGAATCTGAAAGAAGCGTGCGATGTCGGGGTAAGGTTTGATGATACTGACACAGAACCTGCCACGAAGAAGCGAAAGACTATTGAGGAATAACTATGTGACCTGTCGTAAGGCAAATCGTTATCTTCTATACATTGTGTAGATTTCGAGCAGATGTTCCCTTCTAGTGTTAGGACCGGTGTTCGAACAGCAAACACAATTCTCTTCGGCGTTTGATCTCTGTAATATAAACTTTGCTTGAGGCTTGTGTATACCCTAGACCTCGGTGTCGGCCTTCCCATATACGTGGTTAGAAGAAGTCATGTACATCGACGCGGTAATAAGCATTTCGGCGCCCTCTTCCAACTGTCATTGTAGTTACGGTCATGGGAAGATTTAGATATGAAGTGTTACTGGCGCGAATGATCATTGTTGCTCTACCGTGCGGGAGGAGTAGTCAGTTTCAGGTTATTGACATTTCATTCAATGCGATTGTGTCAGCCCAAAGCTACTCGGTGATAGTGGACTCCCCATTATCACGACGGTTCACCATGTCGACAAGCAACTCCCTTATGAATATAGCTCCATAGTCCGTTCGGTGGGTCCAGGTCGCTCCGTTCTGCGCTTTCGAAGTCAATCACATAGCTGGAGCAGGTGGTCGATAAGGCGACAACGCCTGCTGTCCATTCACTCCGACCTTACAGTTCGCTTGCCTCCGTGAAAGGCTTCACCATTAAGCTCAACCACCTTGGCCCGGCGCATCACCCACCATCTACCCTCGAACCACGAAGGCTCATCTGGTCGACGAGCTCAGCGGCATGGCGTCCACCGTCAAAGAGCGCCCGTCATTCTTGTGAGCGCGACATCGTCGCTTTGATTCTACAGTCAAGTTGCTGATGCTCTTGCCCGTAGGACATTCACTCAAAAGACCGTCACCGTCGAAGTAGGCGGAGAAAAGAAGCCATTCATCGTACACAAAGACCTTCTTTGCTACTGGAGCAAGTACTTCGACAAAGCTCTCAACGGTCCTTTCAAGGAAGGCGGCAAGGACACTATTGCCATTACGGATGTTCCCCCAGTGGTCTTCGCACGCTTCTTGCAGTGGCTCTATGCGCAACCTTCAATGCCACTACCAGGAGGGAACATCACCCAGGAGAGAGTCGAACCTCAAGCTACCGTGGATACTATCGGTAGTACTTGGCGACTCCCTACCCAAGCTGACCCCGAAGGCCATATCTACACGAAAACCACCGAAAAGCTTTTAGAGCTATACATTCTTGGAGATAGATACGACATTCGCGATCTAATGAAAGATGTGATGAGTGCTCTAATGATCTACGGCGCTCTCTCAGATTGGGTGTTGGCTCCAGAGACTGCAGTCCTAGCTTTCGACAACCTGCCACGTTCGTCTCCGTTCTGTAGATACGTTGTCTACACGTACGCTTACGCCTGGCGCCCAAAACCAAACCTCGATAACGAAGTGAGAGAAAGAAATGAGGCAATGCCTCCCGAACTTCTCTACGAGGTCATGACAATCAACATATGGCGTGTCATCGACCCAAACATTGAGGAGCCGAAGGATCTAGAGGATCCATGCCGATACCACGATCACGACGATGAGGCCCGTTGGTGCCGGGCTCAGCTCCCGCAACGGATGATGGTCTGGAATGAGATTGTGAACCGGTTGTGCGTGGACGACTAGAACGTTGTCATTACAACTTGGGTTATTGGAAGGTGAGATCTCGTGAGCAGACATTCGGGGCGTAGGTCACTGACGTTGACACCAAAGGCTCGCATATACCCACAGCCCCATGCATGGAAGGCGTGGTCTTTCCCCGGAAATTTGCTACGAGTGGTCGAACGAAAAGGAGTGCAAGCGGCGGTATGGGCACGTAGCGAAAGGGCATGCTGGAACTGGGAGCGGCCTCATCAAAAGCGTTCAGTTCTCTTCTTGCAACTGGATATGGCGGATCAGGCAGATCAGGTTCAAGGACGGTACAAGGCTTCCTTTGCAAGGGAACATAAACCTGTATCTATGTAGCCTTCTCGAGCTAGAAATCTCCCCGTCAATCACATTCAATCTCTTAAAGTCATTTTCAGTCCTAAGAGGATCTTGATATCCTGGAAAACCAATCACGCAAACAATTATGCATGTGGGACCCATGTCACATCGCCAGATGTCGGAGAAGAAATACTAATAATCACAACGGCACTCTTAAGCGTTGGATATTTGAAGCTCTCTATTGTGTGGAATTTATGGCTAGTAGGCTTATACCTGAGCGGTACGAAGCCTCTCACGCCCGAATGGACGGCAAGTGTAGGTAAATCGCCAACTGTGGTGTGTGACATTGATCACGAATGCATCATTACAGGCAGCAACTGGCACGAGATCTGAAGGCCGCGTTACCATTGGAACTTCTCTTCTTTGCGGTCTGTAATGTATACATAGCGAGGGTATCATCGCATCGACACCCGCCTACCCTTCCAAGCATGTAGTCCCCATTCCGCTCCGGCGACTTTTACCAGAGCTACCTCGTCCGTCGCCAGTTACCGCCGGCACTCGGTGCTCAACAAGCAAACCTTCTCCACAAACGCCATGCTAAGCCTCACAAGCCCGCTAACGATGCCCAAAGCCCCAAGGATGGATCGAACCCATGCCTGAACAACGCTCCAAGTAATCGCTCACATAACGCTGCACTCCCTGTCAAGCCCTTTTCGCCCGCTCGACGCCCCGCCCTCCGACCCAGCCTCAGCGTGCTGCGTGCCATGCTTATGCTTATGCTTCTTCTTACTCTTACTCCTCCCCAAAACCCCGCCTTTCTTCACCGTCTCACCACCCACCCCATCCTCCCCCTCAACCTCCAGCTCCTCAACCCCCACCCCGGCACTCTCGCCCAACCGATCCCGACTCTTCTTCCCCGTCAACCGGCTCATCGAGAAACTGAGCCTGTTCCCCTCTCCGCTCTGGCTCGTAGGCCTGCTCTTACTGCCGCCCTTCTTCCCCGCCCCTGCCCCCGTCCCGGCCGCAGCGCCACTAGTACCAGCCCTACTCCCTCTCCGCCCCAACGCCTCCCCAAGGAACCCGCTCTTCGCCCCACCGGCTCCTATCTCCTCTCCAGGCGTCGTGGCGGTAGAATCCGGTGCAGTCGCGACCGAAGACGGCGCGGCCGAGAGCACGACGCTGCTGCGACGCGTGTTGTTGCTCTCGAACGAGGTGCGCGCTGCGTTTGTGGCGGCGGAAAGGCGGTCTGTCGCGCGGCTGAGAAGGGTCAGGCTCTGTCGGCGTCCACGTTTCTCTTCGAGCGGGGAAGCGGTCCCGCCAAAGGTCGTCAGCGTCGTGGTGCTCGAGTCCGCGAGCGCGGGATTGAAGATCTCGGGGCTGTTGGGCTGGGTCCAGTTGACTGCGTCCGTTGACGCAGCAGCGGTGGGGGTGGGGGTGGTGTTTACGGTAGTGGTAGACGGGGCGTTCGGGAACTGCCCTGTCGAGGTCGAGCGGTCGGCTGAGGTGAGGGAGTCGGCTTCGGAGTAGGGCGGTGGTGCGCCGTCGCGGGAGGAGGGGGCGGAGGCGGAGTCGTTAATGGGCTGGACTTGGTAGAAGAGGAGGTAGGGCGATTCTTCTTTGAGGGCTTGGGCGATGTCAACGTAGGAGACGCGCTCGGCGGCTAAGTCGTCGAAGCGCAGCCAGTGCGAGTCGCTGGAGTGGCTTGTCACGGAGCTGGTGGCTGATGCGGGACGTGAGAGCGAAGGGCTCATGGTGGTGCTATTATTGTCTGCATTGGGGGCATCGCCGCGAACCAGGGCGATGTAGTGGCCGGAGTCGACGGAGATGCCGCGGTGGCAGACGATGGACTGCAGAGAAAGCTTGAAGTTTCCGGACAGGGGCCCTTCTTCTTCTTCCATGCGGTCGTCGGAGATGAAATGTGGCAGGCCTATTTCGAGAGGTATATCTATGTATGTATCGAGTCGTCTAGGCGTGCCGTTGGGTAGGAAAGCATAGCGCTTGAGGCATATTCCAAGCACTGGGCGCTTGGCGGAGAAATGAGCGGCAACCTGTGCGTCGTTTGTCGGGGCATTACTCGTCTCGGTGTACCATGCTTCAGATAATCATTAGTAACGGTCGGTACGACTGGAGAGTCGCTTACGGATTAGACTGAAAAACTGCCAGGCTGGCATCATGACCTCGTTACGAATGGAGATAGCTCGTTGACGGCTCGGACTGCCAACAGATACATCGTCGTGGCTCTTTCCATCTGCAGAATCTCCAACCTCCACCTTTCGCTGGCTGAATATGCTGTCCGCTCGCCGGCGTGTACTGACGGGCCTGGCGTGCGGCGGGGTAGGAGTGGAAGGCGTAGGGGGGCAGGTGAATCTGGTCTTGAGGAGACCTCCACGACTTCTATGTGCAGGGCTGTAGCCTTGTCTGCCGATATGTGCGATTGTAGTGTGTTCCGCCGTTGCAAATGCCGCTTTACCTCGATGCGGTTGTTGAAATACGATTCTAGACACTCTTCTAGAGTAATGGGTTTGCCATCTTCTGACGGCTCCGGTATCGATACCTCCAGTAGCCGCTCGTTTACGATCTTGTGATCGTCCTTAGCGTCGGTCTTGCCGGAGTGGTAAATGTCCATTTTGAGTGTTAGCATCGGCAGCTCCAGCTTCCCTGTGATGAAGGTGAAGGCTTCAGAGGCGTCCTGTTGGTGCACTTTGGCGGCATCTTCCCATCCGCAACGACTAAGCGCCTCCTGCAGCTGCTTCGTCTGTGATGGCCGTCAGCATTGTGTGGCTAACGAGGAAACGGAGGTGCTGTACAATGTCCACCGTAATGAGCCTTCCGGATCGCAGCATATTGACCCACAACCGCAGCACCGCCGATAACAGCTTCCGTGGCTCGTCGTTAAATGTGTCGTAAAGCATGGCCTCGAAACTGTCGAATCTGGCGAACATGGCGAACAGTAAAGCGTCCAAGTAGCAGGTAACAGCCTCACGATTTTCCGCGCCGAGAAGCTTCACCCGAGGATTGTACGGCGTCAGTATCCCTTCCAACGCATCCTCGAATAGTACGAGAAGCTCAACCGCCTTTTCGACATCGCCGTCGGTGGATTTTGCTCGGAGGGCATACTCGATTTGTGGGTCTTTGAGGCTGGTGATACCGAGGGCCGTAAGTCTCTGGGCAATGGCTTTGACCTGGACTGTTATGTTAGCGGGGAAACTCAACCAGTATCGGTGAACGACTCGCCTTAAGCTCTTCTTCTTTGCTAAGTTTCTTCTTTTTGTCTTCGGGCGAGAAGATACTATACAGGTCGGCAGTGACTCGTGACTGAATAGGATCATAAAAATACTGATTAGTCAATGGCTCATCAACCAGCAGCTGTGACCCCGCACGCCGTAAAAGCAATGAAGCATAAGGAACCCTCTCTAGCATAAAGCACAACAATTGAGGGTAACTAAAATATGAGTGGCGGCTTGCGGAAAGCGACTCTTCTGAGCTAGAGCGGAGCTCGGTATACGAATAGCGGTTGGGGGGATATACTTTGCTGGAACTGCTACCGGTTGAGCGCTTCTCCCCGCGGGATAGTATTCTTGCCATCCCGTTCATGATGTCGGTCCCCTTTGGCGTTGGCACCCATAAGGCGTGTGTACCATCTACTGTTCGGCGTAGGTCCGGCGGGGGTGGCTAGTGGGCGCCGTTGTTCGCGATTGCTAAAAGAAATGCTTGAGGCAGGAGATACAAGCGTGAAGTAGGGCAATTGCAGCGCTACAGTGGTTTGACAATGTAGGAAAGGGCTATCCGAACGGAAACTGGTGATTTAGGCAGGGCAGACAGGTGTCAACAGCAGTTGACGGGGTGTTGCCTGAGATTGATGGTCGGTTCTGGGGCTGAAGAAATCCGAGGGTCCAGGGTCGTGACTAGCGTTTCGATGCCACGGGGATCGGCTTCATCGCCGGCGCTAGCACAAAGTTCCAAGACGCCGAGAGAGCTTTTGCGGAGCCGCAACTTCACCACTGCTCGGCCAGTGACATCGACGTAACCGCGAGATAGACGGCGCCATGGCCTTGCGTGAGCTGGGCTCCATCTTCGGCTTTGCTTCACGATCAGGGACAAGGCCGGCAATACGATGCGCCAACCTCCCTATACGCCGCTATGCATCGACAGATGCCACTCAGGACCTCGAGCCAGCATCCTCCTTTTCTGCACCTCCGCCCTCAGAAGACATTGTGAAGAGCTATGATCCCGTAGCACAAAGCAGAAGACGAGGGAGACGCCTTCCGCCAAGCAGGTATGCCTATATCCCGACGACTACACGCGACAGGCGCAGGAATCATTCGTTGGAATGATTATCCGAATTATGACTGACACTACGGCGCGCCAGATACCAATTCCGCCCTCCAAAATACTACCGCGGTCCCCTCCACCCGCATCAACCCCCACCGCCCTCCGACCCCTCCTCCCGCGTCTTCCAACCCGGCCCCTTCTCCCTCCCCCGCCTCGAGCAGACATACCAATCCACCATCCAGCCCGACCTCATGACTCTCGCCTACACGCACTTCCCACCCGGCTACACCGCCCCTCCAAAAGGCGCCCGTCTGCGCAGCTGGGAAGGCGCGTCTCCCTACTTCAAGAACCGGCCGCTGCGAGGCCCAGGGGCAGCGATGTTCTGCGGTTGCTGAAGCAGCCAACGACCTTTAGGAACGTGCCGAAGTTGACGGGCGTGACGGTGCACAGCATGGTCAAAGAGGCGAACGAGGACCCGGCGGTTCTGGATGTGGCGAAGATGGTTGTGCAGGCCATCACGAATGCGCGGACCAAGGTGCACAAGGCGAGGAAGAGCGTGATTCAGTGGGGCCACAGGGAGGGGAGAGTGGTTAGTGTGACGGCGGACTTGATGGGTGAGGATATGTATCATTTCTTGGGCAAGACGATCGATGTCGTGCTACCGCGGATCAAAGACTGGAAGGGTGTGAAGGGGAGCTCGGGGGATAGCAGCGGGAATCTGACGTTTGGGCTGAGTGCGGAGAGTGTGGCGTCGTTTCCGGAGATTGAGGTCAATTATGACATGTGAGTTCAGCCTGTGTGTGAGCTAGTGTGACTGAGCTAATTCAGCGAACAGGTATCCACCAAAGATGATTCCGGGCTGTCACGTTACTGTGCACACATCAGCGACGAATGATAGAGATGCGAGGCTACTTCTGAGCTCAATCGGGATACCATTCTATGGGAAGCTGGTGGACTAGGTGGTCAATAACTGTACAGATATGTAGAACAATTGTAAAGCTGGCGGACTCCATCCATACCGGATTGAGGGCTACAAACGGGAGATAGCATCTGGCGGCGCCCTTGTATCAATGAATCCGAAGCGTTCGAGCTCGTAGAAGTTGTATCCAAACGTATGATAATGATCTCATCCCGTTTCTAAGATGCAAGTTCATGGTGTACGAGAACACATGCAGAATACAATACGGAACCGAAGAACACCCTCAAAAACTGTTGATTATCCTTGCATTTACCTGCATCAACAAATGTGAGGAGATGAACCATTGGCAATGACTCCTTGTAACAATTAAGCAGCCCTAACGTTCGATAATAAATGGGAGGATGGCTGGCAAAGTGTGAATCCAGTCACGTGAAGCGCGAGAGCGCGTCTTACCCATCACGCGTTTGGCGGGGTGGCAAATGTCAAAGTTAATGCTTCCCGCCGTCAGGCTGCAACGCCCCGAGCGTACTACGAACCTCGCCCTTTTGACAGTTGTGACGGCCCGTGCCCGGCTGATAAAAGTCAAGATCTTTTGACTTTTTGTGACAGCTCACTTCACCGATTCTCAAGAGTGGAGAATTGACTTCCTCAAGCGTTGGTTTGCCGTCGTTGCTCGAGCTTCACATCGATTTTCGTGCGTTCTCATCCAATCACTAGCGAGACGCAGGGGTGCGGCAATCGATTGTGAGTGATCGAGTGTTTGACGGCTCTCTGCATCCGTCTGCTGCAACGCTCCCTTTTCTTCACCATCCCGTCCTTCAGGTCGTTCGTTCTTTACTTCTGCTTCTTCTTCAGTGTTCCTGTAGCGATCGATATCCCCATAAGCTACAAGCATGGCCAGGCGTGGTAGACCACCCGGGCCCACGAAAGGAGCCTACCCTGTGAGTATGCACAAGAGCTTCACAATGTCCCCTCACCATGATTCTAGCGCGTTAGTGGACATTGTGAAGTCGCTGACAGCCTGCGAGCAATCATTCAATCTCATGAAGACAGTCTGGAGGGCTTGAGTCGCTCGGACAGCCGCCACTCCATCAGCCTACGCCCCCGTTCCACAAGATCGAGCGCTCCTTTAAGATCGATCGCAAACAGCTCGGACGAAGAAGATTCAGACGACGAGGAAGAATACACCGCGCCGGTTACTGCTGGGACGAGAGTCCTCAAAGAAGTTGCAATCTCGAAGATGGCACCGTCATCCACGAAGAAGCGCTCTTCGCTGCTGAAGGGCTCCAGCGCGGACAGTCCTCTGACAATCTCCCCGTTCGACTCCACTGCAGACAACTCCCCCGCTGAGTGCGACACATCTCGGACAAGCGTTTCCACTACACCCGCAGCTGTGAGCGGCCGCAAAGGCAAGGCTGCGGTTGCCGGTCCCTCAAACGCTGCAAACAAGCGCGCGAGATCTAGCAGACTGGCAGCCGTTGTAGTCGGCAGCGACATTGAGATGTTGGATACAGCTGGAGATGCCGAATTAGCCAAGGCCTTGCAAGAGGAGGAGTACGGAACAGTCCCATCGCTGCCTCCTACCGCCGGACCAAGCTCGAAGTCCCGCAAAACCCGCAAGCATATTGATCTAGCGTCAGATGATGACGATACTCTCTCAGTTATATCAGTAGCCTCGAGCGACTCTTTCGTACCTCCGGCGCGGAAGCGTGCCAAGCTGACCGGTTCACGTAGAGCCACCTTGGATCTTAACGACATCCTTTCCGACAAAGACTCCAACGCCGACAGTGATGACGACTTCACTTTTGCTAAGAAAATTTCCCGTCTCGTGGCAGTGGACCAAGATGAGACCGATGAGGATTCTGAAGATGAAGATTCTGAAGAAGATGTTCCGTTGATGTCCGTTAGTCAGGGTAAGAGGCCTGCTGTGAAGGTCCGCTTTCGAAGAAAGAACGGTAGGTTACCGTGCAGATTGCTTCAGATATCTGCAGTGTTGCTGACATCCGTACTCAGCGCGCTTGGGTAAATTGCCCCATTCCGTGCAACTTCGGATGGCGGCGGCCAACGACAGAGGTGAGAGAAGGAGGATACGTGATCGCGGCTATCTGGAAATGGCTCATCCCGAGATCACGAACATGTGGGAAACTCTCGAAGCCATCCCAATCATCAAGCCTGAGCAGGCCCAGCAACCTGCAGCCATTACGCGGAAACTGAAGTCGTTTCAGCTGGAAGGCCTCAATTGGATGACGAGGCAGGAAAAGACCCAGTACAAGGGCGGCCTGCTTGGTGACGAGATGGGCATGGGAAAGACCATCCAAGCGGTCTCATTGATCATGTCTGACTACCCTGCCAAGGACCCCACCTTGGTGGTAGTCCCTCCTGTCGCGCTCATGCAATGGTCGAACGAGATTGGGGAGTACACCAACGGGAAGCTCAAGGTCCTAGTTTATCACGGTACGAACGCGAAGTGCAAGAAGATGACCACCAAGGAGCTGCGGAAGTTCGATGTCATCATGATATCCTACAACAGCCTGGAGTCGTTGTACCGGAAGGAGACCAAAGGCTGGTCTCGTGGCGAAAACATCGTAAAGGAGGATTCGCCTATCCACGCCATCACCTTTCATCGACTCATTCTGGACGAAGCGCACAGCATCAAATCGCGAACGACCGGTGTGGCCAAGGCCTGCTTCGCTCTGAAAGGAAAGTACAAGTGGTGCCTTTCGGGCACCCCAGTACAGAACCGTATCGGAGAGTTCTTCTCGCTCCTTCGCTTCCTCGAGGTTCGACCGTTCGCCGACTATTTCTGCCGACGATGCAACTGTGCTCAGCTGCATTGGTCTCTGAACGCTGACTACATGTGTTCACACTGCAATCACAGCGGTGCTGAGCACGTCTCTGTGTTCAATCAAGAGCTGCTCAACCCTATAACTGGCGACAATGAGCTGAAACGCAGCGAAGCGCTTGACAAACTGCACATGATCACGGCACGCATTATGCTGCGTCGGATGAAGCGCGATCACACGTCCTCCATGGAGCTTCCTCCGAAAGAGATCATCATCCACAACGAGTTTTTCGGCGAGATTGAGCGCGATTTCTCATCCAGTATCATGTCAAACACCACGCGCCAGTTCGATACTTACGTGTCCCGCGGCGTGATGCTCAACAACTACGCGAACATCTTCGGTCTGATCATGCAGATGAGGCAAGTGGCGGATCATCCTGATCTGCTCCTGAAGAAGAGCGCCGAAGGTGGACAGAACATTCTTGTCTGCCAGATCTGCGACGAGCCGGCTGAAGAAGCGATCCGATCGCGCTGCCGGCATGAGTTCTGCCGCTCCTGTGTTAAGAACTACGTGCAGTCCGTTGAAGGCTCCGGCGGCACCGCTGACTGCCCACGCTGCCACATTCCGCTCTCCATTGACTTCGACCAGCCAGACATTGAGCAGGACGAGGAGGTGGTCAAGAAGAACTCAATCATCAATCGTATCAAGATGGAGAACTGGACCTCTTCAACCAAGATCGAGATGCTCGTATACGACCTCTACAAGCTGCGAAGCAAGAAGCAGACTCTGAAGTCTATTGTGTTCTCCCAATTTACATCGATGCTCCAGCTCATCGAGTGGCGTCTTCGACGTGCGGGTTTCAACACTGTCATGCTTGACGGTAGCATGACCCCGGCCCAGCGCCAGAAGTCGATCGAGTACTTCATGAACAACTCCGACGTTGAGGTCTTCCTTGTCTCTCTCAAAGCAGGCGGTGTCGCGCTCAACCTCACCGAAGCCTCGAGGGTCTTCATTGTCGATCCGTAAGTCCTCCTTCATCAACTGCGCACCCTTCACTCGCTTCGCTATGCTAACATGACGGTACACAGATGGTGGAATCCAGCCGCCGAATGGCAGTCTGCAGACCGCTGCCACCGCATCGGCCAGAAGCGGCCCTGCGTCATTACGCGTCTCTGCATCGAAGACTCAGTCGAGAGCCGCATGGTCATGCTGCAAGAGAAGAAGGCGAGCATGATCAGTGGCACTATCAACAACGACAAGGTTGCCATGGACAAGCTGAGTCCGGAAGACTTGCAGTTCCTGTTCAGGGGAACGTAGGAAGAGATGGATCCGCATGCCGAATTTATGAAGGGAGTCAGGAAGGTTTCTGGCATGGTCGGCTCGCTGCACAAATTTCTTCGTCAAAGATTTGCTACTTGCTGTTATGTGCGCCGCGTGGTCCAACTCACGTTTCGCTTTTAGCTGGGAGGAGTTCTGAGTTTGCTTTGATACCCTGGGTGGCTACTATGCTTGCTTGGGGGAACAGCGAGGGAACGGAAATATGGCTCCTTTGCTTGCTTTCGGTGCTTCTACAAAATGTTTCGGGGAGAGTTATGGCCTGGCTGGATTGGGGAGCTTGGGTGCTGGGAGAAGGGACATGGGAAGACGAGCTACGCAAAGACGAGATGTGACACACGTAATTTACAGCTCAAGCTTCTACAAACCACGCAACGCGTCTTGTGCTAGTTTAGAAAGCGCTTTTCGTTCCTGCCTATCGTGAGTGATTACTAAATACCCGCTCGTCATGCGGCCGCGACTTCTTGCTCGGCATCTAAAGTCGCGAGCCTCAACGCGCCAAGGCAAGGGCTTATGGCTCAGAAAAAGCAGCAGACCTCTCCGCCCTCCGCAAGGTCAATTGCGCGGTTGTGCTCATCGAAAGGAGAGACCTAATACTCGGAATCGAACAGTATCAGTCTCGAATTGGTTTCATCATAACGGCTCTCTCTTCTCCGCGCTGACCGCACCCTTCGATATCCTACCTGTACCCCCGCGGTAACACTCCAGAATGGCCGACGCATCATCTCCACCAAAGCTTGTTCGTCTGGGGAGCTTGAAGAACTTCTTGTCCTTGTCGGCGGAAGACCCAGTCCTTCACTCGACGCGCGGACAGCACCTCCCCGCTCTCCTGCAAAACCTATCTCAAAATCTAGCTGTCCATCCAGAGCAACATGACCGGCGACCATCTTCATTGCGGAGCGAGAGTCGCCATGAACGACATAACAGCGATGATACGGACCTTGAGCATGGTAGGATGCACAGCTCTCAGGCGGGCTGGGCTTCAGAAGAAAGGGATAGGAGGACGAGTGCTGGAGCTGCGGCTCTTATGACGCCGCAGATGCGCAGTCAGAGGTTGATAGGGAACAGTAACCCACGATACAAATGGTGCGGCTAGAATACACTTGGGACGGGAGTTGTACTGACTGTGCCGTAGGGAACAGTATTGGAAGACCGAAGAAGAGCTCAAGAAGATGTCAAAGCCTCTGTGAGCTATATCGGTACGAGCTGTATGGCACTGGCTTACGCTCCCCCAGGCGGCGATACTACGAGCGCAACAACTACCTCATCCAGCAGTACTCCTACATTGACCGGCTCCTCGACTCCTCGCTCCCTCATAGTTTACTCCAAGAGTACAACCAGCTGTGTTCTGGCTTAGACATCCCTACTACGATAGTCGAAGAGCCTAGATCAACACCCGTCTCTCCGGACATCGCAGGCATGAATGGCAACACTCAGGGCATGGACAGTATTGACAAGCTCATGGCCAACGAGTACAGTACCAAAACGAAAATCAAGCGAACGCCGAAAGATCTGTACAAAGTCCCGGACGAGGAAAGGCCGTTGCTGGAGGACGACGACACCGCTGAGGACTCAAAACCAAACATGCCGCAATACGAACCGGAGGAAAGTTCCGACAGCAGTGACAGGATCGTTACGGTTGCCATTTACCTCAACCTGGTGGCCAACACCACTCTGCTGATATTGAAGATCATAGTGGCGGTACTTACCGACTCGCTCTCCGTTCTTGCGAGTTTGGTCGATGCGGCACTGGACTTTCTAAGCACTGCAATCGTATGGACAACCACGCGGCTTATCTCCCGAAGAGACCAGTACTCATACCCCGTGGGTCGCCGAAGATTGGAGCCCATCGGTGTGCTGGTGTTTTCCGTGATCATGATTACCTCCTTCTTCCAGGTTGCTCTCGAAGGTATCAACCGACTCAGGAGCTCAGGCGACCACACTCTAGTGCGACTCACCATCCCGGCCATCGCTATTATGGCCTCCACAGTCGTCATCAAGTTCCTCTGCTGGCTATGGTGTCGCTTCATCAAGAACTCCAGCGTGCAAGCCTTGGCACAAGACGCAATGACCGATGTCGTCTTCAACATCTTCAGTATCATCTTCCCGCTGAGTGCGTACCCTCCCGTCGCTTCAAAGACGCTGCGTACCACCGTGCTAATGCTGCAACAGTCGGCTACTACGCCAAAGTCTGGTGGCTCGACCCCCTCGGCGGCATCCTCCTCTCCATCTACGTAATCCTGAACTGGTCACGCACCTCCTCAACCCACATCCGCAACCTAACAGGCGCAGCCGCCTCTGCCGACGAGCGCAACGTCCTGCTCTACCTGACCATGCGCTTCGCGAAGACGATCAAGCAGATCCAGGGCCTGCAGGCTTATCACGCGGGCGACAAGCTCAATGTCGAGGTCGATATTGTGCTTGATGAGAACACGAGTCTGAGGGATAGCCATGATTTGGGCGAGAGTTTGCAGTATGTGCTCGAAAGTGTCCCGATGGTTGATCGCGCGTTTGTGCATTTGGATTATGCGGGGTGGAATTTGCCGAGTCATATGCAGCAGCAGGATTGAACGGCGTAACGAGTGGATGAGTTTGGACACTGTGTGACTCTCTGTGCACGACAGCGGTGATGAGAAGGACTATGATACGACTGAAGCTCAACGTGGTTGGGTTGTACTGGAGCATGGAGCATGGAGCATGAGGAATATCCTTCGCGCCACTCACAGATGTCCAGCACGTATTGCGTTAGGTTGTTGGCAACACACGGCACACGGCTCTCGCTGTGTGCTTATCTGTATGGATGTTTACGTCACTAGGGAACATGACGAGGAGCAGGTTTAAAGTTCCAGCTTCACTCTACTGTCTTCCACCATTACCGTCTTCCGTCAGTTCCGTCATCTCACTTATCAACTCCAACATCAATATGATTGCTTCATGTTCACGTGGCATATAGAAGAAAAGGACGTGACGGCGGCATTCACCGGTGCTGGGCCGTCACATGACCGCCTCCCTGAGTTGTCACTTTAGCAGTACTCAATGTCAAGTTCATTCAACTAGCGCTACTACATGCCATTCACTAAACTTGCCACGTACGGACATGATGTCTTTACTGTCTTCCATGGTTGCACGTGCACACCGCTCTGTCGCTTCGCCGCTCGCTCTCTTCAACTCTTCGGCTCTGCACCTCCACAACTTTACTAGTCCACAACTCTATTCATTACAACTTGATCTCTCTACATTTCTGCCGTCATACCCGATCGGAAATCCTAAAACCTCCATCAGCCTCTCGCACGTATTCAGCTCCTGTCTGACGCTCTCAAATCTCTGTCATTATCTGTAAACACCGTGAGATCTCTCAGCAATGGACCGCTATGGATATGGCGGCCACGGCGGATACGGCGGCGGCTTCGGTCGCGGATTTGGCGGTTACCGCGGTCCTGGTGGTCGTGGTAACTATCCTTATGGCTATGGCGCTGATGCCGGCGACGACGTCGGATGGTCTTCGAGTTCTGAAGAGGAAGACCCAGCTGCTGTTCGCGAACGAGTTGCCGAAGTGTATAGGCGCCATTACGAGAACGACCCAGAACCTGGCCACGGCCTCGCAGGTCGCCCGGGCCGCCCGGGCGAAGTTGACGGCGACGCTCTGCTCGCCCAGCTACATCGCGTCCTCCAGGCCACCGATAATCTTAGCCCGCAAGAGGGGCGCGCCTTTATGGTAGCCTTCCGCAGACTAGAGACGCTAGAACGACGCCGCGAAGACGCCCACCACTATCGCGATAGGCGGATGAGAAATGAAGGTTTCGAACGTCTCGATCGCCGCATCCAGCGCATGACACTGCATTTCATGGGCCAGCAGTTTGCTATCCCTAGGATTCCTGCAGGTGGTCGTGCCGATCCGGCCGCTCCTCCCGCCAACCATCACGCCGATGAACCAGCTGGCGGAGCTCAAGAACCGGCGGGCCAAGCCTACGAACACGGTCCCCGCCCGGGGGAAGTGGACAGCGAAACCCTCCGCGAGAACCTGGCTCGGATCCTCGACACCGCCCCTCATATGACTCCCCGAAACCAGGAAGGGATCACGAGGGCGTTTGCCAATCTGGACCTGATGGAAGATGGACGCGACCACGCCCGCAATGCTGCCGAGAGGGCCGAGGCGAATGACGAGCTCCACCGCCTTGCTCGGCGCTTCCAGAGCTTCGAGCTGCGCCTCACGGGCCAGCAGAACCCCGTGCCTATCGTTCCTGGAGGAGGCGATCGTGGTGGTGGTGATGGTGGCGCTGGTCTGGAGCCTCCACGCGGCGCCCGCAACGGCAACGGCAACGGTAACGCCAGGCCCGCCAGAGCAGCAGCCGGAGCCGCCGCAGCCGCCCGAGCCCAAGCAGCAGGACCGCCTCCTCGCGACGCCTGCAATGACGACGCCCGCCCAGCCGCAGGCCCCGCCCGCCACCGTGCAGCCAACCACCCCGCAGGCATCCGCCCCCTCAGCGCCGAAGACCCCGCCTCCCACCCCGCAACACCGCCGTCACGGCCCCCGTGATCCTTTACGCCCCCGATGGCACCGCCGCGCACACCTTCCACCTCGTGCTCCACAACACGGCTCCCGAGTCCCGGGTTCTCGCAGCCGAGATGCGCGAATCAGCGCGCGTGCGCCGCGAGCGGAACCCAGAGCCCGACGACGTGGTCGTGTCCGTTGCGCTCGAGAACGGGAGTCTGGCGGGTGTGAGTGATGGGCCGCGCGGGAGGATATATGCGACTAGGCATGATGGGTGTGATCCCGTTGCGGAGGATGGGGCTAGGGGTGATATTTTGGTTGCGGTGGAGAGTTTGGTGAGACAGGGGGATTTGCAGGGGTTTGAATTCTTGGGGGTTGGAACGGAGGGGAGTACGGGGAGGTCGTATCTTGTCAGGCCGATTGAGGCTGAGGAGGATAGGGGTGGGGAGGGGATGGTGGGGGAGCAGGTGAGCCGGCTGGAAGTCAAGAAGGTCAAGGAGGTGGTCGAGGCCGAGGTGCTGATCAGGGCGGAAATGGGGCAGGCGGTTTTGGCGGGGGCGGTATGGGCGGAGGTTGGGCTGGTGGATGGGATAGGGGTCAGCCTGATCCGAGAGATATGCAAGACTACGAAGACGATATGGCGAGGAGGGACAGGGCATTCAGGAATATGGATCGAATCATGGAGAGGCTGGATGCGCTCAGGAGCGCAGGCGTAGGGAGGCCGGACCGAGGGGGTATGGGAGGCGGTACTGATGCTTCGAGGGTCGTTGGTGGGCACTAAGCTGATGCGGTCTTTCAGGGATGGGAGTGACTTCAAATGGCTGAGGTTTTGAAAGCGTCAGAATATCTACAGTTCCATCTCTAGTGCCACGCTCAATTAGAAGTACCATTTCTAGTCGCTCAGGTGACAGAAATCGCTGGACCTGAACACCACGAACGGGTACAGCGCTGCGTTGACGATCAATTGAATCCTGTATCATCAAATAGGATGATATGTGAGATGCTTAGGCGACAGGAGACGTATATGCCCTTGTAAGCCTGTCGCAGCAACAACTGGATGTGGAATGGTCATGGTGAAGATCTTGGTGAACGTGGCGCTTTTGATGATTTTGGCCGATTCTGTAGTTTGGCGACTTCCGCCACCTGCATGATGGGTCAAACAAAGTCTCGCAACCAAAACATGTTAATCTCCCTGTTGTCTACGCTTCGACGCACTCTACGTAGAGACGGCTAGTAGCTGCACGTGAAATACTTTTAGTGATCGCTCCCAACGTAGATTCAGGCTTAAAGGGAGGTCTAATCTATTGACGGAGAGTTTCTATCAGCTAAAAAGACGGATAAAAGGGGGAAAGATACTCTTTTGTGAAGAGCGAAGCTATTTGGACCCGCGGGGAATCTTTTTACAAGATGTCCATTTTGCATTTAATTTTATATGACCCGAACGGAGACGTACTGAACCCAGGACCACCCTCTAATAAGATTAGGCTAAACCCACGTAGAGCGACTTTAGGAAGTTCGTGGAGTATAGAGTAAAGTAGGTAATCACGGATACCTAAAGCCGCGCTATGCTTTTCGTTTTATAGCCCGAATCCAAAAAGCGAGAGCCGTTTGAGTAGCTACGTCACACACCTAAGTAATAATGTGCATAAAAACAAAAGTAATGGACTCGCGGGGAATCGAACCCCGGACCACCCCCAGTTCGAGATCAGACTGAGTCTGATCCAATTGCTAAGGGGGTATTATACCACTAAACCACTGGATGATGTCAGTTGCGGAGTTCTGAGATATGGGGGATCCAGATTGACTAACCAAGCCCAACGTCAACTGATTGCTGGTTGATGGTGAAATGAAATCGGTTTACGTATTTATATATCACTAAATGTAGTACAAATTCAGCACTGCTTTGTATACCAAGAACACCCATAATGGAATTCATCGGATCCCTCTCCATATCTGGAAGCCTACCCGCCTCGTAATCGATAAGCTTCATCGATAAACTTCATCACTTCCCGCCAAAATTTACTAGCAAACACCAACGGAAACATCAACCATGGAGTACGATACCAAGACGCGTAAGCAGAGCAGCGAGATCCAATGTTCAACTCAGTGACTGACTTGCCAAAGCACAATACAGCACCGGCGACAAGACCTCCTTCGCGTATATCTCTGCGCGGGATCGGTGGCCGGTTATCATAGTCGGTTAGCCCCGTAACACAGCATTAGGATAAAGCTCATGGCTTGCAGACCGGCGGCATTGATGATGTCCACCGTGCTACTGGCGCGGCGCAGGATCCCGAAACACAGCGAGAGGGCAAGAAGATTGTAGAGGGTCTTGCGAAGCTCAAGTATGAGCTGCAACATGACCGCCATCTGAGGTGGGATCGCGTTGAGGAAACTTGGAAGCTCGTGCTGACCAGGGACAGCCCAATGCCCGATGATGGCGAGCGCGATGTGGCCGGCTATAACAAGGAGCTCAAGCAGCTGGGTAATCCTAAGTGGTTCAATGTCCCGTGGTTGTATTCAGAGTGCTACCTCTACCGGTATGTCTAGAAAGACAGAATTGACAAGGCTAAGCTAATGAAACACACAAGATAGACGCATGAACACGCTCTTCTCTATGTCCTCCAAGTGGAAAAATTACGACATCTTCGCCCGCCAGAAGATGTCCACGTTCAGGTCCTCCCGCCCCGCAGTCACCGAGCTCGCCGCACGCTACAAAGAGCTCGTCACGCAGCTGGAATCAGGTACATCGGAAACGCAATCGCCGGAAGAGCGGGAGGCTGCGGATAAGCTGCTCTTCACGGAGATGTGCGAGATCTGCCTATGGGGCAACGCCACGGATCTCTCGCTCCTCACCAACCTGTCATACGAGGACATCCAGAAGTTACAAGGCTCAGAAGCCCGCAAGGCGTCTGAGAAGAACATCATAGTTAATGACCTAGCTCAAGCATTCGAGGTCCTCAACAAAGCGAAGAAGGCTGGAAAGAAGGAGCGGAGGGTTGACATCATCCTCGACAACGCTGGCTTCGAGCTCTTCGTCGATCTGATCCTCGCTGGTTATCTCCTCTCCGCCGACCTAGCAACAGAGATCGTGCTCCACCCCAAATCGATCCCCTGGTTTGTCTCGGACGTCGTGCCCAAGGACTTCGGTGACTTGCTCAACGCACTCGCGAATCCACAGGCATTCTACACGACACCGTCTGACGACGACAAGCACGCCGGCAAGACTCCGGAACCGCTTTCGGACAAGGAGGCCGACGAGCTGAGCTTCTTGTTCCAGCGGTGGGCGGGCTTCCACGCAGAGGGCCAGCTTGCCATCAGACCGAACCGCTTCTGGACCGAGGGAGGCAGCTACTGGCGGCTACCGAAGACGGCGCCGGAGCTCTACGAAGATCTCAAGGAGAGCGAGTTGGTCATTTTCAAGGGCGACTTGAATTATAGAAAGTTGACCGCTGATGTGAGTTACGCTCATTCCCGTCCCGTCGTCGGACCCTGCAGGATAAGCTGACACCAAGCGCAGGCAATGTGGGATCCCACGACCCCTTTCGCCGAGGCCATAGGACCTCTTGGCGGGAAGTCAGGCATCCGTACACTCGCTTTGAGGACCAGCAAGGCGGATGTTATTGTCGGCTTGCCTGCAGGGAAAGACGAGGAGCTGAGGGCCACAGAAGGTGGCGGTGGGGATAGCGGATGTAGGAAGTGGGCTTGGAGTGGCAAGTGGGCTGTTATCCAGTTCTGCGACGGCAAGTCCTGAAATTTTGTTGCGTTGGATGCGGTCGAAACGGCACTCTCGTGTAAACACTTGGTCTATCGGCAATCCTCATAGAATAGACATGGAAATGGGATTGATTGTGGCGACAGTCCCCTTGGTTTGCTTTGACAAGTGCGTTCTGCAATGAAACCTTGCATTTCATGTGTAGGCTGTGGACAGGCTCTAGCTAGGCAGTCGCAGTGGTTCGTATCACGCAGAGAGGCGTGTTTCACGTCGCTGTGTGTTGAGAAGCTTAATATCTTTCACGCCCTATTACGTATGACCAGCCTGCAATGAGGTTCACCAGCATTCCACAGTTGAGCGTAGCGACCGTTACGTTCCATGATTAGAAGCATCCTGCAGATGGACTCAAGTGTCCTGTCCAAGCCTAGTCCCCTTCAGGTCTGCAACCCTGAAAACACACTTCATGCATGCGTGTGCTGAGCGTCCTCGAGGTATATCGATACTCAAGATGAAGCTTTATGCTTGTATGGTCGCTGCGGCCACATGTAACACTAAAGCACCACATAAAAGTTCCTCCATTCACCGAGAGATGTCATCTGCTCGTGATATGCTTAAATAGGAGCTCTTGTTCGTATCAGAGAAGATAGAATCTTGTCAAGGCGACGGATGTTGCATTTTCGTGCCGTGCGTGCCTGACCGGCTTACGGCCTGGGTACCTACCTTGTGAGGCCATCTACCAACGGATTATCTGCGAGGGTTTGCAAGGTTTCCATGTCCCGTTCTAGCGATCGAATGTCTCCGCCCTATGCTCGCACGAGCTGAGGTGAGGTTGAGTGAGAAATGAGGAGGTTTAGCCGAGCTGTAGGTGAACATGGGCCATCCCTTGATGTCTCGTGGAGCCATGTGGGAGCACAGAAATGCTCCCTCAACTCAGCCACTTCCTCTCTCTTGCACCTGGGCACTGCATCGTAACCCATTTTCTATTTTTGTCTTCCTAAGCCGCTGAAGCTGAGACTTTAACCATTTTCTGGCTACCAAATTCCAACTTCGATACTTACCAATCTTTCCTTGAAATTCTTATTCTCTCCCTCAAGCTCTATAGAGGCAGATTCCGCGCCTGTTTCTTATGCTCTTTTGTCTATTGGACCAACAAGTTTACTATTTTCTCGCAGCTGGCAATGTGAGAATAATGCCTGGCTGCAACCACAGCCCCGCCCAGGACTGGCAAAGGATCTGCTTAAGGCCCCCAAGGCAGAATCGATCACCCGGCACAGTAATACACATATACACCGATCTAGCCGTGGTCCGACCTGACAGTCACTCGCACAAATCTGGAAGCTGGTCTTGAGGATGACGGTAAACGTCGGAGGTGTCAGGATTTGAGGACATCATAAAACAACAAACACCGCAACGGTCTATTCTGCTTCAACACAATTCAATCCTCAAGTTTCGCAGCCACGTTACCAACCCGATACTCTTCACGCAGAAGTCCCAGCTCAATAGTCACGATGTCCTTCAACACTTCCATCGCCCCGACCTCCACGGTCACCCTTTCTCCTGGCCCAACCGACACATGTTCCCCCGCGGCCTTGCCACCTATCCCGCCCGAAGTGCTCAACTTCACTGCAGGAACTCCCTATTGCCAATTCAATTTTCCCTCCTACATCGGGAACCTTATCATGGGATGCTGCGGCGGCAACGAGGTGCACGTCTGGGAGAACTGCACTCACTTCTGCTAGACGGATCAAGGTGGTAGCGCTTGGCACAACTGCATTGGGACGATGTTGCCAAATATCTCAACGCCATGGGGAACTTCGTGTGATAGTCCTAATGCGCCTGCGACTTGACAGGCGGGGATGAGTAGGGTGGGTTGGACGGGGATGGTGGTTGTGGGGTTGGCTGTTGTGGCTAGTATAGGACTCTAGGCTCAAGTTGAAGAACGAGCGCGGCACGGAAGGATGCCCTGTTGAGGGATTTGTTCTCACTTGGATGGAAACCTAGCAGAAGACTCCTGGTGTATGGTAACATTTTTCCAAGCATCGTTTCCAAAGCCGTCTGTTGTCCAGTGGGAGTTACGATGCTCTGATGTACAACGGATGTTACTAAACTTCGACGGCTTGAGACAGATCCAAACTGTAAAAAGATCACAGTCCGATATCTATATTAGAGAAAAACGTGGAATCTTGTTACGGGAGGCGGATAATGTATGTTCGTGCTATGCGTATCTGGTCGTCTTGTGGCCTGAGTGCCTGACTGGGACTACGAAACCCCCACCACGAGACACAACCAGGCCCACTGCAACCGAAGCGACTTCCAACACGCCAGCATATCGACGCCCTACACCTCGTTTCCAAGAAATCACTGCTTCACCAAACATGGCCGAACCCACAACCACAAAACTCAACCCCGAAACCCACCTCCTCCTCGTACGAGGCCCCACCTCACCTTCCACCAAGCCCGCAGCCCCCCCACCCACCCTGCTAACCCACCCCAGGACCAACCCCTCCTCCGCATGCCCTACGAGCTCTCGCGCAAAAACTACAAAGCCGCCAGCCGCATATTCGAGCAACACCGCGACGCAACCCTCAAAGACCTCAAAAACAGCGCCAACGCCGCGCTCAGCGCCCCCGACGCCCCCAAAGCTATCTCAGACCTCGACGCCATGATCTCCCGTCTCCAAACCCTCAAGCGCAAGCTGTCCGACCTGCAGCAGACGGAAGAGAGCATACAGCGCCAGTCCAAAGCCCGCATCGCGCACCTGAACGAGCTGTATCAGATCCCGAGCCTGGCTGATGTGAAGTACGACGAGTGGAGCCGGGTAAGGCTGGACCGGCTGCTGGTGGACTATTTGCTGAGGAGTGGGTATGGGGAGAGCGCGAGGCAGCTGGCGCAGGAGAAGGGGATTGAGGAGCTGGTGGATGTGGAGGCGTTTGTGGAGTGTTTCCGCGTGGAGGAGAGTTTGAGGAAGGGGCAGACGAAGGCGGCGTTGGTGTGGTGTGCGGACAATAAGCAGGCGCTGAAGAAGATCAATGTGAGTGGGCTTGGGTAGCTTCATGGTGGTGGCGGGAAGTTGCTGACGGGAATGACGCAGAGCAATCTCGAGTTCGAGCTACGACTGCAGCAGTATATCGAGATGGTACGGAGCGGTGACACGCAAAAGCTCATGGAAGCGACGATGCACGCAAGGAAGTTTTTGGCACCGCATCAAGACACCAATTTCGCGATCAGAGCAGCGGGTCTGCTAGCGTTTCCGCCAGATACGCCGGCAGAGCCATACAAGGTACTACGACCATTCAGCCACTCAAGTTCCCGACCAAGCCACAGCGCTAACACATGCTCAAGACCCTATACTCTTCCGCTCGCTGGGAACACCTAGCCACCCTCTTCGTCCAAACCCACCACTCCCTCTTCTCCCTCCCACCCCGACCACTCCTCCACATCGCACTCTCCGCCGGCCTCTCCGCGCTCAAGACACCGTTCTGCCACTCCCAAACCGCATCCTGCTCCGCAAACGCCCTCTCGTCAACCACCTCCGTCTGTCCCATCTGCTCCACCGAGCTGAACACGCTGGCGCGCAATGTGCCTTACGCCCACCACACGAAAAGCCACGTCGAGAACGATCCGGTGGTGTTGCCGAACGGAAGGATATACGGAAGCGAGAGACTGCGGCAGTTCAATGAGATGGTTGGGACAGCGCCGGGGAAGATCAAGGATCCGAGGGATCCGATGGGGACGGTGTATGATGAGAGCCAGGTCAAGAAGGTGTACATTTCGTGATTCGTGCTGGTCGTTTCGATTTCGAGGTTTGCTTTGTATATAGCTTCTGACCCATAGCGATGGCGTCTTGTGTCGGGGCGTCTGGACGGTTCCGTAGTTGCAAGCTCTGGACAGCAAATCATTCAACCATCACTGTCCTCATCACTGTCCTCATCTCTCCTCCTCTTCTTCCCGTCCGGCTCTCTCGTCTGCCCACCCTCCTCGGCCTTCTCAAACACATAAGTCCTCGCCGGCCTCTCTTCTCCCTTCCATCCACCATCCCCCTCGATATTCCCCAGCGTCCGAGCATGCTTATATCCCGGATACGCGTCCGCGCTAAACCTAAAGCTCCTGCCAACTCTCAACCCAACATGCCGCGCCAGATCCCGGATATTCCACAGCGTATAGGGTTCGCCTTCGAAGAGCGTGACGATGATGGTGCCATCCGGCACGAGGAGTGGGAGTGCAGCGCGGAAGAAAGCGACGAGGAGTTCTGTATTGCGAGTGGCCTAGGTTAGCAACGCCGGCCACATCGCTTTTTTCTCGCCGCACCACCGCAACAGTAGCGGCACCAACGGCAGAATGCAGGCCCAGCGCTCACTCACCCTGATTATACCTAACCTGCCGATTCACATCCCTCGTCTTTCCCCCAACATGCGGGAAATTAAACACGACCCTGTCCCACCTCTCCCTCTTGATTTCTTTCCTCTTGTCCAGTTTCGTGGCGTCAACCCCATAGAGCATGCTCATGCCCGCCGCCTCCAACGCCGCGATATGCCCCGCCGCCTGCGGATACTTGCGCCCCAGCTCCTCGGCAGAGTCGAAGCATGTGGCTGTTAGGTCTGCGCAGCCGTGGTGCGTGAGGAGGGACGTGGCGAAGGAGAAGTCACCTTCGCCGATCAGGAGGATGCGGTCGTGCGGTTCGAAGGGGATCTCGGGACGCGAGTGCTGGGGCTGCTTGGTGCTCTTTGCGGTCTTGGCGTGGGCTTGGGCGGCGGCTGCTGCGCGGCGAAGGGCTTTTGGGGGCGTGTTTGGCGTGGATGGAGTCATGGTACTTCCGGTGCTTGCTGTTCTTGAGCTTGTGTTTGCCCATTATGGCATTGCTGGATAGAAGTGCGAGGAATGGATGTTTGTGGGGATTTAAAGGTGCGGCTCAAGTTAAGCTTCGTTGATGGGCGGGATGGCGTAGGGAGAGTGGGCCCCAGCACGTGATGACATGGCGGGATGTGGGCCTTGAGAAGATACCGAGAGGACACACGAAATCCCAAGTTCTCGGAGATCTCAAAGTATGCATATTGTACATAGCATTTGCCGCCCTGCTACGCTATGACTGAAGATCCTCGAACACCCATTGCACCCAAGCCAATCGCTAGCCCACGCCCGCCTCGATAAGTGACCTCAGCGCAGGAGCCAGTTATCCAAGCCCATGCAGACGATATAGGAAAGCTGCGAGACCGGAGATGAAGATCTGAAAGCAAAGACTCAGAGGGAAGTGGTGCAGTGGTCTGCAAAATACCTCGCCGTGCATGATCCTGCAACACCGAAAACGCCTCTTCTTAGAGTGAGAATTAACTGTCCAAATCAACTGCAGCATTAAGGAGCAAATCGCTGCCGAGTCGGCTCATGAGAAAGTATGCTACAAAAACGAATCCGAAATTAGTTGTCGTACTGATTGAAGTAGACCGGCATGTGGTCGTTCGCGCCGAAGGCCTTGAGGCATGCCGGGCATTTCCGCGATCGGAGAGAGATTTGCTTGTTGACGCAGGCTCGGCAGAACATGTGACCGCAAGTTGTGAGTGCGGTGTTCTTCTTCTCGGATTTGCACACCGAGCAGTATATCATGTCCTAGTCAATGTCAGCAACTGGTACCCAGACGAATCAGTGCAAATACTCACGATCAGCATCTCCTGCTTCGCGTTCTTGCCTCCGGACTCTTTGCCGCTCTTCTTCAACTTCTCGAAGCTTTTGCTCATCTCTGCCAGCTTCACGTTGAGCTCTTCCACCTTGACTTCGGCCTCCCTCTGCGCGATCGAAGCTGCTAGCGACGCAGAGTCTTTCGCCAGTAGAACCTTCTTCAGCTCCACGATCTGCGAGTTGAGACCTTCGGCGTTGATAGTAGCATCGGTCAGCTTTTGTTGCAGCGTCCGGTGCTGCTGCGACAGGACATTCAGCTGCTCTTTGGCCTCGGCGAGCTGCTTCTCGAGATTGGAGACAAGGTTCTGACTGCTGCTGTCGGCTTCCTTGAGCTGGGTTATGATCTCCGAACTCCTGACGTTTTGCGCTCGCATGGTACGGTTTTCAATTTCTCTTGCCTCTTTGGCTTTCATGGCGCCAAAGTACTTCTGGTCCGCCTTGGCCTTCTCCGCAGTAAGCCGCTGCACCTGCTCTTCCCAAGACACAATTTCCGCAATCTTCTTGTTGGCCAGTTGATGAGCCTTTTGCCAAGCAGCTTGCATCGAGGGGAGCTCGTTGTTGAGTAGCTCATAGGACTTTTCCAGAGTTGAGACTTTGGTCCGCAACTCTTCGACGCTCATAGCTGCCAAGGCTTCCGGATCAGCGGACAAAGGCTGTATCTCGCCGCATTGTGTACGTAGCCGTTCTACTTCGACCTCCAATGCGGCTATTCGGCTTTCGCGCGCACCCGCTAGCTCTTTGATCTGATCCGACGACATATGCTGCTCATCCAGAGCTGCTTTCTTCATAGCGGCTTCGACTATCAGTTCATCTCGGGAATTTCGAATCCTGGTTAGGTTCATCTCTGCCTGAGACAATTGACTGTCCACCTCACTGATGGCGTTGCGTGTTTCTTCGTCCATCTGCATCCGGTAAGCGGTCCTCTCAGCCTGCAACTTCTGCGCCTCTTCCCGCAGCTGGACATTAGTCGCTTCCAAGTGGTTGATGCGCTTGATCACATCCTCATGCTGAGATTTCAGCGCCTTGAACAGATTGGTCTTTGCGTAGTCGTCATCAGATAATCCAGCAAACCTGACAGTCAAGGCGGTCACCTCTTCGGTCAACTTCTTGTTCGCGGCTTCGAGCTCTTCCAGTTGTTCTTTGCGCTTCGCGGCTACGGCAACGGCAGACCTCCGCGCCGCTTCTGCTTCCGCATGATTACTGGATTCTTCCACGCCGCTGGTCTCGCCTGAGTCCTCTCCCTTCACTTCTGTTGGTTCAGGGCGGGAGCTTTGCGTAGCTTGTCGCTCCAGCTTTGCGACGGTTGCGCTCTTTGCCCGATCCAGTTTCTTTTCAGCAACCATGTACCGGTAAGATGCATTTTCAAGACGCTCCGATAACTGTTCTTTTTCCGCTGTGACCTTACGCAGTTCCGCAATATGACTCTTCTCAGACGCCAACAGTTTTGTTATCCGCTCCTGAAGTTGACGGACGTCTGTTGAAGAGCTGGGTATCTTGCTGAAAAGATCGTTCAGGAGCCCTTGATTGTGTCGGATCTCGATGATAGATGCTGCTGGAATTTCTCGATGTCCGCAAAGAATAGCCAGGTAGGGAAACGCTCGGCATCTACAATCTATGTCAGCGTCAAGCCTACTCTGTTGGTAGCCGGTAAGACCACAAGCATACCGTCATGCTGTTGTTGCCCCATGGAAGCAAGCGTGTCGTTCACGATGACTCGAACTTCATCAATAAGCTGGTCGGTGTTGTTAGTCGACTCTTGCGCTCCGCGGGGTACTACGGCGCACGAACCTGGGCGAACCACGAATCAATAACGTGTAGATGTTCATCATGGTATGCCGTCTTCTTCTCCATCTCCACCACCTGCGCTTCCAGCACCGCCTTCTCCCGCTTGTACTCCTTCATCTGCCGCAGGATCGCATCCTTCTGGTACAACTAGTATGACGTACGTGTCAGCGGAGACCGACTTGAATGCGTAGTGTGACGGGATGGTACGGGATTGTAGACAACGAACCTCGAGCTCTTTGAGGTGACTGTCAGCATCATCGGACACAGGCTTGGCGCCGTTCACGGTAGCTTGCCTCTTGGCCGGAGGAGCAGCGTCCTCGCTGTCAGCCATGACTGGTCGTTTGCGGTCCTCCATCTTGACAAGGCCAAGTGAGGGGACTGCAGCGACTGTGCGGGTGTCGAGTTTCATGTGGGCTGAAGGGAGAGGCTGAGTGGAACGAAGCGCGGCGCTGCCAAAAACGAGATGCAGATGCAGATTTCAAAGAGGCCGTGTATGCACATTGAATGATGGAGATATTGGGCGACAGTGGCGATGTTGTTGATTTGTGATCGCATGTGCCTTCAGGGTTGAGACGAAGTGAGGACGAAGTGAGGTCGAAGTGGGAGCGAGTTCTGTGAGCCTTTGCGTCCGCTAAGCCACTCCGGGTAAGGCTCGGCTGCGTTTTAATCAGCGGCTTGGCGTTTCAGCGTTTCAGCCCAGCATCAGACACGACCATCTGTCAAACACAGCACAGCAAGTCCTCGTACCTGCACCTTCTTCTGGACGTCGCCGAAAAACCATACTGCGTACATTGCTTGCATGGGCGGCCTTGTCCAAGGTAGCAATAATGTCGGCCTTTGGCAGTTCTGTGATCAGTGGGTCTAGTGTTTCCTACAAGTTTTCTTTCTGGGTTGCGCTTCTCTCGTTTCTGCCCTCGAAGTGGTCATAATGATGCTGGACCAACGTTTGTTCTTTTTTTTTTTTTTCAGATGCCCCAACACATGTCCTCTGTTTTATCAAGTTACAAGTGCCAAATTTTCTCAATTCGTAGATAAATATACGCGACCGGGGCCTGATTTTTTGATTCCTCAGATAAATCGGGCAAAAAGCTTGCGCCGAAGGCTCCACAACGACGGCGTCCTGGCGTAGGGGCTGCATCCCAAAACACATCCCAGGCCGCATCACAAGCAGCATCTCCCGCCGCTGCAACACCCACAACCGAAGACCAGGCGCCGCCACGTGCCGAGGTTACTACCGCTACTGCGCCCTCAACGCAGTTGATCAGCCCAGATGAGTCGCGGAAACCCTCTCAGGCTCTCGCTTCACCTTCCGAAGACCCCGCTCCTGCCGCTGCGACAACGCCGACGGCCGCTATTGGTAACGCACCCGAGCAAGCAGCGTCCGCAAGTGATGAAGTACCAGCTGCAAAGCCAAGTCAAAGTGGACCGTCGCCAGCAGTCAAAGTTACCAAATCAACAAATTCCGATCAGCCATCCGCAGGGACAACAAAGGACGTAGTTTCGGATATAGCTGGACCTCAGTCATCAACTAGAAACACGCCAGCAGCCGGGGAAAGTCATGCTATCGGCAGTGAGGAGGGCTCATCCGAGCCCCCAAGTGCGCCCGCTGTCTCGACAAGCATAGAGCGGCCAGCGCCGGCTGTAAACACGAGAGAGGAGACGTCGACATCAAATGAGCCTGAACAAGCTACGGCCGGGCTGGATGTCAGACATGCCGGTCAAGGTGATTCGGCCGAGCAAAGAAATTCTAGGAGACAACAAGATATCCCATCAAGGAGCCCGCCACCCGTTACCAAGCCTACGACGCACGCTAGAGACGAGAACGAAGGTCAGACACCCGAAAGGTCACCTAAGCGAAGACGTGTCGAGCCGCCAGGTCAGGCGCAGCAAACCTCAACTACGAGTCCTGAGCAGCTCGAAGCCCCGACTACGGTAAGTGAAGGACCCTCCACTGGGACCGAGCAGACTGCACCAGCGCCGGGAACCGAAGGAACACCGCCGTCGACAGAGGAAACTACGAATGACAGCAACGTCCAGAAGAAGGCCAAGGCATTGGCTGCGTTAGCGGGTGAGAAAAAGGTTGCACCGAGTAGGACCGCTAAGACTACCAGAGGATCAACCCGTCAAGCCGCGGCAGCAGCTTCCACGGCGCAGTCCGGAGAGGATTCGGTGACTGTGCCACAGGAAGACGAGCAAAACGGACCATCACAAACGGAGGTTGGGACCGCCGCAGCGAAACCAACGAGCAAGTCACATGCGCCGCGAGGCACCAAGAGAGCGACCGCAAAGGCGAAGACGGCGCCGACAACACAATTGGGCGCCAATGCCGACACTCAAGATAGCAACGAGGCCGCTCCGAATCCGTCCGACGAAACGTCCGCCACGACTGCAGAGGATGCGGGCACACAAGGCGGCGCTGAAGCCGGTGCTCCATCCGCAGCCGTTAAGAAAGTACGCAAACCGAGAAAGGATAAAGGAGTCCCTAGGAACAGAGGACTCGCGACTGCTGATGGCGAAACTCGACCAGTGGAGGGCGAAGCCCAGACGGAAGGCGGTGCGGAAGTTCAAGGGGATGCGGCGGCTCGTACGCAGAAGCCGAGGAAGCCGAGGAAGAAACCTACAACTCCAAGCGCGCCTGAGGAGACGCCTGGGCCAAGCACAACCGCCGACGAAGGCGAGCAGGTTGGGGACTTGGGAACTGCACCGGCGCGTAAACCTAAGCCAAAACCTAAGCCAAAATCGAAGAATCCCAGGAAAAGGACGAGCGCGACCACAGAACCCAACGCCGAGGCTACAACAGACGGAGAAGCAGGCCAGACCTCTGCAGGAGCCGACAGAGACTCGCAATCAGCACTCCTTAAAAAGCGCGGCGGCCGCAAGCGTGCAGAAACACCCGAAAACGCCGAAGAAGTTACCGTCGACCCAACACAAACCACAATGTTCGACATAGCCACAGAACGCCGCCAAGGCCAGCTCTCCCAGCGCGAGAAGGCCATGCGCGAAATCAACTGGGACGAAGTGAAGCGCAAGCGACAAGAAGAGATGGACCGCGACGACGCCCGGCGCTCCAACCAGGCCGACGTAGAGAGCGCTCTCAACGAAGCGGAGCGCGCACAAGAGGTCCGGAAAGCGCAGAGTGGAGGCGTCAAGATGAAGCTTGTGAATGGGAGGATGGTAGTCGATAACAGCTCCACGCACATTGACAGGCGAGCCGAAGCGATGGAAGAGGACGAGGATCTGGTGGAGGTCGAGGAGGACGACCTTACTGTGCGCATGACGACGCGGACCTACCTCGGTGAAGGCCGCAAGGATCCGGCGGAGCGCAGGATGGTGAACCGCAAGAACAAGAACTGGAGCGAGGCGGAGACGGAGGCGTTTTACGATGCTCTCAAAATGTTCGGCATAGACTTCTTCGTCATCTCGAAGCTCTTCCCCGGGAAGACGCGGCGGCACATCAAGCTCAAGTTCGTGCGAGAGGAGCGAGCCGACCCAGCCCGCGTCAACGCGGCACTAGTGGGCGAGAGGGTTCCGATAGACTTCGATTACTTTGTAGCGAACTACCGTGAGGATCAGCGGCCGGAGAAATGGGTCGATCCGAAGGAGCTGAAGGCTGAGCTTGAAGAGATGGATAAACAGGACGAGGAGGAGTTCCAACGGCAGAGAATGGAGCTGGCGGAGCAGGCGAAGAATCGTAAGGCCTTTGAGGCGGGCGGAGGTGAGGAGGAAGGGGACAGGCCGAAGGGTAAGGGGAAGAAGAAGGCGGATAAGATTAAGGCGGCTGCTCCGGCTGGTCGCGAAGAGGATGTCGAGGTGCTGGAGACTTTTGAGGATTGAGATGCGCCTCGGGCCGCGAGGCTGGGGAAAGATTTGCATACATCTTCGGTCAACACATTCTACTGTCTTCCGTCCAGCTTGTCGTGCGAGCATCGCTCTTTCTTCAGAGTCACTAGCTCTGCTGCGGGCTGATCGTTGTCCTCAGTGACCGGCTGTCAGCGGCAAGCTTATCGTAGTCATGCCTTGGCTGGACAGAAACAAGCTTACATAGCAGTATCGATCGACCAATGCAAAGCTCTTATCTGGCGGTGAGACTGATACTTGGTCATGCTGGTCCTCTGCCTTTCCTTCCTGTGTTCTTTCAAGACCATACACGCACTAACAGCTCCGTTCAACCATGCTCAATCGAACAGCAACACAACTGTCAAACATGACAACTTACCAAACCCAAAGTGTAACATACTTACAACAGTAACAGCTCCTTTGCAGAGCACCGAATTACTAACAGCACCATTTTAACATAACACAGATGCGTCATAGTACGCCCGGATCACTGCTCTTAACTTCGCCTACCCTTCACGATTGTAAATAGGATATCCGTTCTACAACACCACCGAAATTCGTCAGAATGGTTGAGCTGGTCACACAGCTAACTCCGCTCCCTAAAGATAGCGCGAGAGCCAAGATATGCCTGATTTTCAGATACCTCCGTTACATATTGAACACTTCTTGTTCCTACCAGACACTCTTGTTTTACCAGCACATATCAGCACACGAGACGGTGTCGAACTTGGTCCGTACGCTTACAGTTACATTACCGCCGAACGGCTACTTGTCTTACCCAGTCGTCTCTGTCTCAAAAATGCCCGCCCAAGGCTGCTACAGGTGTTCGATGGTGGGGCTTTCCTTCTCGGCCGCGTCGTCGATACAGTCCGGACGCGTGGATCTCTGTCGTTGACCCGGACACTCATACTTCGGCTGAACTGCCTACCAGTTGTTTCAGAGTCTTGTGCCGGAAGCAGTTGACATTGATCAGCTATGGGAGAACTTACGGGGATAGCGATAAAGGCTCAGGCTGAACAATCACTAAGAAGAGGTCACTTGGAAGCTGGTCGTGGAATATATAGAGCTGAACGGTGGCACTTACCAGTCTAGCAATCGGGAAGTGTAAAGAGAAAAGAATTGAAGCCAGTGTCAACAGCGCCGGCAGTTGTCGGTCCGTCCTCCTCTGGCCGTGCATCAGACTCATGGATTTTCCGGACGAAGATGGCTACACCAACTTGACTCTCACTCGGAGCCGGACTGCAAAAGCCAGAGCTCAGGCTGCCGAGGTCCGGAGTCGGATGATCAAGCAAGAGTCTACCCAGCGGGTCGCTGACCGGAAGGAGCAACTCGGAGACGCCCCGTCGCGTCCTACAGTACGAAAAGCACAAGACATGGAGGGAGACATGGCAAGGACCGAAGAAGCAACACAGCACCTCGACCGCGCGCATCGCGACTACATTCGAATCAGTGGAAGCCTGATAGCGGCCAGCCGCGGAGATGGCACCGTGTAAGAATGGCATGTGGCCTCCTGGTGCTCAAATGCGCTGGCTTAAGAGCAAGCTCGCAGCACCATCGGGCAACACAGACTCATGAAGACCAGGCAAAATTATCAAGAATAGAGAGGAAAGGTTTATCCAAAGACTTGCAGAAGGTGATACAGGCCGCCCAAAGCCATGAAGAGGAGGCTACCAACTTGAGACTGGAGGCAGGAAGGTTTCTGCGAAGCGCCCCTGGCCGGTTTGGAAAAGGAGAGGCATGCTCAACTGGCACAAGCATGGCTGAAAGATTTTCGTCCCGTCAATGTGCTACGGAAAGAACAGAAAACACGGTCTTGAAACATTGTTTCTCCGGCCCCACCGAGTGTTAAGATCTGTCGAATCGCTATAGCTCGATTCGCGGCTTCATCCTCAGTTGTACGCAGAAAACAAAACGGCCCTAAGCGAGAGGCTGGATCACGCTGCTCATATTAAAATTTAAAACACCAGGCTCGTTGTCAACTGCATGGACTGATTTGCCACGTCCCTCAACGGAAAAGAGACCTTCTACTTCAGCGGGCTGAAGGAAGCCAGTCTCCGTTCGCGCTTAAGGCCTGAGAAGGCGTTTGTGTTAAGCTGCACCGTGGCGGGGCTTCCAATGATACTCGATGACTAGACCATGAACCGACTAACACGGGACCGCGAACGAAGACTTCGAGCTGCTCATCGAGGATGCCTACAGACCCATCGAGCGGCAGTTCGATTGGATCATTCAGTGCTACGAATGGCACCAAAGGAAGTTCTTTGAGCCGCAGAAACGGACCACATGTTTCAAGACTCTCGACACATAGCTGCGGTAACACTCAAGCGCCGACTTCCGCTAGATGAGGTATAAGATTGCCGTGGGAGTCAGGGAGCTGCCTAGGTAGCTAGGGAGCTCAGCCAATGAAGATTGTCGCCCTCGACGTTGCCGAGTGTCGATCGGCCTCATCCTGTCTATCATCAGCGACGAGGAAAATAGCTATCTTAGTGGAAACCTCTAAGACGCGATGGTGCGCTCCCTTATAGGCCACGTCGGAGCCTTCTGCCGGCAGAATGAGAACGATCCGGATATGCAGGAATACCTCCGTTTGTATCGGAAGCTAAAGCATAGCCAGTTCCGAGGGCTTAATGTAACTAAGCGAGCCGGTATCCAGACTAATTCGATTCTGTTGCCAGTCGGATATTATGTTCTCAATCTACATTCGTCTTCTTGACATTGTTGAAATTGCATTCGAGCAGCAGCTGGGCGTCTGGCGCCTAAGATACGATGGGATGCATGACCAGAGAGAGAGGTAGACCGCCATCTCATGTCTCGAGTCTCCAGGTGGGACCGCAACGCCCATGCTATGAAGCAGCAGCGATGTCGAACGCTACAATGAGAATAAACGGGATATGCTTTGGTGCATGACTCGGGAAAGCGGAGACATCCAGCAACCATGCAAGAATCCAGAGGGAGGACGTAGCCAGATGACTGGAGTGAAAGTAGAGAAGCTGACATCACCTGCTCACATTCATTGTGATAGCCTGCACGCTTCGGCGCAAGCGTAGCCAGAAGCTTGACAGAAACGAGGTTGTGTGAGCTGCGTTGGGATATGCGGCCCATGATTCTGTAGTTAAGATCTGCTTTGGGCAGCTCATTACTCCGCTGCTGGCTAGCGCTGCTCTGCACGAGATACCGGCGTCAACTAGACACAGCGCTCGATCTCTGGAGTGGATGTCTGATTACTCATTAGTTCCAGATGACATGACTGTAAAGCACCGCAAGCTCCATACAGATGCACGACAGCGTGCCGCTTTGCTGCGCCAGAGCTACAAGACATCTCGACAACGGCAAACGTTGAACGTAACCGTTGGTGATGAGCGTCGCTGAGAAGTTTTGCTCGTGGTCATAAATGCAAGCTGATGGTTCTCGTCAGTATCCGCAGATGCCGCACTCTTTTAAGTCTGTACCGGCTGCTCCACTACTCCTGCCATTCCCCCTTTGTCTTAACCCCTACCAGCGTCATATCGGCTAACATTGCAGGTACTTGGCCTCATGTCCCGATATGTGTTGTGACAGCATGGTATTGGACCGAGTCGGTGGCCGAAAGTGTGGGTGTAAGTCTTCGGGTTTCCTGTGCTGGGCCGCACATTACTGGTTACCAGTGCCGCGGACCAAGGCAACACCAACACAACGTCATTCTGATGTCGGACGACTCCTGCAAATATAGACTGGTTCCCAATCGTAGTTAAAGGTTAATCTTAGAGTGCGTATGAATTCTGAGCCTCTATTTCCGGGATGAGAAAGCAGACTTTGGGAAGCTTCGTGCTGCTTCGAGGAACTTTGGTGGTTCATCTGAGAGTGAGTAATGCGAGCAGGGAATCACCGGAACTTCTTGCTCTATATGTCAATTGGGATCCAACGCTTTTGCACACGATAACATGGTTTTCGATGGAATGAGACAAATACGGAGAACTTCGGTAAGCCGAGATTGAAAGTTGGACATAAGATAGACTAGACTAGGAGATCGAAATACTCTCACATCCTATGGGCTTCCACACACTGTGCCGTGGAGATAATTTCGCCTTATAAGAACCTGAACCGCCAAACGCCGTACATGCTTCAAGAGTTGTGAAAGTGACCAAAACACCCTATGTGGGAAACTCTTTCATTCCTTTTTCAGCGCGCCGCCAAACAACTCATGCCCCTCCTGTTCATTCCTCTCCCTCTCCAACTTCCTCCTCTTCCTCTCCCTCTCATCCAGCGCGCCCTCGACCTGCCCGTCCCGCTTCGCAGCTCTATTCAAGCCCTCCAGATCCTTCTTCTCTGGGTTCTGGCAGAAATGCAATTTCTTCCCTATCCTCTTGAGCTCCTGCCTGCTCGCGTCCGTCTGGAAGTCCGCCGCTTTGGCGCCATCTCGCAGCAGCTCCGCACACCGTTTGATCGTTACCGTGATCTTGAGGAACTTGGGATCGGGCACGGCGGTGCCGGAGGGGAATTTTGTCTCGAGGTACCAGGAGAACAGGACCGGGTCCGCGAGGTAGAGGGAAGCGAACATGATCTGGGAGGGTGTGTAGTGGAAGTACGCGTCTGTGAGCAGCGCCGAGTCCTTCAAGATGTTGCTCGCGAGCGCATACGCATTGCCGATGCGCTTCTGTACCGCGTCGTCCGACTGCTCCGCCGGCGGCTCGTTGCCTCTGAGCGGCAGCCTCCTCAGCTCCTCCTGCAGCTCCTTCGGGGTCTTGCTAGTCCCCGGCACCACGGCGCCCTCTCCAGCCGCCAACGCCAGCAACTCCATATAAGCGCCGCGCAGACCGCGGTGCGGGTGTCGGACGTCCAGGTTGAAGCGCAGGACCTGGAACATGAGACATTCGGAGGCTAGGATCTTCTCTTCAGACTGGCCGGCCAGCTCGGCGAAAGCGGAGACGGTGATGGAGTGGTTTTCGGTCTTGGTGGCAAAGTAGAGGGCGGTGGGGACGATGTGCTTGGGGTGGTAGGTCATGGGGCTGTTGGTGAGGTAGAAGCGTTTGAGGTATTGTACTGCTGTGGCCTGTGGATCACGGTCAGGTTGTAAATGAACTTGAGTATTTGGGAGCTTCATCTGCGTGCTGGAAGTATGTGGGATGCTAAAGTCGAGGGAGACATACCTGCACACGAATCGGGATGTTGAAGCCCTTCGAGGCGATGCCAACGGAAGACTGGAGTATGTTGTAGGAATAGTATTGGACAAGCTTTAGCTCTTCTTCCGGAGTCAGACAATCAATTTCAGCGTCGCTATCTGAAGCCGATGCGCTCGTGTCTGCGCCATTGCTCCCAGCTCCATGGCCTTCTGCACGTCGCGCTGCTCGGTGACGCGCTATGGCGGCCTTGACGCGCTCGGCGGCGGCGGCATTGGTATCCGCGCGTAGTGCTGCGAGCGACTCTGGCGTGAAGGACCAGAATTTGTACTGTGTGGAAGTGCGATAGGAATCGTCTTCGGACATGGTGGTGGACTTGTGCTGTTGAAGATGCGTCGGCGTCCGGGGAAGCTTTGCCGAGTCGGTCAAGCTTTCGGCGGTCTTGGCTCAAAAGCTTAACTTATTCATTTCCAGATTGCGCACATGGAATCAAGTATCTCTAACGAAGGCTGCGATCAGAGTTGACGGTTTCAGAGGATCAGTGCCTCATGCAATACACACAGCACAGAAATGATGAATGTTGTTAGAAGAACGAGGGCAGCGTGGCTAGAGCACATGCCGACCATGATGATACGCTCCTATTAGTACAACGAACAGATTCGGTCTAGTAACTCCACTCCTATGCAAAGCCAGAAGCGGTGTTCAGCACCGGATCCGCCTCAAGCCAGGCCGTTTACAAGTACAATCCCTCCGGCTCGCCTTCACTCTTCGTCTTCATCACCCGCTCCCTCGCAGTCCTGAAGTCTGCCATTTGCACCCTCATCCTCCGCTCTCTGAGCGCCATGAGACCAGCCTCAGAGCAGATGGCCTTGATGTCGGCGCCGGAAAGATCGTCCTTCTGATTGATGAACTCCTCGAGGTCGACATCTTCAGCGAGAGACATCTTCGAGGTGTGGAGGGCAAAGATCTTCTTCTTAGTGTTTTCTGCATAATTTGTTAGCATGTGGCACTGCACGGGAACGGGTGAATGGCTTACGGTCAGGGTTCTCGAAGAGGATCTTTCGGTCGATACGGCCGGGTCGGATCAAGGCGGGGTCGAGGGTTTCGATCTTGTTTGTAGCCATGACAACCTTGACATCTCCTCGGTCATCGAACCCATCGAGCTGGTTGAGAAGCTCCAACATAGTACGTTGAATTTCGCGTTCGCCACCGGATGTCGACTCATATCGCTTCGTGCCGATGGCGTCAATCTCGTCGATGAAGACGATGGAGGGAGCATGCTCGGCGGCAACCTGGAAGAGTTGCCTCACAAGCCTGGGACCATCACCAAGATACTTCTGAATCAGTTCGCTTCCCACGATACGTAGGAAGGTAGCGCTCGTCTGATTTGCAACTGCCTTCGCGAGCAATGTCTTGCCCGTACCTGGTGCGCCGTACAGGATGACACCCTTCGGCGGCTTTATGCCCATCTCCTCGTACAGTTCCGGATGCAGTAACGGTAGCTCGACGGCCTCCCGAACCTCCTGTATCTGTGATTCCAGCCCACCGATATCTGCGTATGATTCCGTCGGCGCCTTGTCCAGCTTCATGACCGACACGAGTGGATCGGCGTCATCCGTCAAGACACCAACGACTGAGACTGACTTGTGGTGGAGAAGGATGCTAGCGCCCGGCTCAAGGAGGTCCTTGTCGACGAAGGACATGATAGAGACGTAGTACTCAGGTCCAGTGGCGCTCGACACGATCGCATGGTCATCGTCAATCATCTCCTCCAGGTTGCCAACACCCATAGGACTTCCACGCATGTCGTCAACCCGCGATCTTTCGTCTGCATTTCGATCCATGGCTTCCGAGTCGCCGCCTGCTGCTGCAGGCGTTGCGGTGCTTACGGCCTTCGCCTTACGGATCCGTTCCTGGTTCTCGACGTATTCCTCCTCGAGCAGAAGATGGTCGTGAATCCGTTGCATCCGCAGGTACCGTAGCTTGCATCGTGCCGTAGGGTAGACGGTTGGGAGCTTAGCTGCGGCGCTGGGACCGGCCGCCTTGCGCTTCTTGCGTCCGATGCGGGTCGTGGGCTGCGGTGGAGGCTCATACTTGGGCTTCTCTTTCTGTAGATGACGGTCTTGTCAGTGTCTGAGGCAAACCGATTTTGCCGCCGGAAAGCAGAGACAAGAGCAAATCTGCTGGCTTGTTGGAGCTCCTGCTGCATGTGACGCACCTTCTGATCTTTCTTGTCTTTGCCGTCTCCGCCAGGCGGAGCACCGCCCATGTTTGACTGGTTAGCACCCTAGATAACTGTCAGCCATTCCGTTCCCGAGCTCGTTGTGACGGCAGGAGCTCACCATGGTGGCGGCTGTTCAGATGGAAAGCTGTTGAAAGACTCTTCGATGGTGTTTTGAGTCCGTGGAAGGCGGCGGACTGCTGTTCGGAAAGGACGAGCACTGGTTGATGGAGAGGGTGATGTGTTGTGTCAAGGTGATGGTGTTGAAGCTGAACGGAGATGCCGGAGCTTTGCGCGGACGCGAGTCGACGTCGGGCGCACGTGATCTTGGCTGAGCATCAGCCTGGCGAGAGCTTTCCAGTCGAAGGCAGCCGTACACAGTTTGACACGTCAAAGCCACGGAACTATGGTCTATAACTTCGCCCGTAGTGACTCGTATACAATCTTCAGCTTTGCACGTTTTCCCCTCTCTGAAATGCGCTGTGCCTGACGCTAGAATCAAGAGTCACTGCAAGGCTCAGAGCACTCAAGTGAACTGCTTCACCGGCCAAATCTGCCACTCAAGGCTGCCAGCCTCTTTCAGGGCGTTGACTCTTACCCTTCTGCTCAACAAGCCTTCTCACTCCGACTCTCTTCACCAAATCGTGCATCGCTATCGCTTGGTAGTCATCCAGCGAAGCATCACACACTCATCAACCCACTAACCAGGAGTTCGAGGCTATATCTACTGCCAAACCCGCTCTTTCTATCAACAGAGTTCGCCTCGGATACCACCCACAGCCTTCCAACACACACATACTCTACCCTCAGGCACGATGAGCTCCAACCGCACGCGCCGCATTGCCAAGGAGGTTGCCGACATCCACGCAGACACTCTTTCGAAGGTCGAGGTGGAGACATTCGGGTCGGGAGATGACTTGACGCATCTACGAGGGAAGTTCCATGGGCCACCGGACACTCCTTACGAGGGCGGCAAATACACTGTAGATATCCGGATACCTAATGAATATCCGTTTCGACCACCGATTATGAAGTTCGAGACAAAGATATGGCACCCCAACGTTAGCAGTCAAACTGTACGCACGCTTTGAATCCAAGAAATTTTAGTAGTAAGATGTCATGCTGACACTACCTTTCAGGGCGCCATTTGCCTCGACACACTTTCTACACAATGGTCCCCGGTCCTCACAATCAAGTCCGCCCTCATATCACTACAGTCACTACTCAGCTCGCCTGAGCCGAAGGACCCACAAGATGCGGAGGTGGCAGGTATGCTCATAAGCAACCCTGCTGAGTTCGAGCATGTGGCCCGCCAGTGGGCGGTCAAATATGCCGGGGCACCAGAGAAAGACCGCGCGGAGGGCAGCGGTGGGGCCACGCCAGAGTCCATCAAGAAGAAGGCGCAAAAGGCGAAGGAGAGCGAGGAGAAGGCCAAGCTTGCTGCGTACAGTCCCTCCATCACTCTGAGCTTCACGATCCGCTGACTTATTCGAACAGCTATCACGGCTACAACAAGGATCTCATTGATCGATTTGTCGCCATGGGCTTCGACGTCCCCGCTGTAGTTGCTGCCTTCGAGTTTGTCGGTATTGACAAGATGGGCGGGGAAGATTATGAGCTGGAGGAAGCGTACATGGGCGACATCACTGCGAGGCTGTTCGGCGAGGCATGAGCCCCAGTGGCTCCACGAATTACGGTTTGCACGGAGATGATGATAGCACATAAGTCACTCGAGACGGTCACTTCCCTGTGCTTTTATCAAAGACGGTGTTTGCTTGGATCGGCTGTCATTACTAGAGGGTGACTTGCTTATGCCCAGCAGTACTGCTATGGCGTTGGCTATGTATTGGGCTGCGGAGTTAAGAGTGCTTTCAGGCTGGCATTCGGTGATAGTGGTAACAGTAGGTGTAGAGTGCATAGGTCATGTGCTACTCCAACATAAACTTCATCACTGTTCAATATGACTCTTTTGTAAAAGTCCTGATCCGCGGGCGCGGCCTATCACGGTACTCCGAACTTATCGAAATCTTCTTGTGGTTATTTCGTTTACTGTATGTTTACTCGCTTCCGGCCCACCATTACTCCCCGTGGGGCTCGAAATCCATGATATTGGTTCAGTTCCTGCAGAGGCTGAGGATGTGATTTAAAGCCTTCGGTAGCGAAGTTGCGTACCGTGGTTCCCACAACGGTGAACCTTAAATCAAGCCTCCCCACCAGCTGGAGACCTCAGCATTTCGCGGCTCATCTGCATTTGGTGACAAGCTCCGCCTCGATTTCAAACCCGGACATCTTCCCAAGCGCCGTCAGTGTTCGGAAGAAACACCGGTGCGCGATACAGCGCCGCTTTGCATAGTCGCTATTGAATTAGATACAACCATGGGTCATAACTCCCAAACCGTAGATGCATGTCTGAGCGCGCGAACGCGTGATGAGAGCACACTTTGCTGCCATATAATGCTCGCCCTCAAGTCTCTTGCTTCTTCCTTAACCTCTCAGCGTACAATTTCAGAGTCAATTCAAGCCTCCAGCTCATCTGTACTCCTCGTCATCCCACTTCTCACATAGCATCTTTGCCTCACATCAGCTATCGCTCATCATCACTCCTCGAATTCTTCATCAATATCATACAATTCTCCTCGACCCCTCCTCCTCAGTACAAACAACCATGACCGACACCAAGAGCGCCGTCAACATGGATGAGCCCAGCCTGCGCGAGAAGATGACGATGTTCCGGCAGTTTATGGATGACGCCAAGGCCGCAAAGCAGGCTCAAGATAGGTATGCAGACCGTCTGCAGCGCTCCAACAGGGGCCAATTCAGGATGCTGGAGAGCAAGCTCGAGGCCGCCGAGGAGCGGGTCGCCTCTCTTCAGCAGCAGCTCGATTCGTCAAAGGAGCGGGAGTGTGCTATGGCGGAGGTAACAGCTTCACAGCAGATGACCATCGTCAAGCTGCGGATGGAGAATGATGTCCAGTTCAAAGTAATGACTTCCATGGAACGCGAGCTTATGAAACTACAAAAGGATTGTTTGGTAAAAGCCGGGAACAGTCAGGCAGAACTCAAGTCGCTATCCAGTCAGATCACCGCCATGAGAAGTAACAACGACACGTTGTGGGCGGAACTTTGCCGCTGCCACCGCAACAACAGACACTTGGCGGAAGAAAATACCGACCTGAAGGAGCAGCTGGCATCGCAGACAGTACTGAGCCGCCACCTGCAGCAAGCGCTCCACAAGCAGACCACCATAGCGCGCGACGAGCTGCAGCGGTCAAACACCAGCAGCGATGACGCGTCTGATGCCTCCGCCCACGACCTTACCGACCCACTGGAGGCAGCTTTGGCCTCCAACCGCTATCTGAAGAAACATTACGCGACCGCCCGCACGGAAAAGGAAGCCGCCGAAAAGCGGATGAGCGACCTCGAAGCGCAAATCGAAGAAAGGGACGCCAAGCTCCGAAATCTGGACGACAAACTGCTGGCCGAGGAGATAGAGTGCAGCACACTCATGGCGCGCACGAAGGAGCTTGAGCCGCTCATCAAGATCAACGAAACGCTTCGAAAGGAGAAGGCCGAGCTATACCAGCTAGCAAGAGGCTCCCTGCCATCCAGCGAGAAGTACGACGGGATCATTGGCTGCAAGGATCGCGAGATTGTGCACTTTTGGAGGTTGGCTGAGAAGTACCGTGCGGATGCTGAACGTGTTCCGCAACTTGAAAAGGATAAGGAATTTCTTGCCAAGGAATATAAGTTGTATAAAGCGAGATATTATGACCAGGTGTCAGACTATGAGGACGCCAGGCGCACAATCGCCAGGCTGGAAGGTAGGATGGAGGAACTGGGTGAGGCAGACGGGAGTGCGTATCAGGGGGCTGTGGGGATGGCTATTGATAAGGAACATGCTAGGAGACATGGGAAGAAGCAACGCACTGTCCGGTTCGATGTTTAGATTCTAAGTAGCGTTGTAGCTTGTTGCTCATGACATCTTGAAGCAATTCCAAACATTGACACGGCTTTCGTGATATGTTCATAGCTCAGCCGCGTCTGGACGGCGCTGCGGTGATTTCTTGGGACTTGTAGAAAGGGAAAGAACTCTGATAGACCTTGCCCACCAGAAAAGGCACAACGAAACGTACTTGATCCTGTGCTGAGAGTGCTACTTGACTCTTTGCTGCTGCTATAATGACACTGGCTCGTAGTACCGGTTGCCGGACCGCAACGTTTTGACACCCTGCTATCCGTGAAAACGCCGATACACCAACCCACGTCAACAAGGCACCCAGTTTTCTTGACAAAGCTTCGAGTGGAACATAATTCATTGCAACACGTGTGCAAACCGAGCCTGCAGTTCTTGTCCAGAGGTGTTTGCTGGGCGTGGAGATGGGGGTCGCCCGGACAATTCTCGGAAGCTTCAACTTCATCCGCTGCATCTCAGACATCCAGCAGAACACCTGGATCATACTGCCGACCAGCCAGCTTACGAAAGCCAATACGAAGTGCTTCTGCCCGGCAGCATGACGAGTGAAGCGTCCGGACTTCACCATGGGTGTCTTCTCCTCGGGAAGATCGCTGGAAGCCTTTCGAAGAGCAACAACCATCATCCCGGACACACGCTCTCCGGCCCGCGCACACTGTCGACGTATGGCGAAGGAATAACTGGCAGGAGAATTACCTCGTCAGCTGAAGGAGGGTAACGCGAGAGCCGCCCACGGCAGCTCAAGCCGTACCTTGTGTCTGAGGAGGAGCGGTTGAGCTTGCCGTGGTCGTCGGATACCGCCTGATACTTCCACAACCAGTTCGGGCTAGCAAATACTCCTTGAGCGAACTGGAATACCCTGGCACCGGAGTCTTGGGATAAGGTGCTGAGCGGATATATAGCATGCCGTCGATATGGCATAGTAAAGAGATTGGAAAAGAATGTACGACGCAAGATCCCTTAGCAGAGTCTCACATAGCTGGCATAAGGGATAAGAGCACACACCGATAACAACGTGAGCCTTACGGGCTACGCTGCTCGATGTTGGTGGGTATATATGTAGTCGTTCAAGCGCGTGGAGCAGAAAAAGGGACACCGAGTTATTATGCCCTTATTCATCTACCAAGCCCGCCACCCCTTGCGTAGCCGCTCTTCCCTATCTCGCTCAAGGATTTTTTTGGCTTCAAAACTACAACTAGAGAAAGATACTCCAAGACGAAGAAAGGGAAACCGGCTCTCCGGCCTGCAATGTCAACGCTCTTCAAGAAAGCTTCATCGGCGGCTTGATAGACCCAACGACGACAGATTTGAGCCTACTCCAGGGTCCCAAGGTCCGCCATGATCCCACAGCGCCAAGCTCCTCCTACAGCGGTGCCTCCAGGAATGCCAGATCCGCGTCTATCTGGGCTTGCAGAGCATCGTCAACAGGGCTTTGGGATCCCCCTACGCTGGGTGCGGCGGCGGTAGAGGCCATCGCCATGTTCACCATGGCGTCGAACTCGGCATCCGTAAACGTGTAACCGCCTCCGAAAGGAGCCTGACTAGCACCAGGCGCCGGAACTGGTGCCGCAGACTGCGCCTGCGAAGCGACGGATCTCTCTCTGGGCTTGCGTTTAGACGGTTTAGTATCGTTTCCGTACCAGCAACAGCTCCTGTGCGCACACGAGGCCCTCAAGCACGCAGCTGCCGGCCCGCCCCGAGCAGTCGAGGTCTGGTGGCCGCACCTGTACCGGCCGTCGATCCTCCTGGAAGAATCGTGGGGATCTGCTGGCAGCCCCACTTGCGCTTCTCTTCGCCCTTCTCGGCAGCAGAACACGGTTTGGAGGTTCAAACCGTTGTTCCAGGGAGACTCTTCGTGCCCTGCACAGTATCCTTGGGCGCAGGAGGGCTCGTAGGTCTCGGGCGTCATCGGTGTCATGTGCTTGCAAAGGTAGCGCCCGTCTTGTCGTAGCCAGGAATTGGTGGGGTCGGCGGGGACCCAGGGAGCGCCTGTCAGGCTGGGGATGTTGATGTGAGGAGGGGGAGGAGCGTAAGAGGCGGGCCGAGGAACATGAGAGGTGGGCTGAGGTGTTGGGACGTTAAACGGCTGACTCGGCAGTTGTGTTACGTTGTTTGAGAATGGGGCTGGTACGGGCTGCTCGAAACCTAGAGATTGTGGTGTCGGCGGCTCTTCCTTCGGCGCAGGGGGTGATGATGGCTTTTTCCAGACTACGACCGCCCACTTCGCGCTTTCTGCATCGTCATCGTCGTCGTCTCCCGTCAGATCAATCGTGGTGTGCTGTTTCGGAGGTGCCGGAACTTCGATAACGGCATCGTCGTCTGCCTCCCGAGAGGCCTTTTCGGCTTGTATACCTTGGGACCGGGCCGCTTGAGCTGGGCTGAGGTGGTACGTACAGAGCTGCTGAAAGGCAGCTTCTTCCATCGGGGTGCACCATCCCTGGAGAATGCCCTTCTCAAAGTGTACGTTTATGTCTGGATCCAGCCTGTCGCCAGGTGGGGGATACAGCACACCCCACATCTTCCGATCCAATGTGGAGATGCCTCTCAAGATCTTGATGCCGTCTGGTAGCTTGCCGAAACGCAGGCCTGTACCTTCGACCACTTGGAGACGTATGGCGATCCTCTGGATCTTGGAGGCTGCTACTCCGAGGTCAGCAATTGTTACGCCTTGCACCTCTTGAGGTTTCTGATCAAGAGCCGGCGGTGGATGTGTTCGGTGACGCTTGCCCGCGAGATTATTCTGGGGTAGCGGCGACTTACAGGATTGGATACCTTCGTCGTCTTCGAGGGCGTCGTGGCCGCGCTTTATTCCTGCCATGGCTGCTGCAATGATTAGATCTGGACTCCGACTGGTGAAGAAGAAGAAGAAGATCGGAGAAAGCGGACTTGATCTGAGCTATGTTTAAAGAGAGAGTGAGTGAGGATGTTGAAAAGACGTGATGTCGATTATCAGCGCAGAAAGAGTCGGAGCCTTTGTGGACGGCGGTGATGTCTGCTTCGAAAGCTTACGATCTTTTCAAAAGGTTTATGAGGAGACTGGAGAGAACGATGCGTTTGCGCAGAAGATGCAGAGAGTTTGTGGTGCCTCAAGAAAAACGTGCCCTGTTGAAGTTGGAGATCGGTTAGCCGCTGTCGCAGTTGCTAAACATCGAAGTCGATCTCCCAAGCGCCTTTACCAGCGAGTGGGCGCCCGAGACTCTGTGGACTGGCCAAAGTCTGGACTCAATCCTGGCGAAGATAAAATCAGGGAATGTTGCGAAAGGCGAGATCGAATGACGGCTTTGGAACTTTCAGCCAGTCGGGATGGTTGCGAAGTGCCGCACGGGATCTTAGGACAATTAGACGTCCAGCTTCAAACTGGCAGATTCGGAATCACTTACTCCGAGTCCAAGATGTGTTCAGCGGCGAGAAATCGAAGCTGTCTACCGGATCTTGTGTGACGATGTTACGGGTTGATGCTCACAGCAACGCAAACAGTACTGTGTGCGGAGTTTGCCCGGAGATTGGCAATGCGATTGTGCGTGAAGTCTCCTCCCTCAACGACGCGGCGATATCTAAGTCTTCAGAGCGACTATCGTACTGTGCCGGAAGGAGGGGGAGCTGCATTATCGGAACGATACTGTCACGGATGGTCTGAGACTGTTGGATCTCGATCGTTGAAAGATAAAGAGAGTCTTGCGTCTTTAGGAGTCGGACAATGCATTAAGAATCCCCAAGGCCGATACTTGTGTGCCCGATTGTCTGATTTCCTCTCCGACAAAGAAACAAAGCCAACTCGAACGATCATGGCTGCAGAGAAACCCTTTCAGCTAGCTACCAAACGCAAATTCTTCGAAACCAATCCACTGTGCCTGCTTCGATTGTGCGATAGCGTGATCGATGTTCCATCCCAAAACCTTCATGGGTATCTCACCGAACCATGGGTGAAGCGAGCAAATATGCAGGCGCTTGAAAATGAAATCGTCAGATCAAGAAAGAAACGCAACCAAAGTCCATCAAATGCCCATTATTTCAAGCCACTTTTGTATCCTTTTGTCTCAAGCCCGCTCTCCCTGTCTAGTCGTCCCCCAGAGTCTTTGGTTCTTTGTCACTGTCGCCGGACACCTTGATTCATGATGAGGTATCATGAGCCAACAATCTGCCTGTAGCTACTTTGTTAGCAACCTCGACCATGACGCATGTTACAGGCACAAAAAGCATTGATGACTTACCCCAGAGAGGACACGATTCCTCGTGCCCGGTGAGCATGCTGCAACGCCAGTCACAGCTATCTCGAACTCGCGCGTAGAGAGGGCCGTCGTATCCGCCGTGGCCAATTTGCATCTGCAGGATCTTGTCGAATTGCTGTGATGTCATGCGGTTCGAAGCTTCACTTATCTCCTCGGCTGCCTCGGGAAGGTCGAAAGAGTCCAGGCTCAGCTGTGCCACGATATCCTCGTCTTCTGCAGGTGGAGCCACTGGAGGAGCTTGACCTTGTCTAGCGGGACGAACAGCGTCTGGTGGTAGGAATTCTCCTCGCTCTGGAAGGCGCAAAAGCCACAGCGGATCAATGACTCGGGAATTGACGCCCACGGGAACTTCGCGAGGCTCTTGATGAACGACAGAAGGCTGGTTTGGGACGCGCTGCTCCTGGCTCTGTGTGGTGGAAGGAACGTTGACCCTCGCTTCACTTTCGGCTTCTTCTTCCGAGAAACGACGAGCTATCTTCGCGCGACGCAAACGTTCTTTCTCCGGGAGATATTCATCATCTTCTTCTTCCTCAGCTCTGGACCGCTTGCGCTTTGATGCTGCCATTTCTGAGGTGATATTTGTAGGAAGAGCTGCGCTGGGTGTAGATGTTGAGTGAAGTGAAGATAACAAGTCTGTCGTCGGAGGGAGACTAGATGGCCGCAGAACTTGACCAGCGCCCGGATCAATATTCGTGCCGTCTCCAGCTGTGCTACCGCTCTCATAAAGGCGCGCCTCGTTGGTGGTCAGATTTGTAGCGCTGTGTTGCCTCTCTTCATCGCTTGCGAGCAGGACGGTGTCTATAAGCAGGGCCCTATTCACCATAGCTGGCAGTTGTAGTCTCTGTTGGCTGCCTTGCTGACGACGCCTTCGTGATCCGGAGGCCGTTGCCGAGCTTTGTCGGTCGTTATAGGCAAGAAGCTCGCGTGCGGCTGATAGGGGCGCCGGCAAGTAACCAGTCTGGTGAGCTGGAAGCTGAGTGGTGCTCATGTACGGAGTCGAACCATATCTGGCGTCGTCGTATCGATCTCTATCACTCGGAAACGAGCTCGGCTGCTGAAAACTCTCGGCAGTCGGCGTGCCTGATAAGCTTTGAGTATGTGCCTGTTCCATGTTGGCCGTTAGAACTCTTAAGCTGCTGCTCCCTGGTCCAGCAAGCGGCGAGTGAGTGGGGCCAGTGGTCTGGTGCAGGCTGTTACGTCTAGCATTTGCCTGCTGATTGTGGCAATAGACATATGAAGCTGGATCATAGTAGGCATTGCCGCCAAAGATACAAACTCTGCTGTTATCCGGCCGCGTCCTGCCTGTGTACCCAACCGTAGCTGGAGGCTGGTGAGCGGCAACTTCTGGATATGAGTTTGTGGGGTGATGGTACGGTCTAGCGCTTGTGCTGGAGACGGTGCTTTGCGACTGGCCTACTGCATACGGAGGGAATGGGTTGGCAACAGACCGTTGCTCAATGAACGGCGATGGGATTTGACGATGATCCGGCGCTCGTGGAGACAGAGCAGTGGGGTGTTGACTCAGAGGCGCCGGATAAGGGGTGTGCGGCAGTACCGGTGGTGGGTTTATTGCCATGAGTTGCTGAGCTACTTCTATTGGAAAGGCCAGTCGCGGTCGTGGCGCATCACTTGCCTGCAGTGCCGCCGCACGCTCAGCCAAGAGACGATTGAAGTCCCTCGCTCTTGGTACAGGCCTTCCCAGCGCCCTAAGGATTTCCGACACTCTCTCACTGGGGTCCTTAGGCGGTGGCAGTGGACATGCCCGGCGATAGTAGTCTGCCGGGGTCTCGGGTACCCTAGCCTGTGCCAGGAACCATTGGCCGTTGTACAACTCCACATCGCAAGTACTCCCGCATAGGATCTGGATATCGTCAAGCCGCTGGAGCTTCTGCCTGTCAGCGTTGGTTACGGTCTTTCGGTGTCCTTTAGCCGGGATCGTGCCGAGATCCTCGCGATAACGTGCTAGCCTGGACGAGAGCGTACTCATGACCATCTGCAGTGTATGGCCTGGAACTGGCATGGTACGCCTAGCAAGCATTTCTGTGTTGAATCCAAGAGCGGTGAACACAGCGATCTCCCAGCCCTCGATCAAGGTGCTTATCTGGATCGGCAGGTCACGCTCGTAGAGCTGCATTGGGTCGCCTTGCCTATCCGGGATCAGATTCCCGTAGGCATCCCTAAGAGGTTCGATGGGTCTCAGGAGCGTGACGTGCTCGAGCTCAAGCTGGTACACCCTGAACGGCATATGATACGGAGCAAAGTCCCGGTACGCAGCACAGTAACTCGTTTGGTCGCCGGCAAGCCTCGGATCGGCTCTGCGAGGAAACACTTCGAGATAATATTGTCAGCAGATCGGTTCAATGCTCATGTTGAGACCCTTACCATGTGCAGGAACGTCGTTTCTGTGTGTCGCCCTGAGAGCCGGTACTTGCGTCCCGGGCTGCATCAAGGCCGACGGTACGTTGGACATATTTCTACCATTTTATTAGCAGCCGTGGAGCATGTCAGCGAAAACGTTGCCATCCTAAGCTGGATGCGTGACAAAGGAGCTCCAATTCTAAAGTTGGTATTACCTGTCAGGAAAGAGACTTACAGCCGTTATAGTTATCACTATATGCTGGCTGAGCGGTTGCGGTCTAGGCTGCCAAGCAGTTGGCAGTTGCTGCGTGTAGAAAGCTTTAATGAAAACTAGGGCACCGAATTGAAGGCGATTCGAATAAGCTGCCGCTTGGAAGAGACTTTTGAAGAAAGATTCGAGAATGCGACTTGATGAACAGTCTGAAATAACTGAGATGCGTTGAGATCCAGCTAAGACAAGACGATTTCAGTACGCTGATGGCGCGGTTAAGAGCGGGCATGTTGGATGGTGCTGCCCCGGAAACCGCAGCGTGGAAATTGGTAGGGTTGAGTCCTTCACTAGGAGGCCGCAAAGCGCATGGCAATGTCCCCCCGTGAATCAAACTGAACCGAATTGAACGCCTTGGCGATATCTCGCGTCGACGTCCATATTCTCCCTCCAGCCTTGTGCTGTAGGAGGCACCGGCTGGTTCTTCGGTTGATTCGGTATATTGGACTATACCCCAGCCCCCATTGCCAGCAATTTCTACAAAACACACTAAACACATTAAACACAAGAGCAGCCATCGGTATCTAGAGGTAAACTCTCGAGAAGTTACTAAGCATTGAATCCTCCCTGTGGGTGGGAACTATCTCTTTACAAGAGTTAAGACGCTATTAGATGAGCGTGATATCATATGGGATAGACAAGCTGTCAAGCGCCTTTACTACATCCGAACAATGTCCAAATGCCCAAAAGACCAACGCTAGTCGAGCAGAGCTCAAGAAAAGACTTCTACGCATCGTCCAAAGTCTCCATTCAGCAAACGTTATACACGAGGCATGCCATGCAAGCAATCTATCCACACTTTCTACGACCATGGCTTTCCGTCTGCAACCTGCGTCAACAGCCTATGCTAAAATCGAGAGGTCACAAGATCGCTATTAATGATAAAGCAAGTTGAATTTGTTGGGAGTGACAAAGAAACTTTATCGCCTGATCTCAATCCCATGTATGGCTTTATGCCGCGAATACGCTCAACCTATAGTGAAACAAGAACGTCCTTCCACCTCTCCTAACGCATCCTATCCAAACGAGATTTGCGCCAACTCTGAGGATGCGTTTCAACATTGCGAGGTTTCCAAATCGTTCTTCTGCTTCCCAGGCGGGGACTGGACTGTAACAAATCTTCTAGGCTCGAGAGAATGCCCGTCTCTTATGCACATACACGAGCCTCACTTCCACAGATCGGATCCACGCCACAGATCATTCAGCATGGCATGAGTGTACGCCGCCAGCTCCTCTTCGGTTGGTTCTCGTCGCCTATTTGCCTCCTCTTCTATGAGTGCCGTCACGTATCTCAGGGTTGGATACGGCACCCACGTATCCGGTTCAGGCATGGCGTAGCGGTCCGTAGAACCGGGCGGGAATGTGATGACTGAAGGCAGTTCGTCTTGAGTCGCCGGCCCGACTTCGTATTGATGATAGTGCCCATAGAGGCCGCGGCAAACACCCGATGGAGCTGTCTGTATTGGATGCATACGAGTTACAGCATCCTCTTGTGGCATTTCTACAGACCTCGGACCAGCAGGCGACAAGTGCGGCGGCGCGTCTTGATGCTGAACGTCGTATTGCACCGGCGCTAGATTGCTAATATCTGCCCGTCTGCGATTCCGTAGCTTCTAGCAGTTAGTAACATCTAAAGTTGGACGGTGGGCAATGGTGCTCACCCTCTCCGCAAAGCCATCATCTGAGTCTTGATCATCATCTCGCGCCCGCTTTTGACTTAAGTGACCTGTAATGGCGAGCTGCACCTGCGTTGCTGTGTTTTCAGGGTCATAGTAGCCATCTTGATGTTGAGCCGCACCGATACTAGGAACAGGTCTGCTTGCTAGAGTACGACTTCGGAGATCTCCTTGAGTTACGGGCTGTTGCCGAGGATGCCCGTTCAGAGATGTGATCGTGTGGCTTGAGCTTGCGGACGGTGCCAAAGTAGACACTTGTGAAGCAACTGGAAGTGAGGCAGCCAGTGGACTCAAGGCGCCTACCCCTATGTTGGGAATTACTGGCTGGTTTGTCAAGATCGCCGGACCTGGCTGGGCTGCCGCTGGCTGCTGAGCTGTGGCCACTGAGGGAACTGGAAGTCCTCGCATCCTCCTCATCCAGATCTTCGCCATCCGCGCGCTCGGGTTACGAGGCTGGGGTAACGGATATCGTGTCCGAGGGACTCCACCCTCCGGCTGGGGCTGATACATCGTGCTGGTAGCAAGGTCAACAGTGAACCACGTGTTGTAGATGAAGTTGCTGTGCTCGCATGGAACTATGTCCTCCAGGTTCGTGGGTGTTGCCCGTTCCCCTAGTTGTTTGAGGATGCCGTATTTTTCACGGAATCGAAGTTCCCTCATCCAGAACCGCTTCTTCATGAGCTCATCACTGACATTGTTTGCCCTGGTGTGGCTCACGATGATATCCATGTCAAATCCTTGGGCAACCAGCACTGCCAACTCCCAGCCTTGGATCCTGGGATTAATGAAGCCGATAGGGTTGGCAGGGTAGTGTTGCAACACTTCAGGATTGGCTTGATCTCCTCGTTGGCTGAACTGGACAGCACCGTTGATTCTGAGTGGTCCTGAGCTTGTCGGGACCGGGAGTCTGGGCTGTTCAATATAATGTATTGCCCAGGGGAGATCGTGCTCAGTGTAGAACCCGTATATCTGAGCGGTGCTGGAAGACGGAATCGTACGGACTTGAGGAGCTGCCGCTGGGGGAACCATCAACTGCCGTGGTTGTGCTGAGGGACCAGCCGTTGCGAACGCATGAGCCTGAGACGCCATCTCTGGATCTCCGAAGGCAGGAACTGGCGTTGAACGTTGAATCCAGAAACTCCCAAGTACCAACAATGGTCAGTATGATGATCCAGCTAGAGATATTTTCTGTCCACAGATGATTCCTCTCGTCTGGCGTGTTGTGATATTGGGCAGCCCTCCCAGCCTTAGCAACGGGCTTTGTTCACGTGGAACGTCCCTGTAGCAAACATTGCGCAGGGCTAGCACCTTCACTCGAAGGCCCCGGAGCGAAAAACTCTCCCAGGTCATGCAACAGGTCCTTCATCGTGGACACGCTCTCAGACCCAATACAGAACGACTATTGCGCAATTTCTCAACTACGACCCATTTCCAACGCCTGTACTGCTATATCCTGATTCTCATTCGGTGATACACGCACTGTAGGAATATGCAAGAGCTCTGAGAGTAGCGACTGGAAGTTGGTGTGGATGATCGTACCCGTAGCTGGTTAGTTGAGACAAGTGCACGTTGTCAAGCATCCATTGTTGAAGCGCCGCGAGCTTCGCATTACTGCGAGCATCTTGGCTTTTTGGCAATTTGGTATGCTTACACGCTTTAATATGGTTGAAGGATCACTCGAAAGTATGCCTGATGTGCTTGATACAGTAAAACCGCAGCTCCAGCAGCATATCAAGGGACGCGCTTAAAGCATTGCCGAAACGAAAGTTGAGGCAGACCGGATGACGACAAAGATTGCGCTCAAATCCAAAGAGCCCGCTACCAAGTGAGGACAACAAAGGAGGAGAGACAAAGGAACAAGGCGCTGCTAGAGAACCAACGCTCATCAATGAAACAACTATAGAAACTTCGGATCTGCCGCCTGCTTGCCAAACGAACCACACTCGTCCCCATGTGCTTCGCGGCGTCCACCGGTCCGCAGAGTTATCAGTATGAACTTCTTTCATCCAATCTTGCTCTCCGGGGGATCATCAGATTGCTACTTGCCAAAGACGGTTAGGAGTTCGCGCAGCGCTACACAATCCGGATATCTTCTCGTCAAGATGTCAAGGACATCTTCAACTCGAAGTCATGTCGTCCGGCTCTTGGTCAATCACCCAGCATCATTCTCTCAACTCTACAACCACCAAGACCGAGCGTAATCGTCAACTGGCGAGAGACCAGTATGGATCTGACTTGAGTCAGCAAATTTCCTCAAACACAAAATGGGCGCAAAGCGCACCTCAACGTATTCACCGTCAACTTCAGCCACGTACACCGGTTGATCCCCGCTGAGGTATTCCGCCGCTTGATACCTAGAGGTTTGGTCGAGACTAGGTCCTGTGTCGGCTGCTTGGTGTTGAGATGAATCCGCATGCTGTTGGCCGTAGAAGCTGGTATGAGGTTGGCCAACCGCTGGAAGAACGTGGCCATCATTGTCGTAGAACACCATATAATTTGGCTGGACATGCGGAGAAGTAATTTGCGTTGTTGGTGTTGGTGTGGCATCCTCGTAGCCGTAATCGTCGGTTATCGTGAAAGCGGGTTGATGCGCTACATTGGGAGATTGCTGAGTGTGTGCAAGAGAGTCCAAGCCGCGCTCACTCTCGGCCATTAAAGCTGGTAGGTGACCTGTCTGAGCAGCTTGCGGCATCATCAGAGAGGTCTGGATAGGGTGAGCTTGGAAGTGCGCAGGGTTAGCCGTCGCCTGCGGCGGCAGCGGACGCCGAACAGCGAAGGCCTGGAACATTGGCTGTGTTGTGACCGACGGATAACGAAGCTGAGCTCCCATTGCTGACAGGACAGCGGGTTGCGGCGCTGGGCGGGCGAGTTGCGGATTCCATCCATTCCAAACTCCACCAGCCTTATGAATCATGCGCGGGAGATCATCTACGGTTGGTACGGGGATAGACGGATCTAGGTCAACCCAGATCCTGACTACCCTAGGGCTAGGATCTTGGGGATACGGCAACAGGAACGGAGTGGATCTTGGGTTTGGTGTCTCTCCATCTTCGAGTGGCTGAGTCATTGTCCAGTCGAGTAGATTGGGAATCCAACGAGTGTTGAAGAGGATTTGAGCTGCTGTCCGACCAGTGATAACAGCTCGCTCAGTGGTGGTAACTTTGTTGGCATTGAAGCCGTCAGCTTTCAGCCCACCAAACTCCTTGCGCCAGCGGTGCTCCGCACTGGTGAAGCGGTGCTTCTGCTTCTCGTCAGTGATGTCATTCGGCAGGGTGTGCTCGACGAGTTCTTTAGTACGAAATCCGAGGCCTAACAAAGTGGCGATCTCCCATGCTTGAGGCTCCCAAAAGATGTGACCGAGAGGGTGAGCATCGTAGAAACGGAGTGGAGCTCCACTACGGCCGAGGAGAAAGTAACCGTCGACTACGAGGTTGCCTAAGGCAACAGGACGATTCGGGCGCCGCTTTTGCTCGAGCTGATGCAGCATGAAAGGCAGGTTCTCGGCATCGTACGTCTGCGCGTTAGTCAAGATGGAGATACTCGATGACGGTAAGGTGGTAGGCCAATTATGGACCTGGACAAATTCGTTGTTGGCTTTCAGGTACCCAGAGAAGCCGCGCAGATTTCCCGGCACCAGCTGCAAGTGCGGTCCAGGAGCCGCAGGAGCTGGCTGCTGTAAGGCAGCACCTGGCAAGCTCATGTTGCAAAGACCACCTTCTGATGATGCGCAGCTTCTGCAGCTATGAGCCAGCGGAGCTGCTGCCACACGTCCTACACAAGCCGCTGTTAGTACGAGAGGGAGAAAGACTTCAGTTGCTACGCACCCTCTACAGTAAGTTCGAAGTTTCAAAAAATCAGGATTGCAATGATGCGCGAGCTGTTCAAGTGATGGTGCCGATTCTTGATTCTGATGTCGTCCGAACAAGTAGAGAATGGAACTTGACGCCTGGGTTCGAGGATTTGGGTTTATGTGAGTGAGCTTGCCGCTCGCAAAGTGAGATCAAGTTATAGAATATTGAAACATGAATCGAGGGTATTTTGGAACAGGCCGGGGACGAAGGGAAGGTGGACGGCGTTGTCAATTCTATCATCAAGCTGGAAGATTCCGTAAACTGAAAGTCAAGAAAGCGAATGTCATCCCGGAAAACACTCCAGGGGAGTCCACGTCTGCTCGGAGTGGCTGGGGGTTCACCGCTATACTGAAGCGAAACGTGAGTGTCCCCGAAATTGCCTACCCAACGCTGACACGGCACCAGAACTTGGGTTATGCACCCTCCACACAATCCATGGTGGCCTGCCCCCTCACCAGCATGTACGGCTATTCCTCCCGGTATGATATATCACGCACCGCTGTCTTGATATGATGAACAGAACATAAGGTAATTCAGCTGAAAAGTTCATGTTAGGCCTGTTGCATTGCTCTCAGTTCGCCGGTTGTAGCCGCGGTCGTAGCAATACCATACATTCGAACGGCCCTTTCAGCATATAAGAAGCCTACGGCTGTAATACAAAGTGAAACTACCCTTCGGCCACTTCTTCCACACCCTGGAGCGCTGTCTAGTTCGTCACAGCTTAGATGTCAGCCGTCTAGGCGCTATCTCAAGCGCCTTAAATATCCAAGCGCCGGGAGCAAGCATCATACCGCGGGACCAGCCGCCTGATGGCCAGACAAGCTTCCCCGAATGATTCGCCAAACTTTCAGTACTCAAATCATTGTTTGCTAGCAAATACAGTCGCCCAACCGACTCGTGAGGACTGGAAAGTCAACTAGTATTGCGACAAATACGGACAAACCCGTGTCCTGCGGAGAGATCGCCCCTGGCACTTTTCGCCTTCCAAGACTGCTCTGACGGCCGTAACGCAGAAAGCAGTATTCAGAAAGCGGCCTTGCAAGACTATATATTGTGAAGGAGCGTGGCAATAACTCATGGCGATCGACCGAAGATAGGGGTGTCGGCGGTGCTGGGAAAGGTTCCGCAAACGTTCGTGGGACAGTAACCACCTCAACGTTTGACATAGTGATCAGTTATTCAGTGAAGATTCTTTTGCGCTCCGGTACTCTCGAAGTCGTTGGTTTAAGCTCTGCGGTACGTTCCACGCGCGCCCCATGTGCGCCAAGGCGATCATCGGACAGGGATTAAGTCAAGCCACCCAGACCTCATAAACGTTCACGTTGGATCACAATCGAGGCGACTTTTCAATGTATCCTTCTCAAGTATTCTCATTCAGTTGCCGCATTTCTTAGGGAATTGAAGTGTATTCTATAGTAATGGTTGCTCAAGGATGAACAGTCAATATCAGCACGCCCTGATAAGCTAAGTGGGAACTGGTATAGAACGAGGTGATGGACGCCTCTCTTCCTGAGCTATGTACATAAAACTATATGCCAATCTTCTTGCTCTTCCTTGTATCCTGCCAGTAAGTGATGACAACACTGACAAGGCCGGAAGTTTTTAATTTCGCTGTGCACTGTACCACAGATCTCATATTGCTAGTCCCCAGTCCATCTTGTTATGTGGCAGGCCGCTCTTCTTGGTGAAAAAGGTATCAAATTCTTGTTAGCATTTCTAGGTTTAGAATAGATCATTATATAATGCAGCCTAGCCCTACACCCCTAACGATCTGAAGTATCCGCTCGCCGAATGCGACTGAAATGACAGTTGGATATTGTGCCTTTCGGATAAGTTGTCCGGCGGTGTGCTCATGCTCGTATACTTAACATATCGGTTTACACCTAAGACATGATCAGTAACGATCGAGGTTTGTCATGATGCCCTCCAGTCACTTGCAGCGCATGAAGCAGCAACAGTTGTATAAGAGTACAAATGCACGGGGAGCGGCTTAGCTCATTGCATAGAGCTACCGCAGTTACCGTCATACACGACTGTGCTAGCTGCGAATCAGGTGTTCTGAATCACGGTAGACCCAGGCTCGCGGGCTCGACGCTTGAGGAGATCCCTAACGAGTTATCGGATGACGAAACGAGCAGTATACGGAACCGCATTCTTGTCCGTAGTGCTTTTCGCTTTGCATCTTCGATTGCAGTCTTCGATGTTGTAAGGTTGCTCTACTTGTTGTTTCTCCGCCGGATGGTGACTTGATGAAATGTGTAGGTGCTTTCAACGGGGACTCGGACGCGACAGGCGGCCTGCCGCTGCAACGGCATTGGTAGGGCATTACCTTGCGAAACACATCATCAGTCGTCATGGATAGGAGTTCTAGGCATGCTACAACTTGCCCATCATCCGGAAGTTGGAGTAAACTCATGATGCCATTCCGGAATGGGATAGATGGAACCCCTGTTAGGCCTCGGCTACCCCAGTCTTGGCTTTCCACCGATCAAGGGATCGTCCCTTCCCCTAATCTCATCGAATAGCAAGTGTGGCTGCCGACGCTGCGTCATTATCGGATTTATGAAGTCCATATCCAGAGCAATGGCGGCTTTTATTCCCCTACAACCTCCAAGCAGACATCGTCGCCGCCTTTGTGTTCACTCAAGCCCCCATAGGCCCCCTGAGCCGCCGTAATAGAAGCCTCAGTCACTCTTCACACCAGGTTTTACCAGCCAAGATGGTCAATTCGTCAAAAGGCCAGAAGCAAGCCCTGGATTTGAACTGCCTCACGATCAAGGAGCTTGAGAAACATGCCGCCGTCATGATGGACAAGCAGACTCGGGATTACTACAACGAGGGCGCGGATTCAGGCTCCACTCTCCTCGAGAACATCGAGGCCTACGCAAAGTATCGCATACGACCTCGGGTGCTGCGCGACATCTCTCAAATCGACACTTCTGCCTCCATCTTCGGCTTCCGTAACAGTTTCCCGCTCGGCGTTGCGCCAACTGCCATGCAATGTCTGGCACATCAAGACGGAGAGATTGCCACGGCGCGCGCATGCAAAGAAATGCGTGTTATCATGGGTCTTTCCTCCTTCGCGACCTCAACACTCGAAGCCGTGGCCGAGGCCAGTGGCGACATCCCGAACGTCCTCCAACTGTACCTCTTCGAAGAGCGCGACCACAGCCGCAAGCTGATCGCTCGCGCGAAGAAGGCAGGCTACAAGGCCGTCTTCCTGACCGTAGACACGCCGATGCTTGGCCGACGGAACCTAGAGATACGCAATCAGTTCAAGCTGCCTAGGCATCTCAAAATCGCCAACTTCGATGAGGACACCAACTCCGATGCCAGTGCCACGGTCATGGACGGCACAGGGAGCTCGTCGGAGCCGCAAGGGGGAAGAAAAGCGAGGCCACCTCTAGTACCCGCAGGCAAAGCAGCGCGGGCTACCATGACGGCGAGAGGAGGCATCCACCATCGGGACCTATAACCTTCCACACGCATGCCGCAAATCCGACACTCTCCTGGGAGCGAGACATCGCGTGGTTAAAGAAGGAAGCTGCGCCCATGGAGGTATGGGTCAAGGGCATTGCTACCGCTGAAGACGCTTTGCTGGCTGTACACCACAGCGTGGACGGTATAGTGGTCTCCAACCATGGCGGGAGACAGCTCAACGGCGCACTGGCGACCCTCGACGCACTTCCGGAAGTCGTCGCGGCTGTGGGAGGCAAGATTCCCGTGCACGTCGATGGTGGAGTCAGACATGGGACCGACATTTTCAAAGCATTAGCTCTTGGGGCGGATTTCGTATGGATTGGGAGGCCTGTACTGTGGGGACTTGCATACAAAGGGCAGCAGGGGGTTGAGCTGTGTCTGAAGCTGTTGGCTGATGAGTTTAGATTGTGCATGGGTTTGGCGGGGACAATCAAGGTGGAGGACATCAACAAGGACTATCTTGTCAAAATGGATAGGAGTGGGTTCATCAGCAGACTGTAGTCAGCGAAGTGGCCTAGGCGAGGGAAGTCTATGTCTGACACCACCTTTTCTCGTTTCAGGTTCCTGCAACGCTGTGAATTTGATACACCTTGTTAGTCGAGGTGCCTGTGCCTTACCTTAGTCTTCTTAGATGTATGTCCGTCTGGTGATCTTCTCGCTTAACCCCTCGGCTCCTCTGTGCTGCTGGTGCGCTTCATGTGAGAACAACGGAACCTCGGCACATGGCGCAAAACGCTCTGATATACATACACGCGAAGTGCCCCCGACCCTTGGCGTTGGCAGCAGTTAGCCTGGTAATCTTGCATCTTCTGTTAACGTCCTTGCTCCATCTCAACGTGGTTGACTACCAACAGAACGAACGCACAGCGCGGGAGAGGACAAGTGCTCTTCTCCACGATGGCCGCGAATCTCAGCAGCCGCTTGGGGTACCAAGGTACGTAGATCTCTAACCTATCACCACTTATTGCCCAGTCGTCACTCATACGGCGAAGGTTCTACATATGGATAGCGCTAGCGACCGTGCCCCTGCGGCAAAGACTCTCCGGTCCACAGTTCAAGTCGTGAAACCACGACGTTGGATTTCAATCCCGGAACTAGTCTTATTATGCGACGAATGCCGTTTTCGCTGATTCGAATCGCGATCTGTCTTGCATAGGCGACAACCCCTCAGCGGGCTCCTGCAACCGAGGACGTTGTCTGGAAGAGCGTGTAACGCGTGAAGCGCGCCTCATGTCTCCAACTGGAGGCTCTCAGTGCGAACACCCACGCCACTTCGGTTGCTGTTTGCTACAATTTCTATGGGATTATCCTTGAGCTTGAGAAAGCCACGGCCCACTGTTGCAGATGCGCCAGCTACTCGTGTGTTCGCCCGCCTGGGTTTTTGCTGGGCAGCTGTGCTGATAACCTGGGCGTAACAGTCGTTAAGCTATGTTCAAGGGCCCCCGAGGTATCTCCTCTCAAGCCACCAACGTTGCAATGCCGGGATTACCTCCTCATCAGGCAACATTCGCAACGGTAAGTGAAGATCGTATGTCCCAAGCTTCCCCCACTTGGTCCAGGTCTCTGTACAACCAGGCTAAGATGTCTGGTGTGAAGAAGTGGTACAGGATCTAGAAACCGCCATACCCCCATACTGACACGCTTTAGGCTACCTTTTACAGCCGTTGATCTGCAGGGGCAGTTATGGCCACCCCGCACGCACACGTGGCGGCCTCCCGCATTTGAAATGCCGATCTCATATAGCATCAGCCCTGTACACTATTTCCGGACGCGCTGCTCCACCCTCTTTACCGATTGAGAGTCTCCTTCGATTGTGAACTTCTTCCCCTTGCGCCCCGACTGCGACAGACAATCGCCTTTTCCATCCAGCATGGGAGGCCACTACTATACTCCGGAAACCATCGCGACGTGGCCGAAAGCAAACCATGTTAACCCGGAGAGAAGAGGCTGGGGCTTGGTGGCTCTGTGTATTGCCCTTTTCGTTCTTGCGCTGGGTATCGTCATCGCGAGGCTATATGCTAGGATTCGTTTACAGCGGAATTATGGTCTAGACGATACCCTCATTGTTGCAGCGATAGTAAGGCCCCTCCTGACAAACTTGGTCCGCGGAGCTCATGCTTACCTTTGAAGATCCCTACCCTTGGTGTTGCCATCAGCACTTGTCTGGCAAGTAAAGTTTACGGCTTCGATCTCCATGTATGGGACATTCCTCCAGCTGTACAACTCCAGACGCGTCAGGTAAGGCCCGAAATTAATTTGATTCCTGGATTGCTATTGATGAAAGCGCCTTAGGTATCGATGGTAATCCAGGAGTTCTATTTATTTTCGACATGCTTGACGAAGATTTCGATCCTATGTTTCTACAGGCGCATGACCGCTGGGACCGTGTCAAACAAGTTCAGGACAACCGTATGGATTTCGATCGCGTTCATTGTCGCCTTCCTGATAACCTTCGTCATCCTTGCTATCGCGGAATGCCAACCCGTGGAAGCATACTGGCTGCGGCTGAATCCCGTTTGGGCAACAACACACAAATTCAAATGCATCAATGAACCGGTTGGGGTTCTCATCGCAGGAAGTATCAGCATAGTACAGGATTTCATTGCATGTGGCCTGCCTATCATGCTTTTCTGGAAACTGCAAATGCCTCTACGGCAGAAGATTGCGCTAGGCATGATTTTTGGGGTCGGAGGATTGTGAGTACTGCCATGGCCCGTTCATGTGTGAATACAACTTTGTCAGGCCGACGGCTTGCTAATTTGACTAGTCTATGCGTCGCCGGCATTCTCCGCCTATACTACGTCTACAACTACTTCTACCTGTCCAATGATGGCACCTGGACCGCTCAGAATATCTGGATCTGGGCCGTGGTCGAATCGCACATGGCCATTGTCTGTGCCTCCGCGCCCGCGCTGAAAGTCTTCTTCAAGAAAATACTCAGTGCCAGCGGGCTTGGCTCACATCTCAGCGGCTCACTCAAACGAGCGAGAGGTCACAGCCGTAGTAAAGGTTATGGTGGGAGTTCATCGCAATCTCGGAATACTAAAGATGATCCGACCATCGGCTACAACGCTTCCGCGAGCAGAAGAGCGTCGAACGAGATGCCCAGACTCAAGAATAGCTGGGCACGTGACGTGGAGCTAGCGAACATCAAGGTGGCGCGTGAGGTGGATGTCATCTACGAGATAAGAGATATGGATATGGATGGTAACGTTTCGTCGGGGCGCAGCAGCGCGGAGCTCAAGCCTGAGGAGCCAAGAAGGTTCCACTACCCCAACCGGAATGTCGAAGGCCGAATATGGCAGCAGTAGGCATGGATTGATCTGTTTCACGATTAATATCCTCCCCTTTTTCCATGCGTTTTGTTCATTTCGCTGAGAGAGATTTTTGTGATGATCGGCTTGCGGAAGCATGCAATGCACTCTCTACAGAACGATCTGTTTTGTGAAGGGACCTCAGGCTGAATAACCTCTGGAGACCTCTGAGAGACGTCCTCATCGTGCGAGGATACTCCTCATCACATGCAGCAGTTTTCCTTCGGAGTTCTCAATGATCTTAACGGACCGCCAAGCCACAAACCTGTCCGGCCTGATCAAGATGCAGCCGGCCTCCTTGACCTCCCTTCTCCGAGCCCAGTCGCCGTAGACATCCTCGTAGTCCTGACACCATCCTATCGAGTAGCAGAGTATCCGCACATCCAGCTCCTTCTCAACACTCAACGCAGCCTCCTTCCAAGCATCCCCTCCAATTCCAGTCAACAGGCAGAACGCGCCATGACCAGCTAGGTCAATCGTCGAGATCTGCTTCCCAGGAACTCTGGTGTTTAGCCATGCATGCGGCAGCCTACTACCCGGGTACGTCGTTATCTGATGCTCCAGCACCGGATCGACAGGAAGCGGCGGCCTCGGACCTTCATCAGCCAGGTAGACGGCGGAAGACTCGTACCGCTGATTCATCTCAATGCCGAGACCGAGGAACTCGTGCGCGGTGCCCTCGATCGCGGCCTGCAGGCGCGCACGACGCTTCCTGCCCTCAGATGTAGCTGAGGACAGCTCCGCGAACTGCTGCTTGCGGACTGAGAGGGACGGGTCCATCATACCGAGGGCGTCCCACACAGGGACGTGGTCTCGGAGACCCTGGTTCGCGCGTGTGATGACGCTGTGGCCGACTGGCTGGCGCTCTTTGCTGTAGGTTCCGAGGAGACTAGGTCCGCCTTTGCCTTTCATGGTGTATGCGACCTTCCACGACAGATTGTAGGCGTCTTGGATACAAGTGTTACTTCCTAGGCCGTTAATCGGAGGATGGCGGTGTACGGCATCGCCGAGACAGAAGACATTGTCTTTGGAGTAGTACTCGGCCACGATCTCGTTGATGTACCATCTTGATATGTCCAGGATCTCGACTGGTAGTGTTTCATCACCGATGATCTTGTTAACGACCGTTAAGTAATCCTTTGGAGATGGGCTGAACTCAACACCTGTCCCTGGTTTCGGAAACAGGATGAACATCCATTCATGCCATGGCTTGACCATTCTCACGATACTCACCCAAGCCCAATCGGGCGTGTCCTCATCGGGCGTCATGACCCAGTGCAAATTGCCCACACGGTGCTCCATGAGATGTGACATATCGACCTTAACCAGCACATTGATCGCCAGCCCCTGTCCCGGCTTCTTGATCAGCGATATCTCAAGCTGCCGCAAAACCTGACTCCTCGCGCCATCACACCCAAACAAATACTTCGACCTCACCCTATGCGTCGCCCCCGTAATCGTATCCTTCAGCCTGCTCACAATACCGCCCCCTCCTCCCGCTCAAACCCCACAAACGCAGTATCGAACCGACACCGCCACCCCCTGACCCCTGCCCACCGCAACAACAACGGCTCGAGCAGCGTCTGCGGCAAATCAACATGCCGGCACGGACTCGCGGCCGCGTAGTCCCCAGCGCGCTGCGGATCGTTGCCCCACGAGTGGATCCGCGCAAACTCCTCGCCCGCCATGCTGCGGCACCATCGCGTGTGCGTCATGCAGTCTCCCTTGGTCGCGAGAGCGACGCACTCGTCTTCGAGCCCGATGTCGCGTAGGCATTCGAGCGCGGCAGGGTTCGTGATATGGGCGCGGGGCGTGGGGGAGGGGCCGGAGGAGGAGGAGATCATGAGGCCGTGGAGACCGTGGGAGGCGAGGAAGCAGGCGAGGGAGGCGCCGGCGGGGCCGGTGCCGATTATCAGGAGGTCTATTTCTACGATGGTGTCGGTTGGGGGTGGGGGGTCGCCGTTGGAGAGGTGTGGAGAGGGGGCGTCCATGGCTGGAGTTCAGGGCGCAGAACAGAGAGGGCACTCTAGGGTTGATATGGACTACGAAGGTGGAGATATATACAAGAAATTGAATGGTGATACTGTAAATGCAGCACCTAGCGTAAGAGCTCCTTGGGGCAGACTCTACGCATAGTATACGCGAATAAGATGCTGCGTACTCTACTTACATGTAGTTATAAGAGAGAGGTACTCAACTACTAGCCTGCGAAGTTCAGTGCGTCGGAAAAGTGTAACTAGAGCCCCGCATGTTCTCCCCGCGGATGCAGGTGGTGAGGAGGTGCAGACGGGATATCGGCCTCCCGCCGCAGCTTACCCCAGTCGCGGACCAGCCCGCCTCGGCGCCTCAAACGGGTTGAGGTGTTCAGGCAGCTGAGATAAGGCGTAAGCTGACCGCATCCATCACGTATGTATGCTATCGTGTCTTCTAAAGCTGACTGCCCTAGAGAAACTCTTGCAAAGAACAATGTGATTCTGGGTCCGCTTACTTGGACACTATGAACGTCGATGAAAGCAGCGCTCCCACAACATCTCGTCAGAGAGCAATCAACTCTTGTCTGACCTGCCGGCGGCGGAAAGTGCGATGCGACCAGAAACAGCCAACATGTTCCACCTGTATGCGCGGCGGGCATCTCTGCGCCTACGCTGCTCTTCCACCGGCCAGTCATGCAAAAAAACCTTCAGCAGGTGGTCGAGTAAGTAAACCACCAGCAGACCAGAAACATGGAGCTGGGTCCGCGAACCTGGATGCACGTCTCTCTCGATTGGAAAATCTCTTGGAGATGGCTCTAGCAGCATCAAATCCGGGCATGAAGCGTGAGACGTCTGCAACCGCTGCGACACCCAATACGGAATTGGCCAGGTCAGGCACCGTCTCTTCAGAGAGTGAATCCGTTGGCTGGAAAGATACTTCCGCTGCCGCAGCGGCCAGCAAGGTCCAACAGGATACCCTGCCGTCTGAAGATAGTGAGGGCATGCTGTTCCTGGGTGACGGCCAATCCCAGTTTGTAACGAGTATGCATTGGGCGTTGTTAGCAGAAGAAGTAAGTCTTGTTGTGGACCAGTCAGACAGTTGCTCGTCTCAGAGAAAACAGCAGTTTACCGTTGCAATATAGATGCAAGACGTCAAAGAGCTTCTCACCCATCAATCCACACAGCGGCGTGCGAGCGGTTCACCCGGGGCAGATGCCGCAGGTCTGGGTGTGAGATCATCTTTAGTGTTCGGTAGCGGCATGTTCTCTTCCGATGTCACTTGTTTCCTTCCAGAGTCTATTCACGACTGCTACAGATTGCTGGAATACTATTTTACAAACGTGGACCCGGTCTTGAAGCTGCTACATCGGCCAACCATTACGCGCCGCTATGCGCAGTATTTACAAAGGAGGATGCCTGCACAAAATTACGCCACCAGCACTGGTATGATGGATGACGCAGCGCTAAAAAATTTCGAACCGCTTGCTTTCATGGTATTTTACGCTGCTGTCAATAGCCTGCAGCCGTCTGAGACCGTATCAGAATTCCGCGTTGAGAAGGACCCATTGCTTCAAAAGTACAGACAAGGGCTTGAGCTCGCGTTGGAAAGGGCGGACTTTTTGACCACTTCGAGCATCGAGGTTCTTCAGGCTTTCATGATGCTGCTGGTAAGCCCGCCCTACAATGATCATCACTGAGCTGTTCTTGTCCCATAAAGGGAAATTGACCATGGGCTTGCCAGACGTGTGATTGCAAGAAGGAAAGCAGTGGAAAGCCGTATGCGCTCGTCGGAGCCGCTATTAGGATTGCCACAGCACAGGGACTGCACAGAGAGCCTACTCTGTTCTCATCGGCTTCCATGGACGAGATCACAATTGAACTCCGCCGACGACTGTGGTATCAGATTGTTGACATCGACATCCGCACCGCGGGAAGCAAAGGTCAAGAGCCAATTCTGTCTATTTTCGACTTCACCACACGGCTGCCTCGAAACATCAACGATGATGACCTGCAGGAAGGCCTCTGTCCATCGGTGGCCCCCATTGAAGTTGAAGGGTATACCGAAATGACCTTAACACTTATACGCAACAGCGCTATGCAATGTGCCAGAGAGATAATCGCAAAAACCTACCAATGGGAGCGCCGAGCTTCGTCGAGTCCGGTCAAAGGTACCAGCTATGATCCTTTGCCAGAGCTCCTGCAGCTCTGCGAAGAAACGCGGTCAATGCTCCAGAGGATGGATGGTCAACACCAAAGAGTTTACCTACGGCATTGCGATCCCGCCTTCCCAGTGCAGCGGTTGGCTTTGGGTCTAGGCATGATGGTCAACTGGAGAATCTGGCTACTGTTTTGGTATAGGATACCGCGTAACTATCGGGAAGCTGCACCCCTGTCGGATATTCGTATGATGTGCGTACTTGACACGCGAGAACAAATCGCAGTCGACTACTAACACATCGCAGGATCTTCATCCAGTGTGTCTGCCTCGTCGAAACCGTTCTAAAGTATACGGTAGACAATGGTATTGGTGCCCAGCGTTTCCAGTGGCACATAGGCAGCGACATCATGTTTTACCCGATCATGCATCTCATCTCGGAGTTACGCAGCTCACCTTTTCAGTCCTCCGAGCAAGCACCGCTTCGCGAACGCGCACTCGCCGGGCTCCGGAACATCCTCCAGATGAAGAGGGTCGCCGACGTTCATACTTGGTTGGTCATGGAGAGGATGATTGAGAAGCTCAGTGCAGATCATGCTCGCGGCTCTCTCGGTGTCACCCCAGGTCTGACGCTCACTCCACCGTCAATTACACCCGAAGTGCCATCTGAGCCGCTCCCCAAGACCACCAGCGTCAAGGATCCCGTTATAGCGCAGCCTTACTTCGGAACAGAGTTCGGGACAGGCACCACCGCTGGATCGCTACACAAAGCCGCGAGCTACGAGTACACGGACACGGCTTTTTCAGTCAACACCTTCGCCTCTACGATAGCCTTCGAAGCTCAAGACTCTTCTTACTTTCCTGACGAATTTACCTGGGTAAGTCTCTCTGATGATTGCCTGCACAGACGATTCCAACTGATCGGATCAGAGCTCCCTGGATGTCTATTTTCCGGACTATTCGGGCAACCGACCCATGTTCTTCTAGGCCTGAAAGCTTTGCTCGATACTATCGGCATCGAACCGATGCAGCTCCAGCGGAAAGTGCGAAACTCAGAACTTCTCACCCGATCAAATCTAATGGAATGGTAATACTGAGCATAATGGTTCCATACAACCACTCTAAGAGTTCAACACTCAGTACTCAGTAACGCAGCAAAGCTGCGCACAAGATCGCCCTATCCACAAGAGCCAAGGGCCACTCGAGTTGGCGTACAACAATGTCGTTCATGAGTTCCTCAGGCATTTACGCAGATCCTGGCCAAATGAGGGGCTGCATGAAGCGATCCGCGGCCCGCCGCCACTAGTGCAACGTTTCTCCACATCCGTTCCGCATGGCCGGGCCAGATCTATCCAGGATGACGCTGGTGGGTTTCCGCACTCTGGCCTCATAACAATTTAAACAGCATCTCCGACACCGACATCCAGCACCCACTAGTATCTTACGATATTCTCCCAGCTTCTTGGCGCCTTTTGATTCTATCCAACATGCCGGACATAACTCTATACTTCCTTCAGGCCTCGCGCTGCATCCGGACCGCCTGGCTCCTCGAAGAACTCGGCCTCGACTACAATGTCAAATTCTGGGACCGAGAAAACAACAGGGCGCCTCAGGAAGCCAAAGTCGCGTCGGGCAACCCGCTCGGCAAGTTTCCAACCATCAAAGACGGTGACTTAACGATTCATGAGAGTGGTGCAATTACCGAGTATGCATTCCCAGCCACCACTCATACCATCACAGCTCAGTCCAGCGCGTACTGATTTCTTCAACCTGAACAGATATCTGTGCGAAAACTACGACAAGTCCCACCGCCTCATCCCCACCTCCCAACCTCACCGCATCCGCGTCCAGCAATGGCTCCACGCAGCCGAAGCGACCTTCCTCCTGCACGCCCTCGCAATAACCTACGTACGCTGGAACGCCCCCAAGAACGTCCACGAATCCGGCGATGTCGAGACAATGGAGAAGGGCATGTCCGCCAACGTGCAGAATGACTTGAACTGGCTGGAATCGGAGCTGGAGAAAGGCGAGGGGAGGTTCCTTGTTGGGAATGAAGTCACAGCCGCGGACGTGATGATGATGTTCTCGGTGGACTTTATATTGGCGAGGGGGCTTGGGACGAAGGGGTGTGACGATAAGTGGCCGAAGACGAGGGAGTGGTTGGGCGTTTGTAAGGAGACGGTGGCGTATCGGAGGGCGGTGGGGAAGACGGGGTACAAGCTGTAGAAAAGCGTAGCACAAAACGGACTACTCCCACCACCAGGACTGTTCCGCTGTTATCTCTACACCCAGAACAGCTCGAGCGAGCCTCCAACACAGACAAAGGTGCTGCGGAGGGCCTTAACCCATACTTGCCAGCAGCTATGTATCCTTTTCTCCGGACATTGTCTACTCTACTTTATCCCATTTTCGTTCTTCAGCCTACCTGGTACCAGAGATACATCACAGCGCCAATGCATCCAGTCCTTATGTCCAGCGGCTCTATGCAGTGGGCTTCGCGAAGCACTCGTACTGAGCGAGGGGGCGGAAGGTGCGGGGCGGAAGGTGCGGGGCGGAAGGTGCGGGGCGGAAAAAGCGGCGTCAAAGAAGACGGGGCAGGAGAAGCAGGCAGATATGCCTTATGTGGACCATGTGTGAGAGGAGAAACGGAGGAAAAATTGTCGTACCCCATATTCTTCACGGGAATCCAGCGCGCAAGCGTTGACCAAAGTCGCCAGCTATCCATTACACGTCGACGTGTGAATGGGAAGTTTGGAGGGGGTAGTTGTTAAAGATTCGACTGACGCTTGGTCCTGCTTATGTTGGATGATGTTTCTCGTTACAGAATGTTTCTAGAAGCACATGAAAGAAGGAGCGAGACAGTCTTAAACAGTAAGATCAAGAAAACCAGGCAGAACTAACGCCTTAATGAAAGTGGTTTTGAGTAAGGGGAAACAGCCATGACATGAACTTGCTTATACAAAGATTACCGAACAGCTTCCACCACAGACCCAATCTCAGTACGTGCTTGCCTTGGAGGACATGATCCTCACGGTGGCGGTGTGGTTTCCCTTCTCAGGAATACTTCTGGCCTTTCATGCGGTCATTCTCGACGCCATCCGCATGGCCTCTCTTGACGTCATTCGCACGACCCTTTTTGAGGCCATTCGTACGATCATTTTTCGGGTCATGGATGGGATGTTCATTCGCGTGCCCGTTCTCCTTGACTTACATCCTGTAGCCAGTTCCGCATTTAGCACCGGTCATGCTATGAGTCATGAAAACCAATACTCACGTCACATGCGAACCAGTATGCACGTTTGGATTGACCTCATACTGGCAGAACCACTGCATGTTCCAGGTGTTGTCTTTGGTTCCGCTGTTCATGTACTGGGTCTGCGAGGTGTGAGTATAAGCCAGAGAATGGCATGTGGGAGCTTGAACAGATGGGATATGAACTTACATTGTTGATATTGACGGCGCAGTTGCCGCTGCCGGGAGTAGCCCTGTCGCTACCATGTGAGAGCTCGATGTCGACAGGAAAGCCGTCATTCTTGATGATGAAGCTGCAACGCAGAGCGTCAGATAGTATTACAATTAAGCGATGACTGTGAGAGAGAGAGAGAGGAGGAGAGGACGTGCCCAATAGTGACATCCCTCTGTAAATTCCGCGAACCCCCCCCCCCCCCCCCCCCCCCCCACTAATCTTCGTGCTCGCAAGATTGATGCTGCCCCCAGTAAATGGAGTATCTGATCAAGCATAATGAAAGCCGGTACAACGTTTCGTCAGGTTCGCTTCGTTGGTAGAGCTTACCCAGTTCTCGAAGCTGACCTCGAGCTAGTTCTGATTCAAGCTGAACACAGCATATTGGTAAGCCGAATGGAACGTCTTGCTGATTGAATGGTTTGTGGAGGCATCGCCCAAGACAGCCATGTATTTTCCCGAGAGAGAGACATCCGCTTCAATGGCCCTGGCGGCGGAGGTACCGTCTGAGTAGGAGCTGAAAGAGGCTGGAGGAAAAGTGGGTATTAGACAGGATAGAATGGGACGAAAGGGGTGAGGCGAACTGACATTCGCCGACGTTGACGTCTGAGGCCATGTCAACATTACTGGGGACGCGCTAGGTGATGCCGTTGACGGTTTGCTTGGTGACCGCCTTCGTATCCAGGGCAATAAGACGGACAAGTTTCGGGACAGACTTGGTCGCCTAAGAATAAAATCATCAGTGTGCTGAGACAATGCAGAGTGTCATAAGGAGAGCATTAACCGTCGTAATATCACAGGGCGTGACAGCCGTCATGTCGAGGCTAAAGCCAAGCCAAGAGTGGGAGGAAGTGGAGCAGTGTCGAGGCCATATTGTAGTAAGAGCTGAGAGCAGTAGATTTTTCTGGCTGGTTATTGATGGTCCTGAGCTTTGCGGCAATGCGAAACGGCACCAAGCCAGGAGCTGCCCCTGCGTCAGCGAATCATGTCGATCTTTCTTCAACCTCATGTTCGAGATATGTCGGTAGCTCCGTTGATCTATGAATATCACCTTAGATCAAGTTGAAGTTCAGGCCAACCATAGCATTCTCAATACTCCTCAGCTGGCCACAACATTCTCAAGGCTGTTCAGCCAGCCACAACATGCTGCATATACAGTTTTCCTCAGCCAGCCATACGCTACTGCATTCTCACTCCCTCTGAGTTAGCCACAACACTCCCGAACCTGGTGCTGTGGGCAAACGGAAAGGTATGGAGCCAGCGAGCCGAGAGTGCGACGTGCGGTCAGGGAAACACTGTAGGAACGAGTAGGATACACATAATATACGGGAAGCATCAATAGTGACTTTCCCAAATCCCTTGTACAGCCCGACCTCAGTCCATGCTCTCCACTGCATTTACTGCCTTCACGGGGTAGGAAACGGAATAGATTGGCAGAGATGTCAGGAGCAGGAGTGAATGACTCGATAGGGAACTTGGTCGACTAGTCTTCAGAACGGCATGATGTGCAGTTTGTTTTCTGGTGAATATGTCCTCAGAGCGGCAATCTGCACGATCGTGCAGTTGATCATCTGATCCGAGGAGCTGCGTGATATGCGGTCAGTTTGAGCATCATTTCCATTAGATGAGCGTGTATCATAGCTCTCGCAAGTCTGTTGACGACATCTAGAGGATCATTTAAGGGTCGAGATATGGAAGGATTACCGGGCCGAGGTGACATGTGGCTGAAAGTGTGGAAAGCTGAAAGTTGGGTTTGGCTGAGAGAGGGATCTACTGTGGAGCAAGCTGGAAACCCAGAAGAACCCGCGGCCGATCCCGCAACACACGTGTGGAATGCACCACCATCGTTTTGCCTCTGTAGTCCTGATGGTCCTGGGCTGCATAGCCGGCTTATACCATGTTCCCAAATATCCAAACGGGATGGTTAGTTCGCAGCCTGGTAGCCGACCCAGGCAAGCCGGCACCGGAGCGTATGGGAAGAATGGCGTTACCTGGCTTCCAGCTGAAGTGGATGGGATTGACCAGCTTGATCCACGACTCTCTAACGTAACTGTCGGCAACCCTAGAGAAGACTCGGCTTTGCTCAACACATTGAAATAGGTCTGCTGACACTACTTTCCCTTGTAGAAGACCAACAGGGTGTTCGTTACCACGTCAGGCCAAATCGGGCGGCTTGTGTGCTATCCGAGGGTAGTCGAGATGGGCGAGGCGCGGCAATGACACAGTATCACGGTTCTTGGCGTGGTGGTGAGAAACAGCTTGCCTTTCGTACCACGTGACTGTCATGATACGCGGACTGCCTCTTTCGGCAATCCGCCTTCCGCATGCCCTGAACCCCGCGACATCCCACTTTATGCCTCGGCCTCTCTCGTAGATAATTAGATAAACAACAGCCGTGTCCAACGTTTGAATCTCCGAAAGCTTCTTCAGTCGATTGCTCACACTCAATTGAATTCAAATTCACTTTACGCGTGTTCAAGATTTCCGATTCCAAGCAAGATGCCTCTTCGCAGTGATCTGACGCTAGAAGTCTCTAAGTTTGCACCAGAGGCAATAGATGAGAAAACCAGAAAGCTCAATGAGCACCTCATCGAAGTCACGAGGAATGGACCGAGATGGTATGAGGTAGTTCCTCTCCCCATCCTCTCCCCAGCATTCCCGCAGCGTTCAGTCGTTGCTGTCCCCCAATCCCTATCTCTCATGGACTGCCACGAATTTGGAACTCCTGAGCCATCGGTTGCTTTTGGCGATTATTCTGAAGCCGGATAGCTTGATACTGACACATTCAATGCTAGGTCGGTGCAGCCAAGTACCGCAAGATGCGCTGGGCAGGCGAGACGCCGTTCCCCAAGCCCGTCGTGCTGGACTCCGGTATCGACATGACCCTGCCGTCACGAGAGGCCGGACGAGAGATTCCCTGCCGGATGTTTAAGCCCCCTCAGGGGAAGGACGTCAAGGGTGTGGTCATGCACATTCATGGCGGCGGATGGGTGCTCAACGATGAGAAGTTGTACGTTTGATACCTCATCCTCTAAGAATAGCAGCTGTAGGCTGTGAGGCGGGTTCTGACAGAACTTCAGCCAGGACTACTATCTGAAATTCATGGCCGATAACGCGGACATGGTTGTCATCTCCGTTGGCTACCGCCTCGCGCCCGAGCATCCTTTCCCACAGGGCCCAGAGGACTGCTACGACGTGGCCGAGTACCTCGTCCAGCACGGGAAGTCAAAGTACGGCGGCGATCTTGCTTTCATCGGCGGCGAGGTATGTCGCCTCGATCCCCAAGCGTCCCCTTCCCCGCAGAAGGGAGCCCTACAAGCCCAGTGCTAACATACCCCTCCCCCACCAGTCCGCAGGCGCCCACCTCGCGGTCCTAACAACATTCCACCTCCTCTCTCACCCGCCCTACACCTCCTCCCCAACCCTCCGTGGCCTGCTCCTCCACTTCGGAGCCTACGACCTAACCGACTTCCTGCCCCAAGCGCACCACTTCGACAAACCTTTGATCCTTGATTACAACATAATGTCACACTTCCTGTCCGCCTTCCTGCCCAGCACCACCTCCGCCGACCGGCGCTCACCATCCATCAGCCCCTTCTACCAGGACCTCAACGTCTTCCGTACAGCAGGAGGGAGCAAACTGCCGCCTGCGCTCTTCACGTGCGGCACGGAGGACTGTTTGTTGGATGATACGGTGGTTATGGCGAGTAAGTGGCTCATGGCCGGCGCGGAGGCGACGGTGAGGATTTATCCGGGGGCCCCGCATGGGTTCATTATGTTTCCGCCGAGTGCGAGTCCGGCGGCGGGGGAGGGGTTGGAGGCGACGAGGGAGTTTATGGCGGAGGTTATGGGGAGGGGTGGGGCGAGGTTGTGAGGGTGTAGGGTAATGTGAAGGATCAGTGATGGCAGGAGTTTGTTGGAGTCCATCATTCTGGGGAGCCGGTGCTGTGGCTGTGAATAGGGGTCTTGCTGTGGGTATATGTTTAGACGAGATCAAATTTCGAGAGAGTGTGAGTGGAGCATGGATTCTGATAACCGTAAGGCATGTGGGTTGCGCCATGATTCCGGCTGAATAGACAAGAAAACGTACTTATCAGAAAACGCTATGCCGATAACCCACCAAGACATATCAGAATCATTGGGGAGCCAGATATCAATTGATCAGTGTAAATGCAGCGCCAGCACATTTGATCGAATGCTCAAGCCACGAAGCTCCTCCTCGCCATGTTCCTTTCCTACCACCATTCTCAGTGCACGAGCGCCAAACCGCGGACCGCCCTGTTCATCCCACCTCCATACCCGCAGCAAGCGCATCATGTCCTCCGCTTTCAGCATCCGCAGACCCAGAAGACTTCACGGTCTCTAGCAGAGTCATCTCCTTAGCTGGTGAAACCTCTGGCGTAAGTGTTGAGAAACGCGCGCTGCGGTGACTATTCGGGTCGAAGTCCGAGAAGGTCGAGCTACGGCGAATCGACGGTAGGGTCGTCTGCGCGGTTGAGGTTTGCGTCATCGGAAGAGCTATGCTCTGCGACTTTGACCGGAAGGAGAGGAAAGAGAACAGAGTGCGCTTAGGTGTTGGTGGTTGTGAGAGAGTAGAGGTGTCAGAGGTAGGAGCCCAGGTGCTGCAAGATACGGTCAGCATGGGTCAATGTCAACGGGGTAAGCGAACCTACATCGAGCTGCTCATCGTAGCAGTAAGCTCGCTCTTCCTTGCAAACACCTTCCCGACTCTACTTCCCCACGAGCCTCCACTAGACAAGGGCGCTCGACCCATGAAGCTGCTCGTCCTCCTATCCAATCCCAGGAACACCTTGGCGAACCCCAACTTGACCAGCCAACTCCGATACATCTCCGTAGCATCGGCCCCCATCCCAAAGAAGAAGAACACGAAGTACCCGCAGACAATGCGAACCCAGTGATCAAGCAGCAAGGTGCCCCCACTCGGAATCATGACAACCAGATCCCAATCGGCGTGCACCGCCGTCCACGAATACGGGATGCGCGGGACGGAGAGGCTGAGGGCGAAGAGGTAGAACTGGATGGGCAGGGTGCCGAAGACGAGGACGAGCGTCATGAGGAAGAGGCGCAGGAAGCGGGATTTCGTCGTGTCCGCTGTTTGGAGCAGGCGGGAGAATTGGCGGCGGTGGCGGTGGAGGCGGTAGATTACGAGGCCTGGTGGAATGTCAGCATTGGGGGTTCTGGAAGGGGAGCGGGCAGGCTGGATGAGTACCGGAATAGTAGGCGTCGATCAGAGAGAAAATTGGCGGCCAGATGAAAATCAACCAGATGCTCGGCCAGCTATTGTCCACGACGAAGTTGCAGCCGGAGATGCCCCAGATGCAGTAGCGAGCCGGCTGGACGATGTAGTAGACCAGCATGAGATAGACGGGGCAGCCCCAGCAGAACAGCAGATCTAGGACGTGCTGTCGGCGACGCTGTGCCTTGCTTGGTGCGATGATAGCGCGGTTCGTGTCCATGACTCTCGCCAACCCCTGCATGATGCATGCGAGAGCGCCGGTTAATCCTACGGTTGCTCCGACGAAGAGTCTCGCTTGGATGTCACAGAGGACTTTCCCGTTCCACCATTTGGATATGTTGTCGTTGTGCCAGATGATCGGGTTGATGACGTTGCAGAGATTCAGGAGGATGAGCCAGAGGATGAGACTGGAGGACGCGACGTTGCGATGCCGGAGGTGCCAGTAGAAGGGTGGAACGTTAAGGAGCACGGCGATACCGGCGAGGATCGGGACGTAGACGGCGGCTGGATAGACTGCAATCTCGCCATTGTTGCTCTCTGCGCCTTCCATGGCGTGCGGCCTCAGAACGAGGCGACCTTGTACTCTCGATGTGATGGCAGAGTGGTTCTAGGATTGAGCAACACCCTTCCAGAGGATGTTACAGGTGGTGAGGAAGCGGCAAGCTTGCAGTAACGGGCGGAGTTGGATCGTGTTGCTTGTACTTCCCACGGTGTCTGATTCTGGCAGTAGAGGTAGAAAGGTTTGAGTTGCACAGATGAGACGAATGGTACAGCAAAGGAAGGACAGATAATGGCTGGAAGGTGGATGAAGGATAGGAAGACGGAAAGATGCTGGAAATGTTTCGGGCTCAATAACTGACTGCGTCAATAAGGCAGTATAAGCCGAATGGTTATTGACAGTGGTTGAGAGCTGGGCAGGCCAGCTGCTTGAAGAAAGGTGTTCAAACATAAGAGCAAACATATCGAAACACGAAGGGTGTCTACAGCGTCCACGTAGAAGGTGGTGCCTTTGTCCTGGCGCGTTGTAGCTATCCAAGAGTCTAAGATCGGATGCATTTTGGTGATTACCCTTTTCGGGTGTCAATAAGAAATATATGGAAGCGAAGCGCGAACCACACAGGACATGGCGAGAAGAACTTAGAGCGCAGTATGACTGATTTTGATGTTGGAATAGAACATCACCACAAGTGCCTGCCTGCCTGCCTGAGCCGCTTGATCCAAATACGACGAATCCAGGGTGTACGACAGGGCGACCTGGGACTCTACCCGTATCTCGAAGTCGCGTTCGCTGCCTACCGTGAAACTTATGGACCTACATCGGGGAACTACCGTTTCGTTCATACCATCTCTGGCCGTCAACCGGCATGTCGTCGGTGTCATATCACCCAAAGTTGGCGTTCAGTCAGCAGTCTCTACAGCTTTCCCGTTCGGCCCAAGCGGGAGACGGGAGACGGGATCGTCACCATTGCAGGAACAAGGCTGAGCCGTCGCGTGCTTGATTTCTCTGCCGACGGGAAACTCGAGCACCATGACAGCCAGCACCTGCATCCACCAATGCTTCTCTCTTCCTGTTAAAAACTGGTCCCCAAAGGGTTCCTGTAAAACGTTGCACTCACCGACCTGATGCCGCCCGCAGGCCTTGACGTAACCCCCACGCAACAGCCGCCAACATGAGCACGCCTGCTGAGAAGGAAAACGCGCCCTCCATACCGCCCCGACCAAAATCGAACAGCTATGCCACGGGCGCACAACTACCACCAATGCTGAACCGCAGTCTCAGTGCACGGAAGCCGAGCTTCGTCGAGGGCGGCCCGCTGCCCTCGCCCTCTCTTGGGAAGCGTCGAGGATCGGTTTTTCGGACTTCTCGACCGACGATGGCCGCGGATCCATGAGGTCTTCGACGGACAATCTGTTGCGGACTTCGAGCAGGAGAGGAGCGGTAGATGATGGGGCGGACATTGAATTCTCGCATTGGCATTCGGCCCCGCTTGCTTTGGCGATATTGCCTGCTATAGCGGGTGTGTTGTTTAAAGAAGGTGGCACAGTTGTCACTGACGTTATGCTGTTATGCCTGGCCGCCATGTTCTTGAATTGGTGTGTCAGGGCGCCGTGGTATGGCTGTCCAGCCTGAGTGTGATATTGGTCAACAACACTGACTCTGAGGCAGGACCTGGTACTACTCCTCCCTGACCCTCCGCGCGCAGGACACAGACGCCCATTACCCAGTCCACTTTACCTCACCCATGGAAGACATCACCGAAGAGCCCGCCGACGAATCCGCCATCACAGACAGCGAGACCAAGCCCAGCGACAGTTCCGTCTACGAGGATGCGCGTTCAAAACGTTCAGCCCATGACGAACATGCACAGGAGGCAGCCGAAGAACTCCGCCGCAACGAGCTCACAGCCCTAACCCTCTGCTTCCTCGGGCCTCTCCTGGGCGCCTACCTCCTCCACACGATCCGCGGCCAACTCTCCCGCCCCTCCGAAGGGCTAGTGTCAAACTTCAACCTCACCATCTTCATCCTCGCCGCCGAGTTGCGTCCCTTCTCCCACCTCATAAACCTGCAATACGACCGCGTTGCGCACCTCCAACACGTCGTGCGCTTTGACCCGACTTTCCAACCCCCGGCGCCCTCCCCCTGAGCTTGACAACCGCCTCAGCACCCTCGAATCCCGCATCTCCGACCTCTCCACCCCCACTACCGCCGCCCCTACACTCACCGACCAACAACTCAGCAAGCTCTCCCGCCTTTCCTCCGACCTCGACTCCCTGACCCGCGCAATCAGGACCTACGAGAAGCGCGACCGCGCCCGGACGTTGCAAATAGACGGGCGTTTCCGCGACCTCGAGGCCCGGCTCGAGGACGCGCTGGCCTGCCGGCGCCGCGGCCCGCAGTAGTCAGAAGCCTGGGGTCGTGGCGCTGGGGCTTGAGTGGGCGGGACGGGCGTTCAGTGTACCGCTGGGGGTCATGTGGGGGGTGACTGTTTTGCCGCTGAGGGCGGCGGTGGAGGTGCTGGGGAGGATCAGGTTGTGGGTTTTTGGGGGGACGAAGGTTGTGAGGAGGAAGAAGGAGAATGGGGGCGTTAATGGGGCGAAGATGGTGGCAAGGAAGGAGAGGCGGTGATTCTTAAGGGTGAGGATTTAGGCGTGATCTAGGGTGGGAGGGTTCTGCAGCTTAGGCTTCGGGTGAAGCGGTGTTTGGATGAGAAAAGGGCTCGGCGTGGTAGGGCATGGGAGGGCAAGCATTTAGGTAAACGAGGACATGGTAGATTGATGAATCCCAAGCTCAAGCAGGCTTGAAGCTCTGCGCAGATAAACTTTTGCAACTTACAGACTCAAGTCATTGGACTTTGTTCACGTAGCTCATCGCATTTCACGCATGTGACATGGTATCAAGAAACAGTTTGGGAAAAGACTTTGGCATTCAGCTCGCCCAATCCCTAGCAAAGTAGCATCAACAGTCTCAAAGGCCCCCAAAAAGCAAGCCGGTGTTAGAGAGCCGTCCACTACGTCGTATGCAAGCAACCCTAGAAGTCCTCAATGTATCTTGACCCGCCTTTCCCAAAGCCATCCATCGTAGTCCGTGATTTGCAAATACTTCCAACACAGACCGGAACCGTGAACCAACCCCGCACACCCCACCACCACCGTGCGATGACGTCGTTGCAAGAAGCCATGAGGTTTCGAGAAAGGTATCGGCGCGTCCGGAAGTGAGTTGAGTGAAGTGAGTTCGCCGTTGTCGAGTTGTCGGAGAGAAGAGTGACGGATGAGGTTCGAGTCGGCTGTGATTGAGGTGCCAGGCGTTTACTTGCTGTAGAAAGGTTAGAAAATGTAGACATGAAAGAGGTAAAATAGATGACACGTACCTGCGGGCTCTCGTCTTTCTCCTCTTACGCTTGAGGCGTCGTACGCGCTTCTTCCTCCACTTGGCTCTCATCGTCGATCACTAGGTGAACTGCGTGCGAGGCTGATGTTAGCGGGTGTGCATGGAAGTGAGGAGAACAGCGTCAATGGCATGAGTGAAGCGACTGGGAGCTGGCCCTTGCTCCATTGAAGCCATTGAACATCCATTGCAAAGGAAGGGAATCTCTTACATCGTTTTCGAGATGAGTGAAGCTGGTGTAGAGAGGAAGGAAGCTCAGAGGAAGGCCGACTCGAATGGTCTTGTGCGAGAGACTCGCTTGCTTAGCTTGCTCTAGCCGCTTGTGGACAAGCGCTTCAAGATAGCAGGCAACCAATCAGGGACTTGGATTTTCAACTACAAACCGTATGAGTGTGTCAACTCGAAATTCTGTATTGGGAAGGAGAGAAGAAGGGGATGTCTGTTGGGAAGGAGAGCATGATGGTATCTCCCAGCTGTAGCCAGGATAGGTTGGATGTTGCGTGCCTTGAAGTCTGGATCGACAATGGTTCGTTAATCCCATGGCTCAAAAGACTACCTCCAGCTAACGTCAGTCAGAGTACTTTGGTTCCATACCAATACAGCCAAACGACGACTTCTACATTGGCCGAGACGAGAAGACAAGGTACGAGGAGTGATGTGCATGCTCTGACCAGCGCACACTAACACTTGCAGTTACTGGCACTGGCCAGATCCTACTATCTCGAACCGGCATCTGAGGATCCACTGTATCGTGTATGAAGAGGACTCGACGGCAGATGTTCCACCTCTTGTGTATGCCGAGGATCTCTCAAGCAATGGTACCTACCTAAGAAGAGCTGGTGATGTGACGGAGCAAGATGGCCAGCCCTATGGTATGCTCATGGGCGCTAGGAGCGGTGCCGTGCTGCTTGGTCACGAAGATCAACTTCGCATGACGCCTAGCTTGGTGTTGGTCTACAACTCCTTCCATCAATCTCCCGCCGCCGGAAAACAGTGTGATGCTGTCCAGGCCCAGGAGAAAGAGGTATGCTGTCAGTTACCTTGCTGGGCCACGTTCGCTTCGCTAAATGAATGAATAGGCCTTCGAGAGACATTATCAAATCACCAATAGAAGGCTTGGTGTCGGTGGCAACGGCAGCGTTTTCGCTGCGCTTCACCGGAGATCGCAGCGTCAGCTGGCATGCAAGGTTGTCGACCTGAGAAAGGATGAGACGGATGTTGACCCTTTAGGAACCGGTTTACGGCCTGCTGATACGAACATTCCGCTTCAATCCCAGCAGTACCAGGCGGAGAAGTGGCGTCAGCACTTACAGATGAGGTTTCGAGAGTTCGACATCCTCAAAGATCTCAGCCATGTCAGTCACCTTTTGCGAAGGGTTGAGCCTCGCTGACTATACCATAGCCAAACATCATCACGCTGGAGAAAGTTTTCTATAGTCCCAACACCATGTAAGCCGCGCTCCTGTCCTTAAGAACAACGTCTGACAAGCTATCAGCTACATCTTCCAAGGACTTGTCACTGGCGGTGACCTTTTCTCATATCTCGAATACAAAGGCGGGCGTTTGGAAGCTGCAGAAGCCGCCATGGTAGTTCGACAAATACTCAAGGCTGTCGAATACCTCCACGACCGCGGCATTGTACACAGAGATCTCAAACCGGACAATGTCCTGATGACCTCTCTGACTGCTGGCGCACGCATTGTCTTGACAGATTTCGGAAACGCAAGGCACATTCCCGACGTCTCTCAGCAACCCCACCGGACCGACCAGGTGAAGCGGCGAATGTTCACAGTAGTTGGTACGCTTGAATACGCCGCGCCGTAAGTGTCCAGTTTTCTTTTCCCTTAGCCACACTAATCGCCGGCCATTAGCGAGATCTACAAGATCAACAGGACAATACCGTCGAATGAAGGGTACTCGAAAGCCGTGGATATGTGGTCAATCGGAGCAATAACAGCTGCTCTTGTCACAGGCGACGTGATCTTCACTAACCGCAACCACCCACTGTACCAGAAGGAGCCGGCACGAGTCATTCTGAGTATGGCCGCAGCTTGTGACCTGTCAGCCATGAATGCCAACGTCGGGACGTGGGAGTCTATTGGCGAAAGACCCAAAGATTTCATCCGCAGGTTATTAGTTCTAGACGAGACGGCCCGCATGACGGTCAAGCATGCTTTGGCCCACAAATGGTTCACAAAGAAGAGCCACGCCGACCAGCTTGAAGCGATCTACCAGCGTGTGATTAAGGGCTGGCGGCCGCGGCGGAAAATCTTCAACATTGTGGAGCCGCTCGAGGCGGGCAGCTTGCCGGAGCCCTACCCTGCAGTCTCTACTTCAACTATCCCATCTCCGCAGTCCATCTCTCGGTACTTCCGGGCGCCGCGCTCGGCTCCTGAGCATATCGTCGTACTCGGCTCGCCCCGGAAACTCGCCCACACTCCGCTGCCAACTATCGCCGAGGAAGCAGATGTTCCAGCTCTTGACCAAAACCTAGACGCAGGAATGACTGATTCATCTGCTTCGAACCGTATTCAGGGCGCTCCCTCAAGCCAGGAGTCGAATACATCAATGAATGTGAAAATCAACCAGATGGAGTTGTTTGGCCAAGAGGAAGAGTTCAGCATGGCTGGCGACCTTACGCCAGACCTACAACCATGCTTCGCGGAAGAGGACATGAAACACACTAATGCTGAGTTCTACGATGACGTTCCACACTCCATGGGGCGGATGTCGTCCCCAAGCCTGGCTTCGGTTGATAAATCTATGCCTGAAGCCGTGAGAGAGACGCCTCCGCCGAAGAAGCGACGTTCACCTGATGACGATATGTTCGAGTGTGAGACACAGAGGGACATTGGAAGCCTAGCTACGGTTCAGGACCATCCAGCGCTAATTCCGAAGCGTCTGCGGCCGATCTGAGGCATGGCCGGATTGCTATGCGTCGCTCGTGCATCTCTATTGGAACATCTTTTGCTGCTGGACTAAAAACCTCAAGAGCACTAATTCTAGGAGACGCGGCTATCATATCGGCATCGGGTGTCATACTTGTGTCAGCTGTTTGTAGCTGTTGTGTGCTAGGTAGCTTGCTTATCCTTTGCATTACAACCAAAGATTGATCTTCGTATATCCATCCTCGTGATCACAGCCAGTCACTGCATTTGAGCCTCCACGGCCTCTCAACAGCGTTTCGCGTCTCTAGCCCTCTATCCGGACACATGACTGCTTTGTCACAAGTCACCTCTGGCAGCAGTCAGTCAGTGAGAGAGCACTTCACGTTTCTGCTCAAGGATTTGCCCGAGTTTTGGGGCCCTCTAGCTACCAGAATCCATATCACGAAGAAGCTCAAGGCCGCTGAGACACCTTTGAAAGATAGTAATGTTGAGTTATGAATGAGGTATCCAGATGTCAGCCCTCCGCTTTTGGCTTTCGTACATAATGCCTGACCATTGTTGATAGTTCCTGCCCCGAAACGCCTGGAAATGTGAACCGGATAATGATAGAGGATACCACCCTTAATCAGGCCTCTCAATGTCTATCCTTGTACTTCGTTCCAGATTTTCGTAACAGTAGCCCAACCCAACCCGATCCCTCATCGTACCTGGCTTTCTCCAAACATCACCGAATTTGCCGCACGTTCCCGTGCTTTAGTCACTAGACGCGCAGCCATGACACCCACAGCTGACACACTCGATCGTCTGGTTCTCGGCCAGCTTGTCCCTTGGCACGCGACAGATGCAGGTAGAGTTGAAGTTCGTCTCCTTCGTCTGGATGCAGCGGAGGCAACAGAGCTGTGAGCAAAATCTGTCAGCGCTGGGTCCTAGGTTTGTTGGAGAGGGGAAAGAGGAGGTGGTAGTTACCTTCTCATAGCCCTGCTTCTTCCACTTAGCGATAAGGTTCGCATCCGCGTACCCGTTCTTGAGCAGCCAGTCGTACAGCTGCTTGCTGATGGCTTCCTTCTCGTAGTACAGGTCGTAAATATACCGTGACCCTATTCCAACCATACCAGTCAGTTTTCAGTTCCTTACTGCTGTCAAGGCCCAAAAGTCCCATATCCTCCACCATATGCGGTCGAGAAAGACAGCGAAGACGCACCTCAAAACGGCCGCAGTGGCCCAGTAACGCAAGTTGCAGTGCTCAGCTAACACAGCGGGCATACATACGCTGATGACTGATCTGGAATATCGGCCACAGGACTTCGGCGCGCCGCTTCCCTTCGTGTGAGGCGTTCTCGGCGTCTTTCATCGCGTTGGCGAACTCGAGGAGCGTGTCTTCGATGTCGTCGAAGCCGTCGGGAGGCGGCTTGCGGGTGCGCGCGGACCGAATGGGTGGCATTTCTGCGTAGGAGATATAGAGGGGTTGTGGTTTGAGATTGAGGCGGAGTTTCTGAAGATGGGCGAAGTTGCTTTATGTTTCTCGGAAGTGGTAGCGAGTCGAAGGGACCTGGTATGGTGTTTGCGTGAAGTTGAATGGTGTTGAGGGTTTGCGCCTGAAGCTTTCCATGTTCCGCCGTAGAAAGCCTGACGTAAGCGGGCGGTCTTGGCACCAGCCCTCACGGGCAGCTCCAACGACATCGGAATTGCGGGCAGCTCGAATGCGAGCCAGGACAGCAAAACAATGATCAACCCGACATACCTCGCGCAGAGAACGCGGTCCTGTATGTTTCCTTCTTAAACCTACAATCTACAGCAGCTTACACGCCTCTAGCGGCCAATTGGAACGATGCCAAACGGCGGGTCCTCAGTTCGTACCGGCACTGGCTTCGCGCTGTACGCACCTCCGTCCGCCCTTTAAGCCGCAGCAGAGAAAGCGAAAGCCGGTAGTAGCTCAGCTAATACTGACCGAGGGTCTCCAGGCACCGGAGATTCAGTCCATGTACTCTCTCAACATACCCGTTTCACGCATCCGCACCAAGACACGGCAGGAGTTTGAAAGGCACCGATACGTAGCACAGCTTCCCGTGGTCGACGTGTTGTTATTTCAATCGCACCAGGAGTACCAGGTATGACCCGTGATCGGGCGTGGGAGACACAGTTACATGAATGCAAGGGTTGACGAGCGTCCCATAGGAAACTCTCAACTACTGGAAGCAGCTTACACACGTCCTAAAGTATTTCCGCGCAGAGGAGGACCCGAAGGCGAGACTACCGCAGAACTTCATCAACGGGTTCTTGGAGGTAAGTTTTGCCTGCCCACCCAACGCCTGCGCACCGCCGTACTGATCCTCCTTGCTTCAGGGACGAAACTAAGCAAACATATCCTCATATCGCACTCTGTACATACGCCAATACCAGTCTATCTTTCCTTGTTCCCACCCACAGTTTCAACGCCTGCAATGCAATTGTATGCCAATATCAAGACCTAGCTCGCCCTCGCCTTCGCGGCATTGAAATCGTCGCGCGCAACTGCGAACTTTTCCATCACGACGTCGCAGAGGTCCATGAGGTCGTCGAGACCTTTTTCTAGGACGTCGTATACACTGACGTTATCTGCCCCGCCCATCAGCTTCGCGCCTTACGCGTCTTGTCAGGAATCCATACCGTATGTCTGTATGCGCAGATTCATTCGTTCTTCGGAGGGGTGGGGAATAGAGTAGCCGCAGAACTCGACGGAAGGACTGTTCAAGGTCTTAGCATCAAGCCGCGGAAGCTGTGCTGAGGGAATCGTACTTCTTCATGATGATGTACCGTAGCGCGTTGCCCAATGTGTGATCCTCCTTCTCAAACTCGAACGACGCTGCTGTTTCTTCGGCGCCTGGTAGCTGTGACGTACGTGAGCTCTGAACCAAACCTGCTCATGGCGAAGCCCAAGACTTACGACTCTTATGCGCGGTTTCTTGGTCTCGTACGCTTCGGATCCCGCTGATCCTGCAGGGGAGGGTGCTTCAACCGGCTCGGGACCATCTTGGTGGGTGTGGCCATTCGGCGAGGCGTCCGCCATGTCTTGGTCTTGTTCTCGTGTCTGTGAGGGCATTCTGGTGAAGGTGGTTCGCTTTGCGACGCTGGCTTGCCTCACGCAAAGATGAGCACGAATCTCGAGAAATTCTTATCTTATCGCATCTCCGCGCTAAGTCCGGCAGATCCCTCAACACCTTGCCAAGACCGATGATATTCTAGCCTACTAACGGTTTGGATGCTTGGGTATCACTGACTCACGACACCAGCAATCAGACTTCTGTTTTCCGCAGCTTGCAGTTCTGAGTTTCACGCCAAAAACTTCACTCCAATTCATTGCAATCTATCCCAATTGAACAGCCCCACACTTCAGGATGGCAGACCGAGTACGCAGCGCGACTATCAACCGCGACACGAATGAAACCAAAATACAATTGAGCCTGAACCTCGATGGTGGAGCGCTAGAAGACGCCTTCGAGAGCTCCGCGAACGGCGAGGCGAAGGGCCATGCGGCACAAACCTCCAAGTCCCAAACAATCGACGTCGACTCTGGAATCGGGTTCCTGGACCATATGATCCACGCGCTGGCCAAGCACGCCGGCTGGTCCTTGCGCATAAGGTGTCGTGGCGACCTGCACAGTACGTATCCGCTGTTCCGATCTCCAGTCCATGCACACCACACTCCATGCACAGAAAGCTGCCCATGCTGACGCAGTGTTCCCCCAGTCGACGACCACCACACTGCGGAAGACACCTTCATTGCCCTCGGTACGGCCTTCAAGTCCGCCCTCGGCAGCATAACCGGCCTCGCGCGCTTCGGCTCCGCCTACTGCCCTCTCGACGAAGCCCTCTCGCGCGCCGTCGTCGACCTCTCGAACCGTCCGTTCTCCGTCATAAACCTGGGCCTGCGCCGCGAGAAGATTGGAGACCTGAGCACAGAGATGCTGCCGCATTGTCTGCAGAGCTTTGCGCAGGGCGCCGCGATTACCATGCATGTGGATTGCGTGAGGGGCGAGAACGATCATCATAGGGCAGAGAGCGCGTTTAAGGCGCTGGCGGTTGCGTTGAGGCAGGCGACGACAAGGGTGGTGGGGAGGGAGGGGAGGTGCCGAGTACGAAGGGGGTGTTGTATTAGGGGGAAATTCGATTATGTGGGTGGCTGTTGGGCGTATCTGCGGAAATACTTACGACTGGTGGAATGCGTTTCGGATAGAAGGTATGTGCTTGCCTGCTGGCGCATCTTGATGTGTTTCGAGGTCATTCCTGGAGTAAAGCGCTGATAGCTGATAGCAGCGGCCTAGGATTGTACTTTGAAATGGAAAGGCGATCGTACTGAGCTTCACAGGAGGCAGAGAAAAGGAACACAGCATATGCTCAACACAGCACATCACCTCTCTCGCGGATGACTTGTGGCTGCACTCTTGGATCTTTGGTGCTTCTGAAAATTTTGGTTGATAAGCTCACATGCTTGAACAGAACCGGAGTCTGCCAACGCCCTCTGATTAACTTTAATACGTAGTAAAGTACTCTCGGGATCCAAGCCAGTTACCAGACTATCGTCTCGCACAAAGGCGCCAATACCGCAAGCAAGAAGTCCTCTCACGTATTCAGGCATTGTCACCGACTTCAGTCATGACTCCCACGAGTGTGGTGGTCGTTTCTCCTTTATCAGCCCACCGGATGCATCACGACATGTCTTGCCGACTGGCCGACCCACGGGACTCGAATCGTCGCATCTCCGGATACTACTGGGTGGCATCGGTATCACACGTCCTATGACTCAGCATCCTTGGACCTTGAAATCCGGGCGGCTGGAAGTCAAGCCTTATCAAACTGATTCACAAACCCCAGATCATACCATCTACCAGTCCCCCTCCTTCTCTAACTCCCACGAGCTGTTACGCTCCAACTAACATGGGCGTAACCACGGAGGCACGCAAGAAGGCTGAGACAAGAACTAACATGCCGTACAACAATGCAGACAGACAAGAAGAGTAACACAGCTTGTGGAATAAGATAACACAGCAGACTATAACAGATATAACATGGCGCACAACTGATACGTCTGTACCGAACCTTACCGCGGAAATCGTTATACCACTCGGGACATTTCAAGCACGCCTTCCATCTGCTCAGCCGTAAACGCACGCCCTTGGTGTTTCAGCGCCACAAGACTCTCACCGCAACACGTTGACGACGTCGAAGATCCCATCCACAGAAGAAACAAGAGGACCTAACTCATGCCCTATTTCACCACGAACACGGTTCTGACTAGAAGACGTTGAGCCGGGACAATAGAAAACTCATCATCCATTATCGCACGACAACTGAAGACGCGGGATCGGACCATTTCATGTGTCCTGGATACCGCGTAGTATACCCAAATGATGATCGACAGCCTCGATCTGGCAGCCAGCGGCAAAAGGGCAAAGGTTCAAGGGGAACGTCCTTCCCATATGATCGACCTTGAGCGGAATAACCAACAAGCCTTCCAAGTCATGACCAGAAAGGATCAAGCAGTCGCCGCGAGATACGCCAACGGAGAGGCCATAAAGGCAGGCAATTCCGACTACGCCATTCGCGCCAAATTAGAGCCCACAGGCATAGACAACCCACTGATACTCCTGTCGAAGCCAATCACTGACCATTCCGCCCGGACCAACGTTCATGCAAAAACTACTGGGACGTATAGGGATCACAAAAACTCTGAAGATGCTCTGAGAAGACTCACCCTACCAAAAGTTGTCGTTCCGAGACAATACCTCCCCAGGAATGTACTAAGGAAGACAGAAAGTTCACCGTGGGATCCTTAACGGACATCTCCGATTTCAATCAAGGTGGTTGTGTAAGAAACACCATGTCAATTAAGTATCGGGGCAGCAACCTACTCAACGGGTCTTTCAACGGTGCAAGAACGCACATTTAGGCTGCAGCTAGTCGACAATGTCTTCCGCCCGAGTGCTCTCAGCTATGTCGATAAGAGTCATCGCCGAGCACGGCACCATCAACAGCAGGCTCTTTCACGTTGGGGTTCGCATTGTTTCAACGAGCTCATTCATGACAACTTCTCGCTTGGAGACAGTCGAGATCCCCGATGGGATGAATGACCAGGCAGCGCTTCAATTCTGCGGATTCGAGTAGAATATGGCGCGACAGCGGTTTGGATACTGGGAGTGGCTGCAAAGCCATGGCAGACAGGCCGGGAGTGAAGCCACCACTCAAGTCGCGGGTACGAGCTGGGGAAGATCCCTCCAACTGCCTATTGTGCTGCTGGGGACTCCCGCTGAGCCAGTAGTCGTAGCTGACAGCACTTCCTGTAAGAACCACCAGCTGGCCTGTGGTAGGGTCGTAGACAGGGTCTCCACGAGATTGTCGGGTCAAAGCTTGATTCTCATAGTCTTGGAATGTGAATGGTGTCTGAGAAGTAGTCATGAATTATTGCGTATCTATGGAAGCAGAGAGAGCCGTTCGTAGCTATGCCAGTGTTAACCTAGTCAAAGCAAACCTGAAGGAAAAAGGGAAAGAGGAAAAGGAAAAAGAAAGGAAACTCAAGAAAGCACAAAAACGCCAAACGCCGAGCCCCACCACCAAGTAGAAGAAAAAGCCTGCCAATTGCCTGATTCTAGCCCGCTGTCTCCTCGTCAACCGCCTCGCTATCTGCCAACGTGAGCTGGTTTTGAATACGCTGCCAGATCGGCCCATACTCGGACGGTGGCATAACGAATCCTATCCCGTCGTTTGACAGGAATATCGGCTCGCCAGCCCGCATGCCAGCAATCGCGAAATAAGCTTCTACGTCTTCAAGTTGTGGAGAGGAGCGAGTGATAGTGGAGCTGCTGGACTGTGATGTCGTATCGTCCGATAACTACTAATCAACGTCAGAGCTTCAAGTGATAGCTAGAGAACTTGTTATTTGCCTTACCTCAATGATCTCAGGATGCTCATCTTCGGCAGTATCCATGTCGCCGCCTTTCGAGGTGTTGGCACGTTCTGCAAGATCGTGAAGTGTAGCGTCGTCAAGTGCAAGAGCATTAACCGCCTCGTTGGCCACAATGACCAACCCCGTCGATTCGCGTCTGGCAGCATCATGGCCATTGGCTTCCTTAACAAGCCCGGCACCGAGGATCTGCACTTGGCGAAGAAGACACCGTGCCGCATCCTTCAACTTCTCTATCTCAATCTTCGACTGCTCAACTTCACCCTGCAACTGCTCAACTTGATATGCTTGTCGGGTAGCCTGAGCTTCGTAGTCTTGCTTGGCGATCTCCACGGTCCGGAGTTGTCCCTGAAGCATTTCAGTCTGCGACTCCAGGCTTGCAATCTGAGCTTTTGGGTCGGCGACCTCAGAGTCCGAACTGGTGACATGGCGCTGTGGGTTCGCTTCCAATTCGGTATTCTTCGTGTTGGCCATGGAGACGTCTGAGTCTCTCCAACCGCGGGAGCGTTGGGACGGTTGTGTTGCACCACCAATGCTGAATACCGGGCACGTCGGCGAAGACTGTTGACCAGCTATATAACTTGTCAGCTACTATCTCACAAGCAGCAAGGCGCGCTTGCCAGCTGGAAGCGCTTACCGGGGTTGGCTTCCTTCTTCACTTCACCAGAGACTGGGCGGCTCTTTGGCAGTGATGCTGTCGGTGAGGGTGGAGCTGACCAATTTGGATCTCCAACAAGAGCGATTTGTTTGCCATCTGGGAGGCTGATCGTCGCCGCTTGACCAGTGGCCTGGTCCAAGACTGCAGCGCTACGATTCGCTCTTGATACCCTCGGCTTGCCGTTGATATCGAAGTCTCCAGACCACCACGTGCCTTTTTTACGCCCACTTATCGCGGATTCTGTGACAACTTGAAAGACGCGGTCTGTCAGGTACGTGTTCGCCGGTGGACGGTTGGTGTTGCTGAGTTGGCCTGGGGGCAGATGATCGCATATCTTCCAGTTCGTCTTGTCGGACGCGCCATCGCCGTCCGATAGGCGCCATATATTGGCATGGTTTGACGCCATTGACAAGTTGCGATAGAGAAGTTCTGGAAGAAGATCTGAGAGAAAAAGATGACACCCTCGAAGTGTCAGCTGTAAGGTTGTGAAAGAAATGAGAGTAATCAATGAAGCGACTTATTATGAGGGATTCTGTATTTGCAGCTTCCGGCAGGTGACTTGGCAATTATCAAGAGCATGTGGCATGTGAAATGTTTTCACTTCATGTGGCTTTAACTAAATAGAGTAGTCTTCGACCAAAGCTTGAGAGGATTGAGTTTCATTAGGTTTCCAACTCTTGCCTCAGCTGTTTCCTTCATGCTTCTCCAGCTCCTCGCCAGGAACACCAAAGGTCAGCTTCGAACTGCTGCGTGATGTCCATGACGGCCCCGATACTTTATAATGCTATGCTCAGGGCACATTGCGGCGTCAATCTTGTTCCAGATAAGCTGACAAAGCTGCGTCCGTTGGCTGCTTCGTCATGAAGATGATGCGTGATAAGCCGGCTCGTCGGCCATTTGTAAACTCTTCTTAAATCTGTTGAAGTACTACATAGTCTTGATCCAGTCCGTGTCCGCATCCACCGGTAACGAGACAGGTACGTTCTGGCCTCCGAATCCCACAGCGGTTCTACGGAGCTCCAGTATTGCAACCATTGGTAGAGCCACATTCAGTAGCAGAACTGCTTATTGGAAAGCATACGCTTGTTGATATAAGCAACAAGCTCGAGTCGAAATGACAACTCAAACGGAAGCTGATGCAGTATATGCGGGCTCTTTGATCCACTGCAGATTGGAGAGCCAGGGAATTATGGAATGATAGCACACCGTATGGCCACAACTGAAGTCGGCAGAAGCGTGTCGAGGGGACAACGTAAAACAGATGGGACTACCTACCTAGGTAGGTAGCGAGATGATGGACTGGCATCAGTGAACCCCTCAACGGCATGCTGCAACCCAAATAGCCCCGCTAGTCTTCGCCAAAAGGATATTACGACTACCACCACAGTGCAAAGAAGAATGCAAAAATGCAACTACGTCATGCGTGGTACGAGACTCGAACTCGTGCCTGAAGCAAATCCGAAGTATGGGAAGCTTCAATTCTACCCCTAAACTAACCACGCTTAAGAGAAAGTTTACTCACATTTGTATATATATGCAAAATTCCGTTCTAGCACTTGTGGTTCAGATCCAATACGACCGGATGCTCAGAACCTCACCAACGCCAGCTGCGCGTTGAATTCCACTTGATTGTACATACAGATCTATTCTGGAATAGAACATCTTCGAATGCGGAGTGTAATCCTGATGAGCGCGAGGCGCTTGTCACACCCCGGCGAGGGGCACCTGAGGCCCAGACCCCGCCAACGCCTTGAGAGTTCAGAGAAGCAGTGACGTGGACTCTGAACGAACAACAACATGTCGAAAATAGAGAAGACGATAGCGCGACAGCAGCAGAAGTATACTTGATCTTCTTACTGAAGAGAAGCCGAAACTCACTAACCGCGCTTCAGGATCGAGGAAGGCCAGTACTACGAAGCGCACCAGCAGTTGCGCGTCATCGCGTCGCGATACGTCAAGCAGAGCAACTGGGATGCGGCCTGCGACCTACTCTTCTCCGGCGCACAGTTGCTGTTGAAGGCAGGCCAAGGAGGCAGCGGCGGTGATTTGTGCTTGTTCTTGGTGGACACATACAACAAGGCGGAGCTCAAACCAGATGCCGCAAGCAAAGGCAGGCTGCTTGCGCTGCTGCGCGTTCCCGCCGGACGAGCCAACGAAGAAGAGATTCGTCACCGATATGATCGCGTTAGTATCCTGCCTATGACACTGGGGACATTTACTGATCTGGCGCAGATGGTCCTCGAAGTTTGGAGAGTATCCCGCCGGCGACCCTGAGCTGCATCACGTAGCTGGCACACTCTACGCAGATGGTACTGTCCCGCTGGCTCTTCGCAAACAGACGCAGCAGCTAACAATGCCCCAGAGGACGAAGCCTATGACGCGGAGCGACACTTAGTCCTCGGCACCCGCGACTCTCCAGAACGTCTCGCTCGCCTAGAGTACGATTGGTATACCGAAGACGAACCGCATACCGCGCCTCTATATGTTGCACGCGCCGTCTTACCCTACCTGCTTACCGGCAATATGCGCTCCGCCAACCAGTCCATGCTCCTTTTCACCGGCCGACTCCAAAAGAGAAAGGTGGTCTCGGCGGCCAAGAGGTCAGCTCTCCGAAGTCAGAGATTCGCGTGTATCCGAGCCTGCCACTGCTCAACTTCTTATCGCTCCTCCTGCTGGCGGTGCAAAGAGGAAGCGCGGATCTGTTCAGGCAGCTGAAGAGCCATTATGCGGTGCATCTGAAAGAAGTGGGGACATGGGATGAGGCATTGGCTCAAATTGGGGAGATGTACTTCGGCATCAAGATTCCGTCTCAGACGAACCCGTTGATGGACATGATGGGTAACATGCTCATGGGTGGTGGACTAGGCGGAGCTCCGAAGCCGAAGTCAAAGAGGGTGGAAGCACCTGCTCCGGCGCCGGCTGTGGATTAGAGCATGATATCATGGAGTTGATGCCATTCGAAGTACATGTCACGGGGAGCATCAAGGGGGTTCGTGTAAATTCTGAGTATAGCGAGCGCAATACATCCCCTAGGCTGGGTTGTGAACTTAGTCTTACAATAGAGGCTACGACTAGGTAGAACGGAATATCCTTTCCTGACGCCTGGGAATGCCTTTCCATTTGTGCTCCTACCAACAGTCCCTTCAATGCAAATATGGGTATCTTTGGAAACAAGCAGCGCCGTGAACGCCCGTTCTTTTCTCTATCCATCATCATTCCACAATCAAGACGACATAGGGCCTTCTGCCTCAAACATCCACTTGTCATCGTCTAGCGAAGCCACCTTAGCCAGCAAGCTAGCCTGCAGAGTCGCTTTCAGCTCTGCGCTGCTGATTAGCGGCATACATGTCACAAGAACGTTCTGTACCCACCGTGTGGCTCAATATGCTGCTGACGCTTCCGGTACGCCTCGATCAAGCGGTGATCAACCTCTACATAGCCACGGTAAGCTCAGGACATTGCCCATCTTCACTCCATAATATACCTCGCTCATCCCGCCCCTCATCCCTCCCCATCGGCGTCATAGCCGGCTGCTCAAGCTGATAATTCCCATGCTCATCCCTCACCGCAATATCCGCATTCGCTTCTTCAGGCGCAACCTGGAGCGTTGTTACCGACGTGCCTGAGGTGGAACTGGCTGTTGTAGCTGGTCGTCTGCTCGCAGCGTGCTGGAAGAGGTTTCGCCGTACGCCTGATGCTGTTGTTGTCCGGCGCGGGGGCTCGCGAGACGCCATCTGGGGGTGGGCTGCTGCGGTCGGGTTCTGCTGCGCGAGGATGTGGTGCAGGCGGATGGGGAGCTGGCGTGGGGGACTCGGCATCGTTGGCGGGACCGTTTCATACTGGGATCCTGGCGGCGATCTCCCGTGGTGCAGGGATGGCGGGGAGCTGTTTGATGTTCGGGTGTTGGAGGTTTGTCGCAAACACCAATCTCCGGAATGCTGTCAGGCACTTCCTAGCAACGTTGCTCTGCTACGAGATGCTTTCAAGAAGTGCAAAAAATGAGTAGTATCGCATTCGACGTTCAGCCGATCAATCGGTTCGCAGGCAAGAGCGCTGCGATTCGGAGACCAAAGGTAAAGATTTGCGTACTTTACATAGCTCCACTGCAGATGCTAACTATTGAACAGGAGATCGCATTCTTCTCCTACGATGAGAACCACCAATTTCGTCTCGACGATTCGTCGCTCCGCTACTACTACCCCCGCGACTAGGCGCCGACCTCTCTGCTGGCTTCCAGACCTTCCGCCAACTAGACGATGCAGCGGACGATCACCTTGACAGTCTTCTGCGTACAATCATCGCACACGAGCAGAAGACAGGGCAGCGCTGTGAGGCTGATGTGGTGACATGGCGTGGAATGATGACGAAGGTGGGATCGCTGTCGACTGCTCTGAAGAGCCGAAGAACGAGAACTGAAAGTTGTATAGATCATGGCAGTGCCTTTCGACAACTTCAATGAGTACGTGCCGGCCAATGAATAGACCGGGAGCCCTGAGCTGACACGGACAAGCTTCGAGATGAACGCAACATGTTTCCAAGTGGGCTGTCCTCCTTTGCCATGCCGGGATCACAAAGGCTGATACTATCGGCTAAAGGGGACAATGTACGTCAATCACACCCAAAGACATCTTTCCGGCAACCTGAAGCTCGTAGACACCGAAGCCAGTGCTGAGTATTGGCCATAGATTTATTGAGGAGAACCATGCAGCCAAATTGGCGTCTCGAGCACAGCAGATGAAGCAGCAATCACGGCCTGGCGCGCCGTCGCAAGAATTAATGAGCTACTGGGGTAAGCCGCGACGGTACAATGTGACAGGATAAGCGTATACTAATCAGGCAATGTAGGCTACAAGTTCGAAACGCTGTGTCTGATACCCGATAAATGGGATGCAGTGTCTCGCGACTACATCGAAAACCGAGAGAACGAGGTCGTGAGCAACTACGCACAGTATTGTTCCGTAGTTCGCACCGGAATTGGCAACGCAAGCCTTGTCATCGGTGGAGAGGTTGATGCAGGTATCTCAGCCGTTCAACCTACAATCGTGTCGCAAGACTAACTACAACTACAGTGTGGGACTGCAAGCCTGATGACAAAGACCAGCCTATCAACTGGGTCGAGCTGAAGACGGCACAAGACTTCGGCGCAAATGGGAACCTTCTAACATTCGAGCGCAAGCTCTTGAAGTTCTGGATCCAGTCCTTCCTGTTGGGCGTACCCAAAATCATCGTGGGCTTCCGCAGCCCAGATGGCATCTTGCAGCGAGTCGAGGAGCTCGAAACGCAGAAAATCCCGGGTAACGTCAAGAGATCTGGAAAAGCAAGCTGGGATGGCAACTTGTGCATCAATTTTACGGCCGCGTTCCTTGCCTGTATTAATTACTCTTATTCTACAGTCATGGTCTTGCGTTGCTAACTTATACTAGTCCTGAAAGAGACCATCACCAGTGATGGCGTTTGGCGCATATGGCGGCGAAAAAATTCACCAGCGGTCGAGGTATTCAAGATGGAGGAAACAGGGCATGGCAGCATTCTCTCTACGGAGTTCGTCGAGTGGCGACAGCAGATGGCCGCACAGGCGCACAGCCAGCCCTGAGAAGAAAAGCTGTGGCGATCCTTTTTGGATTGGATGACCTCAACAGAGCATGGTGGCTATCACGAATAAGCACCTAGTGTTTCATCCGCCTCGGCGGGAAGAAGCACGTGGCTCACAGACATCTGTTCCTGGATACGGGATGACAGCCCTCGACGACGATCAACGTGAATTGCAAGAATGACCTTGCGTTTTCGTCGCTATGGTCTATGCGTCTTTTGGTGAACCTCATGCTGCTAGGGCTGGTTTGGTTCGTGAGGAATGGCTTGAATTCGACTTGCCCTGACTACGTAGATAGATCTAGCGGTACTTCTTCAGGAAGGCAGTCGTAATTCTGGTGGTCTGGTCCATCGAGGATCATTCGATGTAGATGATATTACACTTACTCTCACTTGCGATCACGTACAGTAGCGAACATGAAACATGGCGGTGGCCTCGATGTGCGACAAAAGCGACAGCCCTACTACATCCTCGACTTCAGGGGGCACTGGAGTTCGGACCCGTGGATGTCTTGAGCTTGATAACGCGAGTGTGGGGAGATAGATGTCACCTAGCTATATCGAATTCCCTGATTTCTAAAGCTATCTAAGGACGCAGCCACGCCTTATGTACCCCTTTCGGCGAAACGCCCGGGTTGTGGTGAGCTCAAACATGCAGGTACCTCTTCTTCAGTACAAACCCTTTCTCGAAGTGGAAGTCTTGGTCCCTGAGGCAGGAGTTTTAGTCTCGTCCATGCTTCTTAGGCTCAAGCATGGGCTTTCGCTAACATGTCCCAAATCGAGGTCTTCTCCGAAGGCGCCCATGTAACAAAAGCCCACATCATTAGCGACGACGGTAAACGCCGGCAGGATTGTACGGTTCTGAGAGCGCGCGCTCTACACAAAGTTAAACTTTTATTCCCGTTGCGCAGTGGACACTCAAGCAGAACATTCAGGAAGCGCTGTTGAGCCTAGCGAAAGAACGGCTGGCCCACTGATTCGCTGGTTTCACGGCGCGAAAAGCTCTTCCGCTGCAAGACTCACAACCTTATGGGATTGATTGGTGATGCGTGCTTGGAATCGTCCGCGGGTCCGTCCCGAAGCGCAGGGCACAACGCGGCGAGTTTCCATCCATCGACGCGTGAGGATGTCACTGCAACGATAGGCTAGCGTGCCGCGATTGCGTTATGGGGGCTGTCCACGGCCTGGCGGGCCAAGCGGCCTGGCATGAGGACTCGTGTTTCAGATGTTGATCAAACAGGGCAGGTGAACTTGTTCCTGCAGAAAGCTGCAGAGCGCCTTGAATCGAGGCCTTGATGATCAAGCCACACCCTCTCGACAGGTTACGCTCATCGCCAGCGAAGACAGCTCCTTGCTGGGGGATAGCTGGCCGCTCGCACAGCTGTGGTGTGTGAATTGCAGGGATCTGTCACCTGTAATGGCAAGCAACAGTGACAGCCCGCGATACGGGGGATTCATCCACACGGCTAAAGGTGAGCTGCGATTCTAAAAGGCGTGGAAAGAGCCGTGCACTCGACCACCAAGACGCAGTCAACCGGAAAACAGACTCGCGGCATGACACGCAGCGATTGAAGTTAATAGAAACTCATGATCCAGCCGCAACCCCACGTCATGCCTGCTAGCCATCAACTGATCGAGACTTACCACCACCAAACTTGCTTCTGTCGGCTCTTCTCGGGCGGCAGGCTGTTTGACCCCAGCATCTCAACGCTCGGGTACTCTTTCACGCTGTCGGTGGCGGCGCTAACGGTTCTCCATCTGCCGCCCACTCATGCATGGATATTGCGCGATGGCAGACGCCATGAAAGAGCTGTCCTCGTCCACACAGGACATGTCTGCGTGGCTGATCGGTTGAGGTTGGTGAATTGAGAGGCAGAGAAGCAACGTGATGAAGACAAGCACACCGGCAGCAAGGAAAACTGTTCGCTCCGCGCACAATCCGGCGCGTCCACAGAGACAACAACACGCCTACTGTGGCTTAAAGTCCACCGTCAACTGGCGCTCTCGCGCACCTTGAATCGGCGGGCGGAACGGCAGGGAAAACACGGTCGACGAGCGCTCACAGCCAGTCGGCGCGCCACTTGGCGGACGTGTGGCATCTTCAAGTCGCCTGCCAGGGTGTTGTGCGGATGTGCGGTCCCCCCTCGGCCAAGCCAGAAATAGATTGCTCTAAAACCACTAATCTCCTGTTTCACCACCGACTCTCCGACACCTAAAGCCCGCCTCTTCCCCTCGAGCCCCGTTTCGTGTTCCGACCTAGCACTTTTGCTGCACTCCCCGCCGTTTTGCTGCATTCTGAAGCTTCAAGCTCTCGACGTTGAGAACTGAGGTTAGGCTCCGAGGCAGGTCCTCGACACGTTTTTCATAACATATCCTAAACCATCGCTCGCCTTTCTCTTCGCATTGCGCCTCAGGCCTCATCAATTCGAGTTGGCAGGACCATCGCGAGAGCCTCAGCTGTGTCGCATTCCACGCCCTTTGCATCGCACGGCTGTGTTTGACGTTTGACATCACCGTTCAGTCACGCCGGGAGTATCGAGTTGGTATCCAAGATGTACCCTAACAGCCATAATGCCATGGCGCCTCCACAGTCACGGTCTGTTCAGCCCGAAACCTTTCTGTTAGATCATGATGCGCAGCAAAGCCTGCCGCCAGACGCAGTCGTTGCTCTTCAACAAGTTGATAATCGTGAGTATCCCTTGAGCCGTCCGCCGCGACCGCGCGCTCCTTTACTGCATACGCGGAGCTGTTTCAAGACACTGACCACCCGACAGTCAAGTACTTTCTTATTTCAGCGCCGGTGGACTGGACCCCCGATCAATACATTCGAAGATTCCTATTACCCACCGGAGAATACGTCTCTTGCGTTCTATGGTACGTCTCCCCTAAGGCGGCATACAACATACTATCAACCCTCCCGTCATTACTCCTTTCCTGAGTGCCTTCTAACATCTTCCCAGGAACAATTTATTTCACATCTCTGGAACAGACATCGTGCGATGCCTCTCCTTTCGCTTTCAGGCCTTCGGCAGGCCGGTAAAGAACTCCAAGAAGTTCGAGGAGGGTATATTCTCCGATTTGCGGAACCTAAAGTCAGGAACAGATGCGTCCTTGGAAGAGCCCAAGAGCGCGTTTCTGGACTTCCTGTACAAGAACAATTGCATACGGACGCAGAAGAAGCAAAAGGTGTTCTACTGGTACAGCGTGCCGCATGACCGACTGTTTCTGGACGCGCTGGAGCGTGACCTCAAGAGGGAGAAGATGGGCCAGGAAGCTACTACCGTAGCCGTCAATGAGCCGGCGTTGTCCTTCGAGTTCGACTCCTCACAGTCTCTGTTCGAGCAGCTCACAAAGGCGCAACAGACAAGTTCGTCTTCCTTCAACAACGTGCAGCCGTCCTACTCGCGATCCACCTCTCCAGTAATGCGAGCTGCCGACTCCATGCCACCTCCTTCCATAATACCGCAGGCGATGCCGCCGACAGTGCCGGAAGAAAACTTCCACTCCATGGCGGCCTATACCCAGATGGCGCTTCCACCCACCAGCATGCCACCCGCCGCTGCCAAGGTGTACGAGAGGGAGTATACTCCCGTCCATTTCGATCGGAACGGCATACCGTTATCCCAGGTTCACCAACGCCACAGCTCCATGCCCGCTTACATGGAGTACTCGCCAGCGCCATCGTTTGTGTCGTCCCATTATGAAGACTACAGCACACGCGGCTTGTCCTTCGAGCCGATGACGCCGCCTCAACACAACATTCATTTGGGTACTGAACCGGCATACATTGCGAATGAAGATACGGGTCTCTACACAGCCATCCCTGATCTTGGAATGTCCGCGACGTACAACCCTCTGATGCAAATACCGCCTTCGAACTTGATGAGCGGCCAATACTCAAGTGGCTCCCGCGCTTATCCACCGACAAACATGTACTCTGTCATCGAAGGCTCGCCGACGTATAAGCAGCGGCGACGACGCTCGTCGCTGTCAGTCGGTGTTAGCGCGGCTGTCACGGCTACAGGCAACGCGACGATGCACGCTGCTCACCGGCCCAGTGACCTCCGAAGATCGGTATCCGCCTCCGTTGTTCCTGTGGCTGAAGCGGAAAGGTCACACCACGACTCTCCACAGAGCGTAAGCAACGGCTACTCTATGGCCTCACAGCCGAGGGAGGCTTTGCAACTGTCGAGACGCGGCACTCCTCTAGCGACCGTCGAGGACAGCCCAGTCCAGCAGCCTCTTTCCCTGATGCATCAGGACGACTTTGGCAGCCTGGCAAACGGCGACTACAGCGTTCCCGAGCCGTCGCTTCACCACAACGCCATCGCCCGGTCTGCGCCTGGCGTGTTTCGCCGCGCTCGCAGCGCCACGATGATGGAGCTCGGCCCGTACCCACAGAAGTCTCACTCGTGCCCGATCCCAATGTGCGGGCGGCTGTTCAAGAGGCTAGAACACCTCAAGAGGTAGGCGCCCGGATTGCTCACCATCCTTGCAACCGCTGACATGGGCGCTTAGACACGTGCGCACGCATACACAGGAGCGACCGTATGAGTGCCATCTCTGCAAGAAGGCATTCTCCCGTTCTGATAATCTCGCGCAGTAAGTCATCGTCTTACCTGGCGGCAGAGAGACACGTGACTGACAAAGCCTTACAGACATCGCCGTACCCACGAGGCTAGCCAGGACGGCGAGATCATTGAGGATGTCAGCGAGCATGAGCTCGACATCGGAGAGGACGCACTGGGGTCGCTGGAGGAAGAATCTCCAGAAGCTGAATCGTCGTACAGCCTGTCGAACCTGGCTATGCCGCCTTCGTTGCCTGACTACACCGGCTCGCTCGGAGGCATGGGCGCTACGAATATGGGCCCGCCAACGCAGATGATCTCTGCGAACAATTACTGATTCCGTCTGCTTCGTCTTCGGGCACTACGGTGCTCTCTTTCTGCATACAATGTTTAGATCCTTGTTTATTTCCGAATATTTGTACTGGCATCTTGTGGCATCGCTGCTGTTGTCCGTGGGGGAAGGCTGGTCGGCGCCGGTTCACGACTGCATGATTTCTTTGCTTTCTCAGTAACGTCATTACATGCTTTTCTGCATACTGTTGAGCGCAGAATCTATCTGGCTATCCCTCACGGGGATCGGGTGGACTACGCTGCGGCCTAGGCGGAGTGTGGCCAGCTGTCGAGTTTTTATCGGCTTTGGCTGGTAGGCCTTATCAGCGTGTGGCATAGTTTCGTGGAGTCACATGAACGGCGTACTATCTGGTTTTGACAAAATTGATTTCACATGGTTAAAGATTGCGTGTAAATGGGTGCTTGATTGAAGTTGAAACTCTCATATTCATCTTGAAGATCGGTCGTCTCTCTCTTGACCATTCCACGCCAGGCGCCAGTCGCCACGCTCGTAATGCTCCTGCAAATGCGCCCTCAAATATCCCAACAGTGCCCCGGCGGGAGGAGGTGCTGATGATGCTTCGCCGCGGTCTAGGGGATGATGGAGGTGGTGGTGGTGGTGGTGGTACATGGGATAGTTTCAATCCGAGGTGACGGGTTTTCGGGCTGCTGGTAAGCGGTACCGCCCGCCCGTCCGCCAGCTTGGTTGAGAATGCTCTGCTGTACCTCAATCGTCCGTGAACTATCTCTTGCCCCTCTTGCCCGGCCCCGCCTTTGCGCCTTTTTGAAATGTGGGAAACGTGATGCTCGACGCGGACTTTGCCCTTCGCTTCTTCTGTATCCTGCCGGTCTTCTTCTTCGATTTCGAGGACGAGGTCGCTTTCGCAGCGGGGGCGTCGTCGACTTCCATGTCTTGACATTGGAGCGACGTTAGCCTTTGCTACTTACTTGAAAAATCTAGAACCAAATCCCCGTGTGCGTCAAACCCGATGATGTCAGAAGAGAGGCCGAGTATGTGGTAGAATGTCTCGTCATTGGTGATGCGGTGCGGGTTGGGTTTCTTTGCTTGTTTGTGCTTGCGCTTCTGTGCTTGGTGCTGGCCCTCCTCCTTGGGTGACAGTGATTGCGGTATGCGGCAAGTAAAGCACGGTAACCAACCTTCTGCTTGCGCTGCTGTGTCTGCGTCTGCTTGTGGTTGCGTTTCGGCTTTCGTGGCTGGCGACGGGTTAGAATACGCTCGATGGGGGGAACCGATTGGCGAGGGCTTACCGTCCTCCTCAACTTCCATCTCGGTTTTTGCTGGTCGTGGTTGCGAGGCAAGCTCTAGGAGCTTCGCGGATAGTCGCTCGGTTCGCGCATCTTCGACAGGCGCGAAGACTCGGGTGCGCAGCTTCGATCGGTTCGTCTTTTTGACGCTGGAGCGGAGACCTTGGGCCATTTTGCCTTTGCGCGTAAGTGTCCTGAGTAGGTGTTGGAGAGCGTGGTGGTTGCGGAGAATTTGTTCGTGGTCACGGTGTACTCTAGATGTGTGGATGATCTCTGGTGGGCTGAGGGACAGCCGAGTTTTGCAGCAGAGAAAACCTTATGCGAGTCATGTAGCTTGGCACAATCGCTCGGATGGAGAACACAACCGTGGAAGCTTTCGCTCACTGCAGCATCTTTATGCTAGGATCAAAGTAGGGCAAGAGGTCAGGATGTGCGTAGAGAGTTCAACTGGCAGCCGGATTAGCTGTTTGTCTGTAGTTATGCTATTGCGGTAAGAGGTGCTCTGCGTGCGTGCACGTCCTTGCCTTCTCGTCATCAGATGTCGAAGTCGCTGGAGTGGACGGAAGCTGCAACGGCCTTTGTCACCTACAATGTCGCGCCGCCGCTCCTTCACTCGACCAACCCCTTCACCGGCCGCTGCCCTATGCCTTCCGCGCCCACGACGGCAACAGATCCTGCTTTCCCTCCGTTAGCCACGCGACATCAGCCTTGCGAGCCCTCGTGGGCTGCTGAACGCCGCTGAGTCTCTAATCGGAAGCCATGTCCTTCTCTGGCCAAACCCTCACCCAGCAGGCCCAGATAGTTGAGGCAAAGACAAAACAGATCATCAACGCCGATCTGAAAGAGATATGTAGGAAGGAAGGCCTGGCAGTGTCTGGCGTGAAAGCGTCGCTTCAGTCTCGCATCATAACCTGTGGGCCGCTTCCTTCCCAAGCACTTCGCTAAAATTTTGCCGGCGCAACGGATTCTCTAACAGATGGGATAGTACTCAAGCAATGCGCGGAAAAGGGCGACGTAGACCGCTTTAACAGGATCCGATATCGAGTCTACAACCACGGCCAAGATCCACCGCCAGCCGGAGCTCCTGGGTCTGGCACTGCGCCAATGAACCTCGTCCCCTCCAATGGTCTCGCGCCGAACCTACCACCTCCGCCGTACGCGATGCCTCCAAGCGCCTACAGGCCTGTCCCAGCGCAAGATCGTCCTCTACACCCGGGATTCGCGAGTGCCAATATGTACAACGGTACGTGGGTTGCTCTAGTTGTGTGCGGGAACCGTTTGAGCTGAGTCAGCCATAGTTCGGTTCGCGTTCAAGGAAAGTCCGTTCTACGAGCGACTACAACCTCTGTTACAACCGATTGAACTCGCAGGTGGGTCGTGCCAAAGCATTCACTCAGGACAACTTCGATTAACAAGGAACAGCTACGCCCAACCATCGTAACTCGGCCCAGCGGAATCTGACTTTGCCTGCTGATGTGGTGGACCGGTTGAGAAGCGACGAATCCTTGCGGATCATGCTCTATTCCGCCCAGGATCCGATACTGGGCCCGTACGCAAAAGCTGATGTCGCGTTTCCGACCCAACTTGAAGTGAAAATCAATGGAGATGAGGTAAAAGCGAATTTCAAAGGGCTCAAAAATAAGCCGGGATCAACACGCCCAGTAGACATCACGGACAGCGTCCGGAGGATCACTGATTACAAAAACGTCCTATATGTCACCTACGCGCTCACATCGAAGGTCAGTACGTAAAGGAGCCGTCCGACGCGCATGTGTTAGACCCTCCGCTTTTCTTACCGGTTTCATTCTAATCCAATCCTATATACTAGGATACCAAATTAACCAAAGATCAGAAGTACGTGTTCGTCATCTATCTCGTGAAAAGGCACTCGGTTGAGGAGCTTGTCGAGCGAATACGGAGAGGCAGTGTTATCGCGAAGCAAACAGTTCTCAATGAAAGTAAGTCTAAACTGTCTATGACACCAGTACTACTGTTACTCACGTCTGCCTTCAGTGCGGAGTAAGGCCAACGATCCTGATATCGTGGCCGTATCCACTGTCATGTCTTTGAAAGATCCTCTCGTTATGTCACGCATCTCTCTACCCTGCCGATCCTCCGTCTGCACCCACAACCAGTGCTTCGATGCAACGGCCTTCCTCCAACTACAGGAGCAGGCGCCGACATGGACATGCCCCATCTGCAACAAGACCGTTTCTTTCGAAGGACTAGCAGTCGATCAGTGAGTGTTTCCAAGCCACTCTTATTCTCTATTTGCTAACATCTTATAGATACGTTCAAGAAATTTTACAACAGACTTCGAGATCCACTGATCAAGTGACTATCGAACCGGATGGAAAGTGGTCCACTGGTGCCCCGCCGACTGGCCCAGCCACGAGCAACGGCGCCCACAAAAACGACCCTGACAGCGACGACGACATCGTCGAAGTCTCCGACTACCGCATCAACAACATCAAAGCCGAAGCAACCAACACGCCCATCTCCCTCGCGCGCACCCCACCCATGTCCTCGCGCGAGCCCTCCATGGTCAACTCCGCTGCGCCCCACAGCGGCACCGGCTCAAAACGCACCCACGACGTCGTCGACCTGACCCTCAGCGACGACGACGAAGACGACGAGCCCGTGCGGCCGAACAAGCGCGTCGCGTACAGCACGCCCAACTCGAACCCGGACCCGGTGCGTAAACCTTCCTTTGGGCAGCCGTCGCTCCTGCCTAATAACTTTGCGATGCCTGTAGGCGGGGTAGGTTCTTTTCGGATACCGGGACCGCAGTCGCCGCAACGTCCGCCGGGGAATGTGAATCTCGTGATGGGGCAGCCGCAGCCGCAGCCGCAGCCGCCGCCTTACCCGCAGCAACACCTACAAAGATCTCAGTCGGGAGATTTGTGGCATCGTAATATTCTGGATTATGGGAGTCCGCCGTAGATGCTGTTTCTTGCGTCTCGTTTTGCGCGGTGCGCCCTACTCTTCCACAGGGCTCTTGCCACACGGAGCTTTCTTGTCATTTTGCTTGTTTTTCCGGCGGCGATATGGCGTTTTTGGAGCGAAAAGTCGGTGGTGTTCAGCCGGTTTGACGCTTTTCTTTGCAACGACATACAGTCTTCGCACTGGCACGGACACGCATGAGCGGGGAGGGGATATCCGAGGATTTCGGTTGCTGGATCTGCTTTCCATGTTGCTTTTCGAGATGGCTTTTGGCACGAGGGACGAGGAGGAACTGAACAGATCCTCAACGGGCTGTGATAGAGAAAGTAGCATAATAGCAGGAGGAGCAGAAGATACCCAACCATGACACCGGTTTTCAAAAGAAGCGCTTTATACTTGTGGAGCTAACGACGGTACCCTCTTGCGTCGCAGACGATTGCCAGATCGACAGAAGAATAACATGAACACCTGTCCACCCTAAATGGCACGTGACTAGCGGCGATAATCAATCCAATGCACCTGGGATTCGATGTCCGCATATCTATTCTGGAAATAATGAATGGCCTCAAGCTTCATGCGACCAAAACCTTGCGCCTCGGGCATCCTCATCAACCAAAACAAGCCCCGAACCAACAGGGCCAAACACCCCTCTGAACGGTACCGCCGCACCAGCGCCTCTCAACCGCAAGAACCGGCCACCTACTGAGTGTTTTCTCCGACTCGGCTCAGCCATGTTGACAGAATCCCGCTCGTGCCTTGACTCGGACTCAGACTTCAGCTCCGGCTCCTCCTCCTCACTACCACTCCGGCCTCCCAAGTCGACCGCTGTCTCTCACCGCGCCTTCTTCGACTCGACCTCCTTGACATAAACCCTATCATCCTCGCCCTCGACCTCCTTCGCAATCCTCTCCATCTCCCTCGCCTGCTTCCCCCACTCCTCCTTCCCCATCTTCGTCTCCCTCCTGAACAGCTCCTCATTCGGCTTCCTATAACTGCCTCCCAGCCGATCCCACAGCGTCGTGAACTGGCCGTAGTTGTAGTTGAAGTACAGATGGTGCATCGTGTGGCACGCCGCGCCGTTGATAATGGGCGAGTCGGCCACGTACTCCCCGTCGTGTATCATCACCGTCCACACGTTTATGAAGGTGAAGAGCGCGATGTAGGCGAACTTTTGGAGTGGGAAGATGAAGGGGAAGACGTGGTAGGGCACGCTCTGCGCGTAGCCGTCGAGCGGGTGGAACGCGTGGGATGCGTAGGGCGTCGGCATGATCCACTTGTGGTGCGGCTTGTGCAGTCTTTTATAAATAAGAGGATGGTGCAGCGCCCGGTGGATCCAGTAAATGAAGAAGTCGGTGAAGGTGATGAAGAGCGGGAATTGCAGGATGTTGTACCACATCCCAGGCCCTTCGGCAGTGCTGTCGTACATGCGGCTATAGCCCCGCACTTCGAGGAGGAAGAAGGGGACGGTGAAGATGGCCATTATGGGCATAGAGTGCATGGATTGTGCGATCTCCATCCGCATCTGGTTCTTGAGGTATTTGGGGTGGTTGAAGGTTGCTTTGTCGAAGATGAAGAGGTACGAGAAGGTCGCGCAGAAGAAGTAGATCACTAGGCCGAAGATCCTGGAGCGCGGGTTAGTGGAAGTACGTGGGATGGTGAGGTGCGTGTAGAGGGAGAGGGCGTACCATGTGATGAGGTATAGCGTCACTGCTTGTCTAAAGACGCTGTCCCGCGGCCATCGGCTCATATACGCGTACTCTCCTGGCTGGAAGCTGAGGTACTCGCTGGCTGGGCGGTATTGATAGGTGCTGGCGTATGGTGTGGGCACCTCGCGCATACTCGAGTAGGTGCCATTGGGGGTGGTCTTGGGCGTCGCATACTGAGCGTATTGCGCGTATGGCGCGGGAAGGAGGGTCGCATAGAGCCGGTCAAAGAAGAAGGTATCGAAGACCTCGACGACGACGTCCATTGTCGCAGCGGGTGCTTAACTACGGCTCAATGGCCCTTGGGGCAGTACAGATTCTGTTGATGCCAAGCGATGGCGGGGAGATGTCCGGGATGCAGGGGAATCCAGATATCTCAAGCTGTGGACTCAATGCAATGGGAGCAGTCGAAAGAGTATCTCAATCACAGAGTAAAGCAGCGCAAGTGCAGAGTAGGAGAGTGACTTCTGCGGTGAGGGCGATATTGAGCAATCGTCGCCAACGGTGTTTTTCAGGGTCCCACCGCCGTTATCCCATATTCAGTGCTCCGTCCAGGTCCAGCCAATGAGGGCGTGCAGATCCAGGGCGGAGAGTCTGGATTCCGGTGCTCGGTTTCTGGCCTTCCGGGTCACCTCATCTTCGCAGCGACACCGCGCGCTGACAAACTGACAGCGAAACTTGCCCTAGGGGCTGCTTTCGATGTCCATCCTCTTAATGACCGAGAGATGTCCGCTGCGACTCGGGAGGAGGGTCGTGCGATGGCAAGGATTCGAGTCGGCCATGATTGAGCCTCCCTCATGTCCCACCATCATCGTGCATCAGACCGCATCTGATAACGATCGGGACCTTCTCCATTAGGGCTGAGACTCGGCAAAGCGGCGAGGGGGCTGAAATGCCTTGATGCCTGGGTATGAAATGAACTGGGACTCGGTGACCGAGGGAATAGAGGGGCTCTCCCTGGTTTCTTAATAGCGTGATATGTATTGCAGTTCAGATCCCAAAGTCCTTCGGATTGATGTCGACAAGTATCCTCGAGGGTTGCGCCTAGAGATCCGATCATAGGATGAAAGGTTCTGCTGAAGGGGAGACGATACAGAACAACGAGCCTCGAGAGCGACAGCCGCGTGGACGCACTCAAGGCGGCTTTCATATCTCGGAACTGAGAAAACGGCCCCCAAGAGCTTCGCCAATAATACATCTCTCTTACTCGTACTCTAACCTTGTGTCTTTCTAGAACAGCACATGATACGTTTAGGTAGCCGTTGTTCACCCTCCTCTGCGGTGAATTTCCATTGAACAGCCCCGTCGCCTGACCTGTTGACACATCCCCAGAGCGATTCGCTACAGGCCAACTCGCCGAACAGTCCAGCCAAATGCAAGACATGGAGGCATGCTTGACGGTGTGAAACCGTCAGGCCGACAAGTTTCTGCTCACCAGCATCTTCCCGTCCCTCTCACCGTTCAGGGTTCACGATGGTAGAGCGGGATGTGTCCCGCAAGCCGCGCATGCAAAAGTCCCAATGAACAAGAGCGCGTGGCCCAACTTGTAGCTGTCGGCACCAAGTCCCATAGCTCGACTCTAGACGATTCAAGGGAAAGAGCAGAGACCGTAGTCAAGTACCAGATTGCTCCCGCTATGACTTTGCTCTAAATACTGGTACAGCATCGTTATCTAAGATATGGCTGTGGAAGTAAGCCCTGAGGCAATTTTGAAGGGTCCGGCTCGTGGCAGCCCTCGGTTGAGGTGAACCCTTGAACTGTCGTGGTCGTTCCCACGAACATGCGGACCCGCTCAGCCGCCGTCGTCACTCTGCAGGTTGCCTGCGCATACCGCGCGTCTGCCGCTCGGCGGGGCATCGAAAGATCTGAAGCTTAAGCGAGGCTTTGCCTGTGAGCAAAGGCGGGAAGAGAGATCGTGCCATTGTGGATCTTCGGTGATGCGGGACGTGTGAGGGAGATAAGCTTAGGTGGGAATTTCTATGGGCTCATCTGCATGTGTAAAAGGTGCTTCTGAAGGAGGAAAACTTCATATCGGCATAAAGTGCCATTGGGGAAATGTACAGTAGTTGTACAGCTACTCCACGACCTTGGACAACACCACAGGAACCACACATGCCGCCCACCTCAAACCAACAGGGTATCCGCTTTTCCCACACCAACACGCCAAATGCCTCCCAGTGATCGCAACATCGGACGGTATCAACACCGCCCATCACCATGCCACGCCCATACCAGACCAGCTGTCCCGTGGTCTTTTCCGCTTGCGCCTCGCTGCTCGCGCCATCCAGGTTACCAACTTACTCCATAACGTGAAAGAAAAGAAAATGCGCCCGTTATGCCTGCGGGTACAGGGTTGGGGTAAATATCATAAGGTCTCAAAACGTCTTTCTTTCGGGAAAGACAAAGTCTTCAAATCCTGGGTTCTGCGGTGCGAAGCCCACCGCGGTACCAACTTCAAACCCAAAGCCAGCATGGTCGGCGGATTGGCCATTGGAATCCGACGAGATTGAGGATGATCGGCTACTCCTATCACTGTCGTTGTTGCAGGACGTAGCGCTGCCGTGATTCGACGGTGCCGTATTGCTGTCGACCGACCGATATAACGACGGAGCGGTGGCCGATGAGGATACTGCGGAGATCCTGCGATCTTTGCCGCGACCTTTGATGCCCTTGTTCGAGTTCTTGTACAGTGACGCAAAATATTCCCATAATTCTTTATCTTGCGTAGTCACGGGGTCACCCTCCTGGATGCAAGCAAACTTCTGGGTCAAGTACCGCAAAGCTGACGCGTGGAATTTGTTCTGATGCGACTTTGCAGGGTGTCAGCCTTTGATCAGCGGCCTTAGTCTACGGAGAGAACTGACTTTAAGATTGCCAAGCTGGGTAAACTGCTTTCCGCAGTCATCGAGCTTGCAAGTGAAGGGCTTGATCTGCTGGTGGACAATCTTGTGCGCTCTGACGTTTCCGCGCTGGGCGAATGTCTTGCCGCAGACATCACAGTTATACGGCCGCTCTCCAGTATGGCGCCGCTCGTGCGTCTTGAAGTGGATTAGGAGAAGTTCGCTACTTCATGGATGATCATGCTCATACCTTCAGATTGCCGAGTTGAGAAAATCGTTGACCGCACGAAGGCTCTTTGCACAGCTTCACGTGTGTTAGCATGATTCTCGGCGCATTAAGTTCTCAGCACTTACAAAGGGCTTGACTCCGGTGTGTGCACGCGTATGAATCTCGAGATGGGTCTTTTGGTAGAAACTTTTGTTGCAGTCTGGCATACTACACTGATACCGCTTTTTCGTGCGCCCGCTCGGTCGTGGACTTTCCTGCGGCTCTTTCACGGTTTTATTGAGCTGTTGCTGGCGTGCTTGCGCTGGTGCTGTCTTCGCCTGGATAGCTTTCATCAAGATATCAACATCCGTCGAAAACGTGATCCCAAGCTCCGAATCGGACGAGCTAGAGTGCTTGTAGTCGTCGACGAAATTCGGGTCATTAAAGAGTAAGCTTGGCTGGATGGGAGAGTGCATCTCCGCTTTGACTGATGGACTTCGGTGCAGCATTGGAATGCTATTCCTTCTATATTGCGCCGCATCTGTTATCATATCGCTCCCTCCCGGATACGTTGCAGCGTGTGTCAAGGTCGCAGGAAATGCCATGCTATTGAGGGTTTGCTGCATGGCATAGGTACTGGCCGCATTCGGATTGAACGCATATGCGCCGGCTTGCATGGACATTGGGACTTCGAGAGCGGGAGCTTGAAACATGGGCATCGTTAAATCGAGCTGAGGCGCCGCATACGATTCAGAGATTGGCGGGTTCATCGTCGGCCTCATGGGTGCGTCGAACGTCGGCATCATACCAGCCATGCTCAGGTTGGGCATCTGGAGAGCTAGGCTTGATCGCCGTTGCCAGATTCCTCCTTGTCGAGGCGCATCAACTGCTGTCATTGTCGATCTGGAAAGCTTCTACACTGTTGAATGTAGAGAAGGGAAGGTCAGAGCTCTGGACCAACTCGGTAGCTCGCTGCCCTGACTCAAGTATATGGTTGTTGGAAGAACTACTGAGAGCTCGCGACGGAATGTATATGGAAAAATGAAGTGGTACGGTTCGGTCCAGAAACACCGGAGGCATGTGTCAGTAGGGATGTAGGACATGAGAAAGAGCTTGTTTGGAATCCAATCGCGCGGCTGGGCGACATTGAGGATGTAAATACCCACCGCTCCCCACAGCTGACGCGGGCCCTGTGGGAGGAGCAGAGAGCTCAATGGTAATCGGGGCCGCCCAGGGCCCATCAACGCACCATGCTCTGTTCATGCACGCCGACTTCAAAGAGTGCAGAGGTCGCTCGGCATTGCGCCCGCGCTTGACTGCTTTCTGAGACGCGTGGACGCTGGTTGCAGGCGGTTGTCGAGATCCCGCGCCCCCATAATGATGGAAACGTAAGGGTCTAAGCTCCAGAGGTCGAGCGGCCCGATAAGTGGCTTGCGAAAAGATGGAGGGCGGAAGGACGTGCGTCACAGGCGGAGGCCGTCTCAGATCGTGCGTCCAAGGGCCGTGGCTTGGTGGGGGTGCTATTGGATAGGGAAGAGTGAGTGGCTTTGCGGTAACATCGCTCAACCAATTGCGATGCCGCGCAGATCCCTCTATCAGTCCCGGCCACTTGAATAAGGTAAGATTAATTCGCCTCGCCGTCGCGGACGACTTCACGTTCATAAGAGCGGGCAAACATGCGTCTCGAAATAGCGCCAAGCAGGTCTGAGAAGGTGATTCTTACCCGTTGGTTGCGGTCATTATGCGAGAAACAAACCATAGGGGTGCCGCAATGCCCGGACTGATGGAGGTTGCAAATGGACTGGAAGGCACGTTTCGATATTGGGCGTCGTCAAGAAACAGCTACTGACGCCAAAATCCCCTCGGCCATATCTGTCTCACTGCAGGGTCCAACCGAACTGTGGACGTACCTTTAGCCGGAGGTTCCATAAAGCTTTTCGTTAGCTCAGAAGACTAGCAGAGAATGAGGCATTCCTGTGCGTACTCGGTTCGAGAGGACGGTTGGAGGTTGCAAGCAGTCTTGCCTTGGGATCACAGCAGCGTTTGAAGTCTCAAGGCTGCGAGACCAGTGAATAGGTATTGATATTCAGACAGCTTCACCGCGTGTATCAGAAAGCGGGCTCGAGCAAACATCACTCAGAAATCTACGTAAGCAAACGTCCAGCGCTACGTAGCACTCTTCACCAGAAGCTTTTGGCTTCTCCGAGCCCACGCCCACGGAGACCCGTACGGCTGGACGGCCGTAGTTGTCCGCCTATCCATGGTGCGAATCAAAAGGCGACATTTTGAAGACGCGGCCCTTGCTAGTTATCAGCGCTCCTCGTAGTGGGAATCGCACCAGAGCCAGGGGCGCAGAACGTTGTCGAGCTCATGTTCCGCGGAGCATTGCGATTCAAACCGAGGCGCAACCACCTGTGGAGACGAGACTATTATTGCGTTAGTGATCATGGCTGGCGTGTGGTGGCATGTTCGTCTTGCGAGATGTTTCCCTTCTCAGTGCGTCTGCACGCCAGCACGCACCGCAAAACATCTAACATGACGCCTCAGGGCATGCCGCGCCAAGCACGGTACTTGAAATGTGTATCTCATAAAAACGCGGAAGACAACCGAACCGAACAGACCCAACAGCCCGGTCCAGCGATTCAGCGCGCGTGCTTTGCGCCACGGCCGACGCGGCCCCCTAGGGCTGGAACACCGGCTCTTGAATGACAGGTTCGAGCAACAACCACCGACCTGTCGACAACAGTCGTGCGCTCTCTCGTCTGCCGACATCGAGCGCCTCGCAGCAGAGCACGAGTGGGAAAGAAAGCCACCGACACGGAGCAGGTCACTCGGCCCTGCCGCGCTTGTCCCGCGCATGAATCCCACCCGGCAGTGTGGTTCATGGCGATTTAGTGCGTGCACCAAAGGTAACCACCTGCACACATGCCTCCAGCTCGAAACGAAACCCTTCACTCTCACGTCGGCCGGGTATTAAATTTCACCGCAAACCCGGAACTGCAGCGCTTCATCAACGTCAACCATTTAGAAAAATAGGATATCAAGCGGCTAGATTGACGCTTGGATGTAGAGAGTCAAATACTGAGTCTTGGAATAGCTTTTAGACTGTGTTGTGGGTTGTTAAATCAAGAGGAAGAGCGTACGTATTGGTTGCAGTGAAATTTATTTCCTGCTCGACGTGACTCCTTGAGTACCGGGCCGCGTGCTGTGGCCGCCAGGCTGTTTGGCATCCTGAGCTATTGACGCACACCCAGCCGTCCCAGTCTCGTCTCGCGCGTTCGCTTCGAAAGAGCAGCTCGCATCAAGCCCACGTCGCGCTAAGTTTCTAGGGGCACGCCGAACGGGTCCCAGTCCTCCTTTAGTCGGAATGCGACGACACTACCGCTGTCCGCACGAGGCACACTGATTCTTCAACGGTACTGGGCCGGTGTCAGGGCCTACCGCATCACGCGCATCGAACGAGGAGGTACGAAGGACGGGGTATTTACTAAGGAAGCGGCCGCTTAACGATGTGCGACTATAAGGCCTCTCAACACAGTGTTTAGGTGGTTATGGAGGTGGACTGGCATAATAGATATATCTTCAGTGAATAGAAGGTGCAGATTCAAATCTTATAAACTGGTTGCTAGTATTTGTTGATGGCATTGGAGGGTGGTCAAGCGGCCGCCGCTTCCTCCGTAAATACCCCCTCCTTCGTATTGGGGGAAGCGAAAAGGGAGTATTGTGCGTTGCCTCGGTCCGTAGTTCTAGATCTCAAGAGTGGCTTTTGAATCCACGTTAAGCGTGCAGTAAGAGCTCGCCTGCGTGAAACGTAACGCGCCATCAGGATCATAGCGAGAACAACATCACAGTATTGCGAGATGAGGGAACTAGGTACTGTGTTTACGCTACCGTAGCATTGGCGCCCCCGCTTCCCCCAGGAAGTTTACAACATCCAGCCCAAGGAAACGACTTGAGAAAATCCAGAAAGTTCATGCATCTACCTACCGGGGAACGGAGCCCGTCATCCAAGAAAACCCTCCCATACAGCTCTGCTAGCCATCTACCACCTTTCCACACAAGAAAAGGTCCTCAGACGGTTCTCCATTCCCCTCCCGCACTCGCCAGAAACCCAGCCCAGCACAAACAGTGAAAGAATAAGGTATCCCCAGCCCGGCCGGCTCCGCCGCATACAAGAGTCTCAGAGAATGGACAACAAGTGTACCAAAGAGGTCCCGCTCGTCCCGACACGCCCGAACCCAAATTCCAGAGTTGCAAGCCGTCCTTACCAGCCCACTTCCCTCGACAGGGTGGAAGGTTTAGGGCTATCGCTTTAGTATCCTGTTCGTCGCATCCCGATACCTGTATAATGACCTGCTTATATTGGCAGTAGCGCGCTTACTGCGGTCCTTGGTATGGATGGTAACTGCGGCAGAAGAGTGTTAGTCAATCTAGTACCAGCCAGAGGGATTACCGTGAGTTGCACTAACCTCCAAATCCTGGCGCGCATGTCACCGCTTCCCGTTGCGAAGAGAGTGCCCTGAGGACTGGGCGCAACTGAGATGACTGTACAGACACATTCATGGTCAGCAAGGGCTCGTACATTTATATCGTGGTTCGTTGCGTTATGGAAGTGTAGTATGACATGGCAAGGGTCACGTGACGTACCTGAATTCTTGTGGCCCTGAAGCATGAGCTGTGCGACGCCGGTGTTCGGATCCCAGAACTGCACTCCTCTGTCTTTGGAGCCGCTGAGAACCCAGCTGCCGTCGGGGGTCAGGGCGACGCTCAAAACGAAGTCCTGCCATACAAGTCAGCATGGGACAGATCCTTAGTGTGAATTTACCCACTTTGTGGCCCTCAAATGTTCTAATGCACTTGCCGCCCTTCGGCCCAGAGCCAGGCACTCTGTGCGGCGGTGCGGTGAGCTCCCACATCTTGATCGTCTTGTCCAAACTGCCGCTGACAAGGTCCCTGCCGTTCGGAGCGAAAGCAACCGAGTACACGCTGTCCTTGTGGCCGACATCACCCTCGAGACGCTCTACAAGGTAGCCGCTGGTAGTGTCCCAGACGCGGACGCTCTTGTCGAGAGAGCCGGCAGCGACGAAACGATTGTCAGGCGATATGGCTACAGTGGTCACACCGTCCTCGATGGAAAGCTGCAGCATTTGTGAATTGCTCTCAATGTCCCATAGCCGTACTGTTCGGTCGCCGCTTCCTGAGGCAATCATCCGGCCGTTGGGGGCAAAGTCGAGGGAGTAAATGTCTTGGTCGTGCCCAGTGAACTGGTGCTTGATCGTGCGGCTGGCAATATCCCAGACCTAGGCTGAGTAAGCTCCCGTTACAGGATAGAATTGTACACTAAAGAATCAAACCCGTAGGAACGTACCCTGATAATCTTGTCCTCGGCGCCGGTGGCCAGATATTTCCCATCTGGGCTGAAGCAGACGCTTCGAATATACAAATCGCCATCTTCAGGGAGCGAACTGTCTTGAAGGTGAGCGGCAAGTCTGCCATCTTCGACATTGAAGATTTGGGCGGATCGGTTGCAGCCAGTAGCTACATATCTTCCATCACGACTGAAGCGCACGCAGCAAACAACGCTCTGATGCGGGAGATTGTGCACCAGTTGGACATCCAGAACACGGCGGATGCTTGGATTGAAGATGGCGAACCAGTCGTTGCCCTCTCTTTTGTAGTTCTCGCTCACATGGTCGACCTCAAGATCGGCGAGGGTATTGCCAACATTAGGATGTGGCCGCTGGAACGCTGTCAGCGCATTTTGCGGTTGACCAGGTGGAGGCGTAGGGCGAGGTACTTGAGGAGAACCAGGATATGGTGCGGCTTGAGATTGCTGAGGCGTTGCGGGTCCAGGAGGTCCTCTTACCGCGCGGTTCTTCGGACCGGGTGAGGCGGCGGGCTGTTGTCCTTGGGGGCCATAGCCTGTTGTTGGAAAGTACGTTAGATTTCATTTGTTGAAGTGATGGGAAGAGCGCATGCTTCGGTAACAGCGGGCGAAACTACAACGACTTACCATTCACTCCAGGGCCTGGTTGATAACCACCGAATGGCGTCTGGTGTTGCGGACCAGGAGGAGGGTTCAATCCAGGAGGACCTGAAGGCATATGCGGCGGAAGACCTTGAGGTTGTGGCTGCTCCTGCGATGGTGGCGCCAAGCCAGGCCCGCCCTGAGCTGCTGCACCAGCCATGATGCCGCCGAAGAGTGTGCCCGCGCCATGACCGATAGATGGCGGAGGCGGTTGCTGTGGGTGATGGGGTCCACCCAGATGCGACGAAGAGCCAGGCCCGCCACGAGCTTCCAGCTCCCGCCTCAAAGCAGCAATGTCTTCCTCATACCTCCTTCGAATCAGCCAGGTCGCTCGAGATGTATACAGGCTCAGCGAGCACCTAGGACGAAACCACTCACTTTGTCTTCAATGCCACATGGGACTGTTCGAGCTGGAAGACTTTCGTCCGGACCAACTCCATCTCTTGAATTTGGTTCGCAACTGTGCAGCATGACGATGTGTTAGTGGACGCTTGAGGATGCATGGTATGCGGACTTGAACAGAACGAGGTGTGCACGAGCAATTGTCCGAAAGAATTGAAGAGTGGGAGAGCTGCCAGGTTCCATGATGTGGCATTTATGGCTGCTTTGATCGGCGTCGCGACAGTGCCGCACTACGGAGAGCTGCCTCTGATCAAATGCGCAACACGAGCTTAGGAAGCAAACTTACGCTGTCTCTCATAGTCGCCAGCGCGGCCAGCCTCCGCCTCGAATTCCTGGCGCACCTGCTCCAGCAACTCCGCCAAGCGGTTGTTTGGCGCGCCGGGCACCATGCCCCGATGAGCGTTGTACATCGCTGGAAGCTTGCTGGATCAAAGCCGGTCTTGCGATGGATGCTGCACTGCAGGCTATCACAGCCCTGTCTCAGATCTTGTAGTCGATGGCAAACCCAGCGCGTGGGCGGAGCTAAAACAGAGCTGTCCGCGAGAGTGCGACCGGCGAAAGAGGCCGTCAAGAGTGGTGATCAGGTAGGGCGCGCTGTCGCAGGGCTGAGTGCAGCGGTATGCCGATTGGCTGCGATGTAGTGACGATGACGATATTGGATGCTGCAGTGTCAGATGAGATGCGGAGATTTAATTGATGATGGACGAGTACTTCGCCGGGTGCAGAGATGGATTGAAGGCAGCTTCGTCGCGTCCCCGTGACGGAAGTGAGGAAGTTGCGAAAGAGCGACCGGTCCGTGGCCCTGAACAGTTTGGCTGCCTGCCTGTGCCCTGGGCCTGTTTCGATGCACCGGCGGCAAGCGAGAAGCCTAAATTTGATCCGCTTTCCCAGTGAACCGTGGACGCCGCCCAAGCCCTGTCAGAACAGCCTAACAACCGTCCGGCTCGGCCAGAGACTCCTCCCGCAGCGAAGGTTGCTGCTTGGCGCTGGCCGTGCGGCTGTGGGCGCCCGCGAATTTTGGCGTGCAGCCGCTTCCCGTGCCCGATGCGGCTCCCTTCGTTTCCCCACTCAACTCCACCACCCCCCTCTCCACCTTCACATCATACATAATCGGCCGGGGATGGGTTTCGCCCCTCTTACGTGCTTCCAGCAAGATGGCACTTGAAGGACCAACCCTAGGGTCCGGCACAGCCTGGAGCTTCGAGCCTTTTCGAAGCATCACTCGTGAACCTTTACAACCATCACGATGCAAGGCTGTACCATCTGGGTTCAACATCCTCAAGTCCGGCCGCCCGCTGCCACCGGGTCAGCTCACCGGGAGAGCGGTGTGCAGCGACTGCAGCTGACCGCACGAGAAGCAGGGCAGCATGGCCTGTTGCCGTAGCCACGGCGTGTTCTAGACATGCGGTTCCATTTCCATAAGCAGCTGCCGGCTGCGGGAAGAGCAGCGATTCCCTCTTCTCACCCGTTCGTTGTCCCCCTGATACGATGTTTCAGCGGCTCGAACGGCTGGATCACCCACCTCATCAGTCACGTGATTGGCCGAGGAGCTGAAGGAGATTCTTCCGGGGAGGCTTGTTACATCACTGCCCCATATCCTGTTCCTGCGCAGTGCGTAGTCGATAGCAGTCCAAGGCATCGGTTGGAGTCGATCACGATCGCTCAAGGATATACTCGTACTCCCTACCAGGCACTGTGCGTAACCGGCGCGCCAGGGAACGCAGCAGCTCCGCCTGCATGCATTTAACATATCATCGTGGGACAACTCATTCATAAGGTAGGTGGTCGTCCGTTCTCTTCACTGCCCGCACACCGCTCCTTTCTTGCTTTCGAACCGTCAGTGGAAGACGTCAGCGCAACGCAGGAGCCAATCTGCTTCGACTTGAACCCTTTCTTGGCATTTTGATAAAGTTACTTCTTGCGCGGGATTCCGTCGTACTTATCGTACGGCACAATACCACAGTCCACCTCTCTCTAGCAACATCCCTACTTCCAAGCGGTGCGAGGTTCTTAAATTGCTTGACTGACACCCGAATTGCGGAGCACCAGATTGTCAAGGCATCCTTCTCGAGGCACCCCACAAGCGGGTTCGCATTGCCGCACGCGTCATCATGGATGGAAACACAGGTCAGAGCATGGCAGGAGACCTTCTCGGGCCTGGCCGCTGGCGAAGGAAAAACTCGCTGGCCGCGTTGGCCCACCACAGGCGCGTCAAGACTAGCTATGAATTTCAGGCTCAGGCTCCACAGAAACACTTGAAAAGATTGGAAGAAGCCAAAAAGGAGGCAGGACAGTTCGGAGTATCCCTTCAGGTCTGATCCCTTGTTGCTGTGCCTGGCGTCTTTACGGGCCGTTCGCTTACTCTCTGCGTTTGCGCCGCAGTGTCTCTACCTTGGCATAGCTGTATTCGAACGAGAGCAAGGCCAAGTCGACGTCGGTTTCGCCTCCCACGATGGCACCTACAGCATCGACTTCGCCGTCGAAACCATCGGCGGTCCAAACGGACGCCAAGGAAGTCGCAACGGTAGCGGCAGCGAGAGCGGCAGTGGAAATGGAACTCCGCGTCCTGTCACGCCCCTGCCCTTCGCGGCAGATGATGATAGAGCACAGATTATTGTTGAGAATCTTATCTCTAAGATTCGGGAATATCAGGAGCAGCACTTCTACAAGTTCGTGGGAGCTGGAGTATCGAAGAAGGCTGTGCTGCTCAGCCCGCAGCTTCCGTCAAGGCTCTGGGCAGAGCTTGACATTGTTCCAATGGTCTTCGGACGAGGACTTGAGTCTAGAAGCATCAATTCTCTACCATTCACTGTCGACGAAGAAGCTGACTCCATGGCAAGGAAATGCTTGATGTTCGTGTCCTTCTAGAAGTTCGCCGCTCGTGCTAACGTGATTCAGGTTCTTCGGTCCCACCCAGCAGCCTCGTGTGCAAGTCGGTTACCGAAATATAGTGGAGGTCGATTGCAGTCGCCATGCTCAAATCACATGTCTGGATCAGTATTCGGAGGCGGTCGGTGAGAACACCTGGAATGCCACCATGCATTACGTCAGATCCCTCAAAGCGAACAATGTGCGGATCGCGTTCTTCAACAGTACGCCCCAGGGCGGCGGTGTTGCGCTCATGCGACACGCTCTGATCAGGTTCCTTCGTCTTGTTGGCGTCAATGCCGAATGGTAAAGAAAACATCCGCAGTCTGTCTCAGCTGTTGCAGCTAACTCTTGAGCAGGTATGTTCCCAAACCGAAGCCCGAGGTTTTTCGCATCACCAAGACAAATCACAACATTCTCCAGGGTGTTGCAGCCCCAGAAGCGCGCCTTACCAAGAAGATGATAGAGATTCTAGAGGAGTGGTGTCAGTCGGGTGCAGAAAGGTACTGGCTCGGAGAGGGTGGTGTCCTTGCCCCTCGCTCTGAAGGCGGCGCAGATGTAGTCATTGTTGATGACCCCCAGATGCCGGGCCTCGTCAATATCGCTAAGAAGGCCGATCCAGATCGACCCGTCATCTTTCGTAGCCACATCCAGATCAGGTCCGATCTAGCGAACAAGAAAGGCACGCCGACTTCCGAAGTCTGGAACTGGGTTTGGGAGCATGTCAAGGCTGCTGACCTCTTCATCAGCCACCCTGTACGCGAGTTCGTTCCGAATTCAGTAGATTTCAGTACCGTTGGATACATGCCCGCTACAACCGATTGGCTGGACGGCCTGAACAAGGAGCTCACCGAATGGGACTCAGGACACTACATCCATGAATTCAACAACGAATGCCTCAAGGAAAGAATGGATCAGCTCAATTTTCCCCACCGTAGCTACATCGTCCAGATCGCGCGCTTTGATCCGTCCAAAGGCATACCTGACGTGCTGGCCGCTTATGCCGAGCTCCGCCGCAAGTACATGAAAGACAAGAAACCTGAAGACACGCCGCAACTCGTTATCGCGGGCCACGGCGCGGTCGACGACCCCGATGGCACGCTCATCCTCGACCAAACCCTCACAGCCTGTGAGGAAGAGTACTCAGACATCCGCCATGACATCATTGTGAAACGCCTGGGTCCTACTGACCAGATCCTCAACGCGCTCATGTCCAATGCTCGCGTTGCGCTCCAGCTCTCCACCCGCGAGGGCTTCGAGGTGAAGGTCTCTGAAGCAGTGCACAAGGGCATACCGATCATTGCCACCAAGGCCGGCGGTATTCCGCTCCAGGTCGAGCACGGGAAATCTGGTTTCCTTGTCGAGCCGGGCGACAGCAGCGCGGTGGCTCAATATCTGCACCATCTGTTCACCGACGTCGAAGCTTACAGGAAGATGAGCAGGTATGCGGCTACGCATGTTAGTGACGAGGTCGGCACGGTTGGCAACGCCCTCAGCTGGCTGTATCTCGCGGATACTCTGGCGAAGGGCGAGAAGGTACGCCCGGATAGCAGGTGGATTAATGATATGGCGAGGGAGGCGGCGGGATTCCCGTACCAGGAAGGCGAGCCGAGGTTGCCGAGGCAGGAGAAGCTGAACCTCTCGAGTCCTGTCGATGGAGAGTAGACTTGGGCGAGGTTGCTGGGCACAATGAACGAACACCGATTGGTGGTAGAATTGTTGCAGTAGAGAATTTGATATGTGGAGCGGTTAAGCAGTTTGGTAGAACACGGAGACGGCCTGCGTTTCTGGATACGCCTTTTACTTTTGGATAGGTTCTTTGCTTTCTGGATAGGTAATATACATGGCATATCACCACTCCAAACGAGGTCCCTGTGTAGGAACTGTAGGAACTGTCAAGTCACTTAATCTTGGTCTGTTATGGTGCACTTGAACCTCTCCCTCAACTCTCAGATGTTCTCGAACCACATTGCTGCTACTATGATGTCGCGACGTGTGGGACGCCTTCCATGAGCCGGAAATATTGGAAGTCGTGCATCGGAGCAATACGTGGACAGCATTCGGGCGTAATCGAAGCGAGTCTGAGAGGTTTACGGGTAGGTTTTATTCTCCGTTTGTAGAAATTTCATGGCATCACAAGATAGACAGTTACTATAGGAAGTCGTTCAGCTGAGGCTTCGGTAAAGTACTCGGCCAGAAGTTGCAAAGAGCACTGTTTTAAGGATCTACGCCCACCCTTATTTGCAACATCCAGATGCCAATGAAACATGAGAACACAGCAACGCCTTTATGCCAGAATGCTGCGTTGATCACAGAACGTCCATCCTTCCCTGTAACTACCGTCTACCACCCCCTCTTCGCCAACCTCTCCTTCTCATCCATAGTCCCACAGTTAATCCCCACCATCGCCTCTCCCAAATCCATGCTCACCTCCGCGAGGACCTTCGGATCCCTGAAATGCGTAACCGCCTGCACAATCGCCTTCGCCCTCTTCGCCGCATTCCCGGACTTAAAGATCCCGCTCCCTACAAACACGCCATCACACCCCAGCTGCATCATGAGCGCCGCATCCGCCGGCGTCGCCACCCCTCCGGCGGCGAAATTGACAACAGGCAGCCGCCTCAGCTCCGCCGTCTTCTTCAGTAACTCATACGGCGCCCCAATCTCCTTGGCCAGCACACGCAGCTCCTCGGGGCTCATGCCAGCGGCGCGACTGATCTCGGCATTCACGGTCCGCATGTGGCGGACGGCTTCGATGACGTCGCCGGTCCCGGCTTCGCCTTTGGTCCGGATCATAGCGGCGCCTTCGGAGATGCGGCGGAGGGCTTCGCCCAGGTTGCGGCACCCGCACACGAAGGGTACGCTGAAGGGGTGCTTTTCGACGTGGTGAGTTGCGTCGGCGGGGGTCAGGACTTCGGACTCGTCTATGTAATCTACACCGAGGGCTTCGAGGATCTGGGGGCGAGGTTGTTTAATGGTATGTTCTTGTTGCTGGAGCTGGTGTGGTGGTGGATTTGGGAGCCCCGGGAAGGGAAAAGGGGAGGCTGCTACAGAGGTATAGGGATGCGCAGCTACTGACCTGACACTCCACAAAATGCCCAATCCTTGCCTTCGCCATGACAGGAATCGTAACCGTCTCCATGATCTCCTTGATCATCCTGGGATCACTCATCCTGGCCACACCGCCCTGGGCCCTGATATCCGCAGGTACTCTTTCCAGCGCCATGACGGCGACCGCGCCGGCGTCCTCAGCGATGCGCGCTTGCTCCGCGTTCACGACGTCCATGATGACGCCGCCCTTGAGCATCCGCGCTAGGCCGGCTTTGACTTCGAATTTGTTCTCGGGTTGGGCGTCAGACCTGATCTTGGACTGGGTTTCGGATGTGACCTCGGATTTGATCTCGGGCTTGGAGTCGCCATTGGAGAGACCGAGCTTTGCGAGGCCGTTGGCGAGGCCGTCGGTGGGGGGAGGATGGTGGCCATTGTGTATGGATGTGGAGGGGCGTGGAAGGATATGGATCCGGGAAGACGAAAGTGAGTACGGGATGTATATGTGGATTGTATGAGTGTTTGAGGAAGACTTTGAGAAGGGTATGTGTATGAGAGGCGGCCAAGCAGTGTGAGTCAAGAAAAGGCGCGCTGCTGAGGTAAGTGTAACATTTTGGAATGCCGAATCTATGCGAAAAATCAATCGCCGGTCCCTGCAGATGACGGCGACTGTGGGCGAAAATCGGCCACGGAACACTCATCGCGGGGTTCTGGGCCCCTCCGCCGGGTGACGTTTTGCGCTAGGACGAGAAGGGCAGGTTTACGCTGGGTGGGTGGTGATGTCAGCTTCGAGCCGCGGCAGCTCAGACACGCCAGCTGCAAAACACCAAAACACCAGAGCTGCATCTGCATTCGACTGCTTGTAGCTAAGAAACACCTCACAAGCCCCCTATCACCAACCCGCCATTAGACCCCGAAGCCACAACCCCCTTCTACCGCACAACAGCCCCCAACAATGGCCTCCCGCATCCTCCTCCGCCCCCTCACCAACACCTTCACCAGCACTCTCCTCGTCTCCTCCGTCCTCGCCGCCCCCTTATTGCTTCAACCCTACCGCAGACCGCTCCTCCTCGACTCCGCGACCGTGTCTCCACTCTCGTCGAAAGACTGGTCCTACTCGCGATACCAGCGCGATGCACAGGTGCCCGTAACGAAGAACGGGAGGGTGAATCCAGCCGTGTTTAAGCAGATTAGTGCTGGGAGTATATTGGGTACGTGTTTTTCTGGGCCTGGTTTGTTGGGTTGCAGTAGGGTGTGGTGGGCGGAATAGCGGGTTTGCTGCTGCGCTGGTGGCGCGTGTGAGGTGCCTGATCAGTTCGGGGGCGGGCAGAGAGCGGGTTTGATGGGCATGCGGTGCTGACTTCGGCGCGTGGGCAGGTCTCATTGGCGGAGTGGCCGTCAGCGTATTCTCGAAACCGCTGGCGCTGATAATTGGGCTGCTGGTTTTCGGGCTACAGGTGCGTACAGCTCCATGCCCCTTTCTTGGAGACTTGTAATGGAACAGACTGACGTTTGGGTGAACAGGCGGTTGAATCGAGTGGGCTACACATCATCCCATACAACAGCATGCAGCGATATGTTAAGAGCATCAACCTACGATCAGCGGTACTCGACAATGTGGCGTTCAAGCTTTCGTTCGGGGCGACGTTTGCGTTAGCGGCGTTTGCGGAATTTTAGATATGGGTTTGAAGGGGTGTACAGGGTAGTATGAATACCAATGGTTTCGGAATATCCATATACACACGTGAAAGCGGACAGGATGAGTAGATGTTAGTGGTGACACACACACAAGATGCCATGGTCAATAGACCCTTTCAGCAATGACCCGTCACATGCGCCTCAAACGACCAACTCCTCAAGCAACCCCTCCAACTCCTCCCTCCGAAACGGCACCCACAGCCTCTCCGTCCCCAACGCATCCTTCCTCGACTCCACCATCTGATGATCATGGAACTCCTTCAGCAGCGTCCTGAACACCATCTCACTACTACACAAAAACTCCTCAACCGCCTTATGATACAGCACCCTATACTCGACCCCCTGTTCCACCGCCGTCTCCCTCTGCTTCCCCGCCTTCCCGACCCTCCTCTCCGTCTGCGGACTCAGTCTTCCTTCCTCATCACCCAGCCCCTCATCCGCAGACGCAGCAGCGAGCTGCTCCCCAACCAAAATCCTAAACACCCCCCTCGCGTTTTCCGGTAGACTCCGCAACACGTACCCGACCCCATCCCGTCCCCCGATCCGCCGCCCACTGCGCCCAAGCAACTCGTTCACGCTCTCGACGACGTCGATCTCGACGCCGCAGAAGGAGACGAAGGTCGTGCAGTCGTGGAACAGGAACCTAAACTGCTGGCGTAGGGAGAGGTCCCAGAGGAGAGGGAAGGTGGGCGTGTCGGCCGTGGCGAGGAGGGAGATGCTGGGGTGGGCGGCGAGCTGGGCGAGGAGAGATTGCGTGGTTTGGCGTCGGAGCGAGGGCGCGTCGAGGGAGTTGATGATGAGGAGGAGAGGTTGCGGTGGAGGGTCTGCTGTTAGGGTTGAGAGGATGAGTTGGAGGAGCGCGGGGGCTGGACGGGAAGTTTGGCGTTTTTGGGGAGGATGGTGGTGGCGATTGTGCTGAGGATGTCGCGGGGGTGATGGTGGGGATGTAGCCGTTTACGATGATGGTGGTTGGTGGGTCAGAGAGGGTGGAGTGGAGGTGCGAGGCGAAGTCTTGCACCAGCGCCCGCTTGGAGCCGTAGCCGTAGAGGCAGATGTTGAAGTTGTTGCGTAATTCGAAGGACCACTGGTCGAACGAGCGCGTGTGGACGGAGTGGAGGAAGTCGAAAGAGTCGGTATGGGGATCCTTGTAGGATTGCATCTGCGCAAAGTACTCTTCATGGTTAAGCAGCGAGTGCGAGGGAAGAGTATTGTGTGAGGTCTTGGTCCCTCCAGGCCGGTTCTGGTAGAAGTATAGCTCGTGTGGTGGAAGGTTGGTAGGCGGTGTCGGCGAGCGCTTGCGTTGCCTGCCTTTTGGACGTCCACGGCCACGCTTTGAGGGTGTCTCGGGTATTGCTTCCTCGTCAACGTCCCCAAGAACATCCTCTTCCGCCTCTTCCTCGTCCTCATCCCAGATCTGCCGCGCCAGTATGTCCTCCTCATCCACATCGTCGTCGCTCTGGTCGCCAGATATTGTTCGCTCAATCAGCCGCTTTGCACTCTTGCGCCTAGCGGATCTGTCCGCGTTTCGAACTATTGGGTTTCGTGCGCTCATCGGTGTGCCCTCAACCGATTCTTCTTCCCGCTGTTTGGTCGGCGTTGAGAACAGCACTTTGCGCTGTGTCCTCGGTGTAAGATCGCCATTCGTGAGGCCGGTCGCTGCGCCATTGGCCCTGGCTTGGTGTATGTCTCGGATGAGCGATGGTTTGCTAGGCGTTCGCTTCGACGGTGTTCTTGCCGCTACAGCGATCTCATCCTCGAGGTCGTCGTCGGGTATCTCTGCTCGAGGCTTTTTAGTTGGTGTTGATGCAGCCGCATCCTTCTCAGCTCTTTTGCGCTTCATTGTCAACTAGACATCGGCGTTGATTGGTACTTGTAGAGAGCCCTTGGATGCTCTAAATCGAGGTTCACAAGAACTCGTGTGATTCTGTGGTGAACACTGTTGTCCGACTTGAGGTAAACGACATTGGTTCGATGGTCTTAGGGAAACCACTGTCACATGATCGCGTGATGGCGCGTCAAGCTTACGCGACTCACTCGTCAACGTCCAGCTAAACCTTTGTAGTGTTGACATGTTGGTAGGCAGAGCGCAGAACCGATCTGAGTCTCTACTCTGTGACCTAACGAATGCATACGAGGTGGGGAGGTGGCCAGCTCGTAACGATGCGTAACATCAGAAAACTCCTAGCAGAGTGAGTTGGTGGACCCGCCATGCCTTCACTGGTTTGTCCGGCCGTTGCGTTTGGTAACAACATCGAGAAAGTCAGCAAGCGAATCGCCGTGAAGCCGCTAGCAAGGAGATGGCAGAGATTTGATATCAGTAGCGTGATGGCGTTCAGATGCCGTGAAGGTAAGACCCAACTCCATTAATCGTATGCTAGAGAAAATACAACATGCAAGCAATGACCGACGCAAGCTATGCAGACCAAGTAATTGCCAATCCATACTCCGTGAAGTGCCTGAAGACCACCAAGCGCCGCAGCTGCGCGTTCCCTACCCCTATACCCACATACCAAGTACCACGTCCTCTCAATGCGGCACCTGGACCAGCTGCTTATCCTTACATTTGCTCCAGAAGAGGTAAACGACCTGCTTTGTGTTGCTCATCCTGTCCACACAGACACGATCCGTCAGCGATTTGACCACAAGTAGCAACAGCACCGAGCCACCAAAGGCCTCCAGGGTTCAGAATCACGTACATGTGCACATGGCTGACGAAGCCATCCTTTGCACCATCATCCAGAGCCGGGACCGGGAAGTCGGGAGCCCTCAACGCCCTGGAGAGCCACTCGGTGGTCTTTGGGTGCGTGCCGACCAACTTCTTGAGCGGCTCCGACAGCCAGTCTAGGTCGTCGCGGGCTGCTTGGCCGGCGTAGTTGTACACCAGCGCGGCGCACAGAGCCTCACCGACATTGTCAAGAAAGACCTTCCGTCGCTGGATCGACTCAGCGTCCAGCGGCGGCAGTGTGAAGCCGATGAGGGTCGTCTAGAGTTTTCCGATGTTAGCACAACGCATAACGGCCGGGAGTAGATACCGGTGCTGCCATGGCGGCGATGCAGAAGAGCACGAGTGTCTGGGGAAGGTAATTACCCAGAGCTTGGCGGCGCTCCGCTTCGGCGGCACAGCCGGGCCTCGTATTGCTGCAATAGTGAAGTCGACTACAAACCAGATATCTTCGTGGTCCTCCTCGGTCAGAAAACGAGCATCGTGTTCCGCGAGGCGGTCAAGAACGTCAATGCTGTTCTGAGCAACTTCGGGATCTGAGCCTGGCACCTCGAGGCGTCGGAAGATCTCTACAATTCGCAGGATGATCTTATGACCCTCCTCCGCGAAAGAGGGGAACGGGTTGTAGTCCTTTGCTCGTGCGCTGACGAATTCGCCGACGACAGCGAGGATTTGCGCAAGACTTGGGTGAGTGAGCGGAACCCGCAGGAATGTTTGGACAGTAAAGGCGGAAGGGAGGACAAATGGTCCCGGAAGTCTCTCAGTAAACCCGCAGCGCAAGACCGAGAACGCTTCTTCAGCGATGTCGCTTTGTTCCGGGAGAAGGTTCATGATGACATCGAGGCAACTTTCGATCCGGCGCTGTAGCGCGATCCCACCTCCGTTATGCCAGTAGTTCGAGTAGCTCTTGTCCTCCACCAAGCCGATGATGGCATCCTCAGGAGCTCGGCTGGCGCTTGCCATGCTATGCAGACCTTGTAATACGGAGGTGCTCGCTACATGGCATTCTCTAAGGTTGCCTGCTGCGCTCATCTTGCGTGCTTTTGCGACGTCTACCTCAATCAGCGTAACCAACCGCGTGATCGCTTCATCCTTCGACGCGTCAGTCGGCAGCGCCTGCGTGATAGCGGCAGCGGCGCCTAAGAGCAGTGCTTTTGACCTATTCGTGGCTATCGGCCCGCGTGAAAACCGCGCGCATACCTCGACAAGATAGTCGAAAGCGAAGACGAGAGGTTCCCGACAGGAGATGCACAGGGTGTGCATAGCACTTGCAGCTTCATTGACAAGTGCAGTGTAGGACAGACCGGGGCTTAGGTAATTTATGGCAGCTTGCAAAAGGTGGGGATGCCTGGATAAGAAGCTCCCTGAGAACCTTGCGATCGTATCGATGGCAGCCAAGCGCGTCATCCGTGGTACTCCCGCAGTGTACACCGCCGTAAACAACTCAGACGAGAACAGTTGAGTAAGAGTGGCATCTCCTATATTGTCTCCTGTTAGAGTAGCGCTTAGGGTCCCAAGACAGAATAGATTCGCTTCGATGTCCAGCCAGGCCCTATCTTGTAGTGAAGCGAGCGTGAGACCGACGACCTCCTGTAGAAGACTCGGTCCCACGATACCGGGAAGCTTCTGGAGGAGGACTTTGAAATCATTGCGAAGACTATCAAACGACGTCCGTGGTTCCGCATCCCATTCGTCGAATTCATTTTGCGGCGGATAGCGGATCTTTGGCATCCACTCTCCTGCTGCTTGCAAGAGGTGAGTCCGTGCCGCTGGCAGCCATGGATGATTACCGGATGTGTCAAACGTGCAATGCTCCGCGTGATCGGCAAAGTTGTTCCAGTAGTCGAGCGCATAGTTATAAGTCTCTGCTGCGGTCTCGTAGTGATCCAGTCGTCGTATGACTAAATGAACCATTCCTGATTCGCTCAATCAGCTGCGCGTCTAACTTGACAAGTAACGTGAGGGGATGGAAACATACGCATTATTTCATCCGTAGTGTCGCTGCCCAAGGTCTGGACCAGATGCAGTTGGTGTGCTGCGGCGTAGCCGTGAAGTATGTCGCAGAAGATCATGCCCTCTCTATCGAGGAACAGGTTTTCGCATTCATTCAAACGTTGTTGGCCCCATGTGCCTCTTATGAGGGCCGAGATGGCGTGCAGTTCCGGTGGGCCAAAGACCGTGATGCAATGATGTAACAGTTCGGCCAAGGTTTCACCGGCGGTGTCGTTGGCAGCGACGCACTCAAGCAGTGCTCGGGTTACTTGGGTTATGTCACCGATACGTGTAGCATCATTGTATCGTATTTGAGCGTAATAAGCCCAAGCCTGTCTCATCAGCAAATGACGGAGCTGTAGCTGACTTCACACGTACCTTGAAACAAACGAAACTTTCTGCTCGAACTTTCGCTTGTAAATCACCATCTTCAGGGGAGTCAGCAATAGAGCCACGGCCAGCGAGCGTAGGGAGCCGTGACAAGCGTGGTCGGTTTGAAAAATCGGCGGCTGAAAGTGTGCCGTCGATTCGTGCAGTCCCACATACCCACGTGTCTCATTGCATGGCACATTACTACCGCCGCAGCTGGGAAATTCTCCTCCATGCGCCTGGACCAGTTCCAACTGGCAAGAATCATCCGTTAGCAGAAGTGCAAAGTCGCCAGCAGATTCCCTCGCTGGAGGTTTACCTCAACACATGCGCTTGTCAGGGAGGCATAGCATCCCAGCTTCTGGTAGTACTTACTCATTCTGTGGGCTGCGCGGAAGCTTCTGCCTCTCCTCCGCGAGACTCGTTGCGAAGTACACAGCGGCCAGACGTTGTTGGTGACTAAGCCGTGGCACAGTATCGGAGGCGGATGGAGAGTGTGGGAGTGGGTCAATGGGGACTATCTTTCCCCCATGTAAACATCCTATCAGATGGGAAAGGCAGTAGTCTGTCCAAGCGTCCGCACGACGCAGAAAGAGAAGTGCTAGAGTGGAGCACAGTTTTCGAACGACAGATCCGGGGTCGTCGCGAGAAACCGATGTGATGAGCCAGGTGATTAAGCGATCCAACAGAAAGTTGGCGTCATCCTCGGTCAGTGACTCCCAGGCTGAGTTTACCTTAACATAGAACGTGAGAGCTCCGAAAAATCGGACATTGTTGTCATCGCTGCCGAGTAAGATATCTGCAAGCCGCCATCCCTCAGTGGATTGCTGCAGCTTCTGGAGCTCTTCTTGGAGCCTATGCGTGAACGATGGGGGCCCGGGCTGGTACAAGCGCTTGACGAGCTCTTCAGCTTCCGCGATTGACTGCGGCACCTGGACTTCTAGGTCTTCCATGGAGATGTTTGGGTGCGGCTCACTTTGAGGCGCTGTACGTTGATGGTGCGGGGGTATCTCGCCTCGAAGTGCTGCAAGCTGAAAGTACGCTGCTCTTAGACCGTCATATGAAGTACCGGAGTCTACCCAGGGCGTTAGCTCCTCCATTGATATCGAAGAGGTCCCTCCTGAGTCAGCATCTAGGTGTGAAGATAAGGACGAGTCCATTCTGAACGAGATCCAGGATTGATGGGAATCTCGTTTGGTGCCATAAAGAGAAAAAGTTGCGCAACGAAGACTTGCAGTGTTCGTTGAGGAAGCTGGATCGATGAAGTGAATGAAAGAGGAAGGCATGGCTTGAAATGAGACCTACACCCAGCGGGAAGCTGCCGTCAGAGCGTTAATTGGACAGTCACAGAGGTTCATCCAGATGGCAGGATCGGAAGTAGCCTTTACTTCCGCTGCGAGTAAACGAAGTGGTTGACTACCTATCTAAGTACCAAGGTAATATTGAATGGAAATATCAACCAAAAATTCCAATGTGCAACTTACAGTTTCGGGAGTACGCTTAGCGCCTGGTTCAGTACTCCAAAGGCACCTTGCATGCGTAGCAGCCATCGGAGCGTCTAAGAAGCACGATCAAACATATATAAGAGTTGTGGTGAATATTCTAGTATGAACAACACCTAGGTGGTGAGGTGATGAAGCAAGATTGGCTCGGCATCTTCCGACGGCGCTGCAGCGGGAAGATCCATGTCCGCGATGCTTGACGTGTTTGGCGTGTTTGGCAGAGACATCATCGCCAGCTCGAGAAGGTCCGCTTGAAGGTGCAGAGCCGCCAATACATGTACTTCCTCCGCTCTTTTGCCCGCAAGCCTTGCTTATTCTATTGCTTTTATGTACGCGCAAAGGCTCCGAGCTGTTGCAGACTCTTCCATAATACCAAGCCCGCTTTGCAAGTAGCAGTAGACATGGAGACCGTTCATACCTCGGAGCGCCTTGCGCACCTGCGTGACCTTATGCAGAAGCACAAAGTCGACATCTACAGTATGTTGCGGTGGGATTGTTCAATCTATAGCGGCTGACGTACATGCAGTCGTTCCGTCTGAGGACAGCCATCAATCCGAATACATCGCGCCTTGCGACGCACGCCGAGGTCCAACTCAAGCAAGACCGCTCCTAAAGAAGCACGTGCTCACGCTCAGCAGAGTTTATTTGCGGCTTCTCCGGCTCGGCAGGCACGGCGGTGATCACTCATGACAAAGCTGCTTTGGCAACGGACGGACGATACTTCAACCAAGCGGAAAAGCAACTGGATAGCAATTGGGAGCTGCTGAAGCAGGGGCTGCAGGATGTTCCTACCTGGCAAGAATGGTACAGCTAGGGCACTACGCGAACCATCCGAGCAAGACTGAGTCGAGTAGGGCAGCCGATCAGTCAGAGGGAGGCAAGAGGGTTGGTGTAGATCCTACGGTTATCACTGCCCGTAGGTCCCTTCTTGGGTATGGTAACGGCAGTGGGCGGGCGCTGACTCCATTCAGCCGACGCGCGAAAGCTTTCGGAGAAGATCAAGAAGAAAGGGGGCGCAGAACTCATGGCAGTTGAGGAGAACCTTGTCGATGTCGTGTGGGGAAAAGCGAAACCACCAAGGCCGAACGAGATGGTGAAAATCCTTGGGACCGAGTTCGCTGGCAAGAAGTTCGAGGACAAGCTCGAGGACTTGCGGAAAGAGCTCGACAAGAAGAAAAGCGCGGGCTTCGTCGTCTGTATGGTGCCATCAATGACGCTGCATTCCTCTAATGCTAACGGTCTGCTAGCTATGCTTGACGAGATTGCATGGTTATACAACCTGCGTGGTAACGAGTACACCACCGCAATCTGAGACAGGCGACAAATGAACGCTAACTTCCGACAGTATCCCGTACAATCCGGTGTTCTTCTCATACGCAGTGGTGACTCCGGCCAGCGCTACATTATACGTCAACGACAGTAAGCTTCACTCGGATGTCAAATCACACCTTGGCGATACGGTGAAGGTCCGACCTTACGAAGCCATCTTTGGCGACGTCGAAGCGCTCAGCAAGACGACGCCGGAGACGGAGACCGACGGTGAGACTGGGTCAAGTAGCTCACCCAAGAAGTTTCTGATCTCAACGAAAGCGTCATGGGCGCTGAACAAGAGCCTTGGAGGGGAGGAGAAAGTCGAAGAAGTTCGGAGCCCAATAGGCGATGCCAAAGCTGTTAAGAACGAAACCGAACTGGAGGGCATGCGGAACTGCCACATTCGTGACGGTGCAGCACTCATTGAGTATTTTGCCTGGCTGGAAGACCAACTCATCAACAAAGGTGCGAAGTTGGACGAAGTTGAGGCGGCCGACAAGCTGGAGGCCTGCCGAGCGTGAGTTGTGATCTATTTTTCAAATTCCTTTACATTAAACTGACCAAACCAGCAAGCAGAAACACTTCGTAGGCCTTTCGTTCGACACCATCTCATCGACAGGACCCAATGCTGCAGTGATACACTACAAGCCGGAACGCGGGAACTGCTCCGTCATCGATCCCAAAGCAATCTACTTGTGCGACTCCGGCGCGCAGTATCTTGACGGGACGACAGATACTACGAGAACGCTACATTTCGGCGGGCCCACCGAAATGGAACGCAAGGCCTACACCTTAGTTCTGAAGGGCAACATCGCGCTCGAGAAAGCCAAGTTTCCTAAAGGCACCAGCGGCTTCGCTCTGGATACGTTGGCGAGGCAGTTCCTGTGGGCAGAAGGCCTGGACTATCGTCACGGCACTGGTCACGGCGTCGGTTCATACCTGGTTAGTCTCCCTTGCTCGCTGGGACCAGACTCCCTTGCTAATATTCTCCAGAACGTGCATGAAGGCCCAATCGGTATTGGCACAAGAATACAGTACTCTGAAGTATCCTTGTCGGTGGGCAACGTACTTTCTGATGGTACGTGAAGAACTTTTCAAAGTCGTGCGGATCTCACTAATGCTTGCAGAACCTGGATACTACGAGGATGGTAGTTTTGGAATCCGCATAGAAAGTCTGTTCCCCCATTGTTCTAATGGCAGCACCTTGGCTAATCCGTGCAGACATCATCATGGTCAAGGAGGTTGAGACCAACCACAGGTTTGGCGACAAACCGTATCTTGGCTTTGAACACGTCACGCTTGTGCCAATGTGCAGGAAGCTCATCGATGTGAAGTTGTTGTCAGTAGCGGAGAAGGAGTATCTGAACGATTACAACAAGGAGGTCATGGAAAAGACCAAGGGGTTCTTCGAGGGCGACAGCCTGACGATGGCTTGGTTGGAAAGGGAAACGCAGCCTTTTGAGTAGACGTGTTAGAGAACGAGTAACTCGATGTCAATATCATCAAGCCCTTGTGCAGAGGGTGACTGCCTATATCGGATGCGCCACGTTCTGAACACCGTGAGGATGTACAACTGTAAATCCCAGATAGTCGCAGCCGACGCACAGAAATCCCAAATAATTGCATCACGTGATTACCCGAGCCCAACGACGCTCGACGACATCCACGCGTCTCTGACTTCCAATGATATCTCCGTCAAGAAACAAATGCCTCACGTCCCTGTATCCGCTTGCTAAGCATACTAAACGCAACCAGAAGCGGCCGCTCGTTGCTAATCTGTTTTTTCTGCGCAGTTGCAACTTCCCTACTGCTCAAACAAGCATTCAAAGAGAATCTTTCATAACATCTGATGATATCGAGGGAAACTAACACTCGACAATGAATTTAACCCAGCTGCTTCTTGTCCCCTCAATCGTTGTGTAGCCATTTGCATTCAACTTACCGGCGTTGCCATGGCCTGGTCAACGAAGCATACACTCCTGGCCGCAGCCAACATATTGATTCCAATTGCGGTCTTAACTTTTGCTTCCGGCTTCTTTCCCTATAAGCCCTTCCTGCCAGGCTTAGCCGAGTATCAGAAGCTCGAATATGGGGTTCCGCCTAAGGCACCCTTTGACAAGCTTGTCTTTATGGTGGTCGATGCATTACGGAGGTATACCTACTACTTATTCGATGGGCCACTGCCGCTTGCTGACCGGGAGGCAGTGACTTTGTGTACTCTGCCAGATCAGGCTTCCAATTTACGCAAAGGTACTATTCATTACATCTGAGTATGAAACATTGCTAACCCGTGTACAGTCTGATTCGATCCGGCGCGGCAATCCCCTTTACCGCCCATGCTACGTCTCCGACTATTACCATGCCTCGCGTGAAGGCCATCACAACCGGCTCAATACCCTCGTTTCTCGATGTGATTCTCAACTTCGCAGAGTCGGACACAACATCGACTCTAGCGTATCAGGACACTTGGCTTGCCCAGATGAAGGCCAAGGAGGGTGGCAGTCTAGTCTTCTACGGTGATGACACTTGGCTGAAGCTCTTTCCTGAGACCTTCACCAGGGCGGACGGCACTTCAAGCTTTTTCGTTTCGGTCAGTTCGCTTGCAGCAGTATTTGCAAGACGACAGGGCTGAAGTGTATATAGGATTTTACAGAAGTCGATAACAATGTTACTAGACATGTGCCCCGTGAGCTCCATGCGAGTGACTGGAATGCTATGATCATGCATTATCTGGGCCTAGATCACATCGGGCACAAGGCTGGACCGCTGAGGTAACAGCAACCTTGCAGAGCACATGACGGCAGACTGACAGATCCGCAGCCCGAACATGTTGCCAAAGCAGACCGAGATGGACGGTATAGTGAAACAGATATACCAGGCCATCGAGCGGGAGCAGCATCTGCAGTCAACACTCTTTGTCCTATGCGGCGATCATGGCATGAATGAGGGAGGCAACCACGGCGGCTCCGCACCAGGCGAGACTTCTCCGGCGTTAGTTTTTTTGTCGCCGAAGCTGAGAGAGATATCTAATGGACATAATTGCCCTACCGAGCCAAAGCGAGATTTCGAATATTACACTGTGGTCGAGCAGTCAGACATAGCACCGACTCTCGCTGGGCTGCTCGGGTTCCCCGTTCCGCTCAACAATTTGGGTGTCTTCATCCCCAAATTCCTGGACTTTTGGCCCGAGGGTGAGTCCGTTGCCGTTCTTCCTACCATGCTGCATAGCGAATAAAATGATAACACGAGAACTTACAGGCAAGGACCGCGTACAGCTGCTGCATAGGAATGCTCTGCAGATGCTCACGATAGCCAAAGCTACGTTCCCTGGTTCGAACTTCGATAATCATCTCCTGAAGATGGACTGTACAAAGCCGACCTCGAGCGGAGATGAACTTGCCTGTATGTGGCGGAGGGCAACTCACATGCTCCGCCGAGCGGATGACTTCAGATCAAGGCCGGAGGATGTTCTGGCAGCGCTCTTAGAGGTAAGTCGTGGGAAGCTGCCGCGCGCTACGTTTGACAAGACTTTGATGGAATGGCTACGGAGTGCTAGCATCCGGCCGCTCTATTTCACTTCGTCCCCTTCCATATATTGAGTTGTCTGCCATGACAAGAGTCCGGATAAATGGACGCCATCCTGAAGATCCGATCTGGAAATTCACAAACATTATATCCAAATACAGTAGAATTACCGCTGACGACCGACAGTTCTGCAGACGCACCCAAGAGGTCCTCAGCCAAACAGCAAGCAACTACAATCTCACACGCCTGTTACTTGGTATCGTCGCCGCCATCGACTCGTTGGTGCTTGCCTTGATAGCTTCCCGCCGTGACCTGCTGCGTCCTAAATCGGCCGCAACCCTCTTCGGCTTGTTCTCAGCCCTTTATCTCATCATGATGTTCGCGAGTAGCTATGTTGAGGAAGAGCAGCATTTCTGGTACTGGATCACTTCGCCGTGGATATGCTATGTGCTGTTGTTTGCGTCTCGGGATGGTGTGTCAAGTCTTCCTGGAAGAGGTGGGTGCAGTATCTCTTTCATTGCGAGCGCATTGACGCCAATCTGTGAAAAACTCGTCTGTTGCCTGTGTCTCATTTAACTTTGCAGGAATCAAGGTCCCTGTCTAAGCATTGAGGCTCGTGAGCTGCATTGGGACGGCATGAGTAGCATTGTCGTACTCACGACGTACCAAAATTCACGGAAGGGCTAACGTAGTAGCAGGTCTCGCAGCATCCGGACTCCTGATACCGATCTGTCTCCGCATAGCCCGCCGCTGGAACCAGACCGGCCAGAAGCATGCCGGCGCGCCAGATATCGTCAACAGCTTTCTCGCCCACCATCAAATCTTCCTATGGCTAATGATAAGCTGCACCTATATCCTGCTCGCTCTTCGCCTTGGACTGCGCTTGTCAGTCCCCAATAGAAGTGGTACCACGCTTGTGGGCCGCATCGTGACCGCCTGGCTCTGTACTGCAGCATTCGTGTTCAAGCTCAGCTTTACCGCTAGAGATGCGCCGGAGCTGGTTGAAGGCCTCCCTGAGGCTGTTGTAGCGGGTGTGCTTCAGCTGTCTCTCCTTGGACTAGCAAGGACGGTCTTCTGGACGTTGCTGGTGGGAGTCTTGTTGCTCGTCGGACAACGTGTATCCTCAGAAAAGCACCAAAAGCGTGAGTCCCGCCTGCCAGCCTTTTACTCAATCATTAGCCGCTTCAGAGTGTATATGTTGCATAAAACATCATCCAATTCTCGCCCACCACTAACTTACCCAACACACATAGGCCCCAACCTCGCTCGCACCCTCCATGACCTTCTGGAGGCCTTCCTCATAACGCAAACCCGGGCACAGAACATTCCGCTCTACCTCCTCTTCCGAACGATACTCTGGTGCTTAACACCCCTCCGCCTCCCACCCACCATCATCACCATCACCACCCTCTTGCTCTCCCACTTCTCCTTCTTCGCGCTAGGAAACAGCAACGCTATCTCATCCATCGACCTCTCGAATGCGTACAATGGCGTCTCAGGCTATAACGTCATCGCCGTGGGATTGCTGTTATTTGCGGGTAATTGGGCGGGACCGGTTTGGTGGGCGGCTGCCGGTGTTTGTTTGCTGCTTGAGAAGGAGGGTGGCGCTGCGGCGGAGGTGGAGAAGAGTAGAGACGGTTCTGATGGGTCAAGGAACTGGGTCCGGGAAGAGCGCGAGAGGTTGCATCTTGCGGCGCTCGTATCTGGAAAGGCGGAACCCTCGGAGAAGGACGCAGGAAAGGATGCTTTTGGAGAGGTGAGTCTCAAGTTCACCTACTCCCCCTCCTTATCGCTTCATGGCGGCACCTATGCGAATGTACACAGTTTACTTAATATCGCCCACCATACTGACCCTCCACCAGGCGCCGAACTCGATTGAAAAAGCCTCCCCAGTCGCCACGCTTCCAAAGGAAGAATCATCCGGCCTCTTCGTCCACATCGCGACCTCCACAATCTTCACAGCGCTCAGCTTGGTAGCCGTAATGGCGGCATGTACGGCGCTCCGAACGCACCTGTTCATCTGGACGGTCTTCAGTCCAAAGTATCTGTATAGCATGGCGTGGAGTATAGCGTATCATCTTGGGATCAATGTTGGGCTGTGTAGTCTGCTGTGGTGGGCTGGGAAGGTATGAGGGGTGCCTTTGAGGTGGTTTGAGGTCCTTCGGGAGCAGTCTGAGGGACTGTCGGGGTTTGGTGTAAAAGTATAGATGCGGTGTAGAGCACGTTAGTCTTGATTTGTACCTTCTATGCTGCAGTGTTTTCGGTGTAGAAACTCGACGATGGAAGACTTCGTGCACCTTGCGCTGGATGGAATCGTACAGCATGCCGAGAGGGAAGGGACGGAGAGCCAGTGCTAAAGCTCATAACCCGATCGCCTATTGACAGACGTGCGGTTCGACTCGCAATAGCAGCGCTGGGATTCCTGAGCGCAACTTCAAGGGATAATCAAAGGCTTCATCACGGCTTCAGAAAAACCTCATAGTATTGGCAGAGGGCATTGCTGAACAGCATGTCTGAATAGAGAAACTTTTGTGAAATCTATCATCACGCCCCAGCACCATCGTCAAACGCCCACTCCCCTCTCCCCTCCCCTTCCCTCTCCCGGCACCACCCCCTACCACCCCTACGTCTCCCTCCCTACCACCAAACCCACATCCTCCTCCTCCACCCCCAATACCCCATACTCCCCCACCACCCCCTCCAATCCCCCCGCCCTATCCTCTCCCGCAGCAGAAAGCAAACCACGGCGCACCACCTCCACCTCGCCCTCCACCGGCATCACAGCATACGCCGCCGTGATGCCAGTTTGGCGCGCCACGCTCGCTAGCATAGCCAGCAGCGCGACACCTATCGCCGCAAACTGCGTGCCCGCCGTAAGCTGCGAGAACGCACTACCACCCCCTCAACGTCAGCACACTCTCACCCACACTACGCAACAAACACACGAGGGGAGACAAGACTCACAAATACCACCGCGGCACCAACGCGTCGCGCCACCTCCCCACTCTTGCCGCGACCATCTCGCGCGTCTTCGCGTCACCGAGATTAGCAGAAAGAGCCTCGAGCTCCCCAACCAGGAGCCGCAGCTCGCTGCGGAAGTGCGATAGGTGGCGCCACCAGGTGCTGCGGCGGTGCTGGTTCTTGTTGCGGTGGGCGAGGAGGTGGAGGAGGTCGCGCGTCCTGCGTAAGCTGTTGAGGGCCTCTGTGGAAATGTTGGCGAGTAAGGCGACGTCGGGTTGGTTGGGCATGGTTGGGGTCCGCGGGTAGGGGGTTGAGGGCCCGAGGGTGGGTGGAGAGGTGGCGGCGAGGGCGGTGGAGATGCGGGAGAGTGCTGCGGTTGCGGAAGTGGGGACTGTTGCGCGTGGAGAGTTTGGAGTCTGGGCCGTGTCGTTGAGAGATTTCTTGGGCTGGACGATGATGGGAGCGGGTCTTGGGGAGTGGGACACGATGTTGATGGACTGGACGGAGCGAGTCGCTGGATTGGAGGGTTTAGAGTGCTCGTCCATTTTGACGTTTGACGTGAGAGAGTGACCCGCGGAGCCGGCAGTGTTACTGGTTTGGTCCATGAAGTCGGCGGGCTCGAAATACATGTTCAGGAAGCTGCAGAAGGCTAACACAAGGCGTAGAGAATGACACTGGCGTGTGCGTTGGACTAGCGTCGAGAAGCGTCAAGAGCGGAGTCGTTGACAGAAGTGTTGTGCTTGAGCAGGAGGTAGCGGAGCGGACAGAACTTGATGTGTGGTTTCGGAAAATATTGAGTGCAGAAACGACGGTCAGTCCTTCGGAGGTTGTGTTGCCCAGAATGACCTGTCAGTGGAAGGATTGACGTGAAAGTGAACTGGGACCCCTAAATTTGCTCGCCTAGGGTTGGCTTGGAAACAGTCGAACTCCTTCATCGTATGGTATCTCCGAGAGTAAGCTGGAAATGAGCGGAGAAGACCCGACTATATCAGACAACGAAGTCAGAAGCTGTATTGTGCGTGATGCTACAGCTCGATTGTCTCTGAATGGCTTGGGTGACTTTAGGAAAGCTGATGATCAGCGTGACCAGGGTCAATGGTTATTGAAGGCTTCGGTGAAAAAGATTCCGGTCGAGTACGCAGAGACGAGTTCGACACCTCCGCAGAGATAATTATGGACAATAGGAGCAGCTCGGAACAGTGTAACAATCGAAGGAGAACGTCTGATTATCTTACGCAACACTGGTGATGCTGTAGAGATATCGGCAGCCTTGGGGGTTTTCGCCACTTGTGCTTGAAATTTTCTAGCAAGCTTTCCGATCGGGTCTCTGTGTGCTGAACAAAGGGGTTGGATTTTTGTTAGAACCTGAGATATCTCTTAGATATTGGATGCAGATGGACGCTTTTCGGCAGAGAGCGGAGTTTGATAGATTGCTCATACCCCTTGTCCACGGGAGCCCGCGGTCTGTTGCGAAGACAACTGGTTGCTTAAAGTCGCCTTTAGTTTAGTTGATCGAGGCCATCAGAGACAATGTCCTCTAGTTCATGATCATTCTTTGAAGCCACAATTTCCGGTGGTCGAAGTTCTCAAAGCGGACCATTCTCGGTGTGCAGGGGTGAGCAGTGAGCACCCTTGCACCAACCACACGCGATGTCAGCGCTTCTCTGCCATTGCACCACCACCACGAAACTGTATCGTTGTCTTCTTCCACCCCTTGCGCGTTAGCAAACTCCTGCCTCGGACTATAAGCTCAGCTGAGCGAAAGTGCCCTCAATATGACTTACCTCCGTATCTCCCTCCCGCGCCGCAGCCCGCTCCTCCTCTACCATCGTCCCACCAGACTCGCGCCTTGAATGCGCCAGCAGCATCAGCACCCGACAATGGAGCGTCTTCAGGCCATCTTAGCAGCTCTGGAGCAGCAGGCGCAAGCCGAGCCGAGGTTTATAATGCTTACGCCGCCGATCGTACCCTGGGCACACACCTATCCCACTCCTCTGTCCCCTCCGAAACTACCCACAGAGTCAGGCGTCACAACTCCAATCGTCGAAGGATCTAGCCTCTCTCGCATAGAAACGACGGTTATTCCCCTCGGATACTGTTAGGCGCTCGGTATCTTTCGAACGGATGAATCACCTTCGCTCGAAGTCGTGCGGCGTGTCCGGGGCGGCCAGCGGCAGCTATACCACACAGTCTGCAGCATGCCGATGGAGAGACGCTTCACCTGGCAGATTGGAACCGGCATCGGGCGCCTCACGTTGTGGAAGGGACGGTTCTGGTCTTGGGGCCTCTCAGACCCTCTAGTGACACAAGATTCGATCACCGCCAGGATCCAGCCTAGAAGTAGCACAATCGAAGGAAGAAAAGAAGCGGTCATCATATATAGTGCTCTGTCACGGGCCTGCATGAGCTGTCGAAGAGAACAACTCCGTCTTGTCAGTCCGCCTTCAACCGAATCTGAAGAACATCACCCTTCAAGACCTCCGAGTTGTAAATGGCATCAACCTTTCGGACCGGCGGGTTGCAACAACGCAAAAGTCTAGAGGAGAAAGGAATGCATGCGGTCGCACGGTGCCTTGATTGGCATCTTGGGTGTTATGAACCGCTATCACAACAACGTTCCTGTTCATCAGATACGCCCAAAGTCGTGAGGGCGGGAGAGCTCAAGTCTTCCACCTTTGAGGAGGGTCGGATGGAGTCAAGTACAGGCTGCTGCCAGCCTGCCACCTTACAGAGATGCAGAATAAAGAGAAGGGCGTTTTTGAGGTTTATACTCAGTAATGCGAAGGGGTAAATACGAGCGGCGTGCCTGAGGTCTCCGATGGTCAAGCTTGTGCCGTACAGCGCCGCCTTGCGTGTTTGGCGGGGCCGCATATCCCAGACTCACGGCTAATTCAGGTCCAGACGCAGGAGCCAGAACTCAGTTGCCAAAGTCAAGTCTCTACTCAGGTGCATACTCAATCAGGCCCGCTAGAGCCGGAAGTACTGCTGGCCGGCGGAATCTTTGATGCAGCCGAAAAGACCTTACCAGACCCCAGCTATAGAATCGAACTCGGCGCTGAATTCTTCCATCTCCGCCCATGAGGTTTCTGTACGATCAAGGAGTTGTGAGGCGGCTATGGAGTGTCCCCTGAGGGACTCGACTTCGCATCATCTGCGTAGCATTTGCCAACGCGCTCCGCTGTGAGGGAAACCCCTAAGAGAACCATCGTACTCCGAGAAAAAGGTTGTTTTTCCGAAACAGTCAAGTCACCTGGACTTCTGGCGCAGCACCAGAGCACGTTGAGAATAGCTGCGTCGAGCCTGCATGGCAAAGCTGAGCCGATAAGATGCAGAACGGGCTTCTTGTATCTTTGAAAGGCAGCTTCTTAAGTCGCCGCTTCCACAGTTTGGGACCGCACAGCATAGATGGACCTCAGATTTCACTATGTCCCCACGGCCAGAGAGGCCGACGGCAGCATCTTCGGAAAAGGAGGACGGCAAATGCGGCGGCAGAACCGGTGGCAACACCAGCATTGACTAGCTTCTTCCAACGCGGTTGCTGAGCTTTGAGCTTTCGTTCAGCATATGAGCCCCAGTCGCTCGGCAGGGCTCTGCAGCAACACTCCTGATGGTTACGAGGCTTATATTGCTCCGCCGTGGGCCACTTTGCTAGCAGGAGCTGTCCAGAAAGCCGTTGCGACGCACCCGACGGTCTGTGTACCATGAGGCGACACTTGCAGTCTCCCGTCGTTGGCTTCATCAGTCCAGCTCTTACAGCCAGCCCGCCCGCGCGTGTAGGTTGTGTAAGAACGGATCGGTGTCCTTTGTACCAGATTTGAAGCTCTTCAACACCATCTTCAACACCACAAGCTAGCGCAGCATCTCCCTCGTATCCAACTTTTGTTGACCTCTGGTCTCTAGCAAGGATTCTCTCCGCATCGTTTGCTTCTGCTGCTTCATGGATTGGTGAAGCTGCGTCATGCCGCTTGCACGCTCCCCACTGTGTTGTAGGCGAGCATGCGGGTGTACCCCTGATGGGTTTGCTGAGGCTTGTTTGAGCGCGAGCAGGCAAGTCGTCGCAGAGACCGGTCAACCGTCTTCTTCTTGGACAGCCAGCGTAGATGAGGCCCCTCGAGTGTTTGGAAGTCATTGGACGTTTGAACCGCCGGATCGCAAATGGCGAACTTGGTTGCTGGAACGTGAGAGATGTCAGCGAGTTTCTCGGGCAGCCAGCGACAGTGCGTCCATGTGATGGCCACTTACCGCATCCCTATCATTCTCATCCTGCATGTCTGCTCCCGCCGCATCAGTGGCGCTGAGTAGTATGGTGATGATGCCATGCATGTCGCGCGGAATACCTCCTGCAAGCCGTCATGTGCATTTCCGCCTTCGAGAGCCGCTGCACCTGCGCAAGCTAGAGCGTAAACCCTTCGCCACATCCCTCATGCCCGTGTAATAGTTGTCAAGCCGTCTTCTGAGGGTATGCCCTGGTCACCTTGACCCGTACACCCGAACGGTAGTCTCGCGGCTGCCCGGTGGTGAGTTCGAAGGCGCTCCGGCTGCAAGATTGATCGTGACGGTAGCTTCGTCCCGCAGCTGGTGGAGGCAACGTTTGTCTCGTGGCGGGCGCCGAGATGGGGCGTCTTCTTGGGTCCAGGCCAGCCCTGTGTCAGCGGGATAGAGCAGGCTTGACTTGTGGCATAACGGAACATACCTGCGGTGTTTGAGGGTCACCCAAGTGGTAGCTCGGCGCTCCGTAACCTTGAGTACCTCTTGCCGTGCTGGCCACTGAAGCTGCGTGAGCCAGGCCTGGTCTACCAACTAGGGGTGTCAGCTTACAAGCTGCTGGCGCTTGCTGCTTGCTGGAGTCGTGCTTGCTGAGTCCGCTCCCATGCTCTCAGTCTCCAGGCAAGCGGTCTGCGGCCTGGGTTGTATGTTGTTGTCAGCGGAGGTGGCTCAGTCCAGCGAGAAAACTTACTCTGCATATCCTATGAGGCGTGGATGCTACAGCTAGTACCGTGCTGTTGGCGTCCGTGTATGTACCTACATATATAAGTGCTCTGTTTCATTGAACCTATCCGTGCCTGTTTCCTATGTGAGCCGTGTGTGTGGCTTGGTAGTAGGTACTAACATTGAAGTTAAAACAGCACATGTAGGTGTTCAATACCCCGTGTCGAAAGCTCCGTAGAGTCGTGGCACGGATCGAGACGTGGTAAATCGTAAAACGTAAGCCAGGTGTGTGTTGCGCGCGGTACCATGTCTGCTCCTGAGATCCGGCTGCCGGTCACGCTTTAAGAGCCCGTAGGCAATGTTGGTGTGCGGAGCCCGGGTGCCCTACGTAGAAGCCGTGGAATCCCGCGGAGCTTTTGGTGTCGAGGTTGCAGTAATAAGAACATGGCTGCAGCCTTTACTAAAGTACCCCTGTACGGCAGCCCTTCGTGTCCATGGAGGAGGGCTGCCGTACTGATCCCGGGGTGACTGGAATACTGTGGAACCTCCCCACGAGGCGGATGTTGTGGCTGCTGTTTGTTGTGCGCATGCGAGTGGCATGTGAGAACGAAAAGACTGAGCGGAGCTGTCGTATGCCCAAGCAGGAGTGCGGCGTTGTTGGCAGAGAAATTCGCATTGGGGTTGCTCGCAAAATGGTGCCAGCGGTATCATGGGTGTTTGCCGGGCCTCACCACGGCAGCATCAGCAATGCATACCTCGTGCTCAAAGGCATGCACGGTCACATCAAGAGCAAAGGGATCAAGGTTTATTGGACCAGGACAAATGCATTTAGCTACTACAAACTTTTGAGCTAAGCTACATAACAAAGAAAGGAGCAAAGACATCAGAAGCGAGATGTCGTAGATTGGGGTTCGTCCGCAGAGCGACTATTTCGTAGAGCGTAAATATGTTGAAGCAGGGGGTATTGTGAGCAAGTGTTGGGGAAATGTGTTGAAGAAAAGCAAGAGATCAGTCAATGCCGCACCACCATCGAAAACATTAGGCCCTCCACATACAAAGACAAGATGAAAAGGCAAACAGAAACCGCAACACACAGACGACTACCCAGTCACTCAAAGACATCCTGGTTCCCATCATACACAAAGAGGTGAAAAACATCCAGATAGGTTTCCGGAAGAGGACGTCAACCATACACTCAACCGGAAGGTCTCCTGAGCGTATCCAACCGTTGCCAGATACAAGCTCGGTATGGACGTTCTCGAAGTTCAAAAGTGGGAGCTCCGGCACGAACATAGTTGATGTTGTATAAGCGAGACGTCAGCGTTGTTGAGGAACGATGCAAACGTCGAGACTGTAGCAGCTGCGGATCTTGAAGTAACCAGAACGCGCGCGTAAAATGCTGTCTTGAAAGTTGTTGGGACGACAGGGCAGTCTCAGTCAAGCAACTCGGAATGCTCGTACTCAGTGCCAGCCGTGATGGTAGCTGCCATGATGGTAGTTGCCGAAGCGGTCGTAGTGGCCATCCATGATGGGTTGCTGGTGGTAGTGCATCGCACCGTTCGTGTCTTGGAATTGGCGGGGGCCGAAATGATGCACAACCTGGTGCTGCTGGTAGCCATGATTTGCCGGAGCTGTGTAGGCTTGCGGGCCGTACTGCGGAGCAGCATGCCCATCGAACTGTCTTGGAGAGCGGCGTCTCGGAGAGTGACCACGACCGCCGTGGTTGCGGCCTTGCTGATTTCCTTGACCTTGGTAGGTCAAGGCACGCGGAGTGCCAGCATCGAAGGGACCCTGGTGGCGCTGTCGTGTACCGCGACGATTGCCCTCGTTGGGCGGGAACAGACCTGCAGATTAAAAGTCAACTACCATGCCATGGCGGAGCCAACAAGCCTTGACATACCGACTTGCTGGATTGAATCCATTGACCTCATCACCTTGACGATATTGTCGGGCGGGGGAAGGGCTCCTCCTTGGAGATCATCTCATCTCCGAGCGCATCGTACTTCGTGTAGACCAACTGCCAACGTCAGCAATCAGTCACATACGGTATTGCAAAGGACATGATGCCCACCATCGGGCGGTACATCGGCCACTGCAGCATAACACCGCTGTTCTGGAACTTGGCAATGAGCCCCTCGCGTCCCTGGCAAGTGGCATACGAGACTTCGGCAATCTTGTTGGAGGCCTGACCCTGCCACGGCTTGCCGGAAAAGGCCTTGACAAACGTGACGATGTCCTCGGATCTGACGAAGTTGATGAATGCATAGCCGACATTGCAGCTATTGTCGAAGTCCATTCGAAGATACATGAAGTCGTAAAGACCGCGTACCTTTTCGTCCAGTAAGCCCTTAAGCTCGTCCTGTGAGGGTCAGTAAGCGTATTAAGGATAGATGTGCTTCGAAGACTTACACGACGCATCTTGTTGGGAATGTTGCGCAGCATCACCTGAGATACAATCAATACGTGCAGGCAACATGGTTTATGTTGGGAACAAGCCATGCTTACCGTGGTGCGCACATCCTGACCGGCTTGAATCCGCCTAAGGTCGATACGATTGTCGCGGTTGTTGGCGTGTTCCTCGGAGTCATGGTGCTGGCGCGGCGGGGCATGACGAACCAGTGGACGTGGGCCGCCTGGAAGCTCGGCGGCGATCCACAGACACTGTGACCAGTCAGACACGGTGCTCATGCTTCTGATAAAGCCGTACATAACACAGTTGGGGTTACTTACACCGTCATACACAGCATCCTTGTGTGCATTGAAGAAGCGCTTTCCGTCTGCGAGGGAGTCGAACTCGACAAGGATCCCGGTTCCCAGGACCTCTTGTTGCCAGTGGTGGGGGATGTCGTCCGCAAGGGAAATGCGGCCCAGAATCTTACCATAGGATGCTGCGAGATCGAAGAGCATCTGCTGGATGCCGAGGAATTGGTTTTGTACCACCTCGAATGGGCCGTGGGCCCAGAGGATTACCTGGCCCTCGAGGTCATCGATGTATTCGGGGCGGTTGACGGAGACCATGGAGAAGTCCTTCAAGGTGATAAACTCGATAATCCACTCGCCACTGCGGACCATTGCCATGTCGTCCGCTGCCTCTTGGGCCGAGCTGATAGTGTCAAAGGCGAAATAGAGTTCGCCGTGCAACAGGACGCGCTTCGTCATGTTGATACAGGGCTTGAAAGACGGCCGCTAGAGATAGGGGCCACTGGTCAGCTACTGATGGGACAATGCGGAGCAAGAGCAAACCCGCGCTGAACCTATGCCAACGGGAATGGAAAGCTCGGCGAGGTGTTAAAGAGAGCAGAGACAACAAAGAACAGGAGAGCATGACAGACTTGTCCACTGAAAGTCCGCACACACGCGTGAAATTGAGTCCGAATCGATAATGGAAACAAGTACGCGTGCAAGACGCGTCCAAGCGCGTCCAAACGCGTGAGCAAAGCTCCGGACAGTGAGCGAATGTGTTGAGAGTGGAGAGAGGTGTAGACGAATGTTGTTGAACATGATGTGAGTGGAGGAGTAGAGAGAGAAACGACCGTCAACGAACAAGAGATGGGGCGAAAGCGCACGCGTCAAGCACACTGAAACGAGTGGAGAGTGTAGAAAGAAAGAGATAAAACGGCTCAATGAAACTCACCGGTCTAAGAAGCGACTCCGCTTGGCCCGACGATAGCTCCTCCTTCGACACCGTCACCTTGATGTAACGGCTGACCTTGACATTTCCGCCAAAGTGCGTGCTTGTCGTCAATCCTTGGACGAGGCCGTTCGTTGACGAAGAAGTCGGACGCGAGCCGATGTTACCTGAGGTGCCGGACGTTACGGGACGCGAACCAATGGCATCGGAGCTGCCAGAAGTGACGGGGCGAGAAGAGTGTCCATGGTTCTTGTTGAACTTTACGAAGCCATAGTCGTCTGGGACGGAGTCTTTGGTCAGATATGACACAGGAGCTGCTGGCTGAGAGGACGTTGGACGAAACGCGTTCGCCGACGCGGAGAGGCCCTTGTTCGGGACGATGGAGTCATACGATGGTGGGCGGGTGGAGTGGAACGGATCGTAGCTGTCGTTGCAACTGCCATGCTGGACGACGGCACCGTGGTGATTGTTCGTGCCGGCGAACTGTGGCGGACCTTTGAAACCCTGACCGGCCGTACCTCGCACTATCTCCGGAGAGAAGGCAGTGGCATTGGTTGTGGGAGAGAACTCCGTGTACGACGCGTTCGTCTGAGCCGAGTAAGGGCTACTGTGAGTAGCCATTTTGACGAAAGGAATACGCGTTGTGGTCAGAGAGTGACGGTAAAAGACGTGCGGGAAGGAGCGAAAGGAGTAAGAGCAACGACGATATCTCTTGTGTGTGTCAGAGCTGAGAGGAGCAGAAGCTTGATGTCTGCCCTGCTCAGGAGAGAAGGAACGACTTGTGAGTGAGGTGTGGAAGAGAAGGAGCAAGAGTAGAAAGAAGGCTGCTTAAGTAGGCCCTGTGGCCGCTAGCAGCGCCCGTTTGAATCACGCATCAGTCAGCCGCTTTGCGCCAATACTTCAGGACGGGATCCCTGTCCCTCGTGGCTTGGGCTCCGAAAATTCCGAATCGGGCAGCGGTCAGAGGAGCAGACCCCCGCGAATTCTGCGCACTTTCGTCATTCTGAACGATTTGACTTCATTTAAGATTGCCCGCGAACGGATTGGGACGGAGCCGGGGTCATTCGTCAACTATGCCCCGCTTGCCGCGCGGGAGTGCAAGGGTATACGGCCAGGTTATCCGAGGACTCGGTGTGGTGTTGAGACTGACGGAAGCATTCAACTTGCACCAGGCGTAGTATTACCAATTGAGCTTCTATCTACGCGCAAAAACTTGGAGGTGCTGCAGAAGCTCAAGCACAGGCGAATGAGACCCGTTCATATCTACTGTAATGTTGCGGTGGTGGTGCATCAAGCTGCTGGCTTCGCAGTTCTTGTCACTGCAGCAATCTTTACTGCGTCCGCAGAGCCTCACTTAGGCGCGGCGCCCCTTGCCCCTTTTAGTGTGGATTTCTCCGGCCTGACGGCTGCCAAGTGCCAAAATCGCCTAGCGCGGGACCCGTGCGCCGGAGAACGGCAACGTCTCCCAGCGTTCCCCGATGCTTATTCTGACCACAAACACACCTTACTCACTCTAGCCACCTGCAACTGCGTCTAACCCGGTCAGAAAATTAGGGTTTCTGCGTAGAAAGTCTCAAATAGAAGCTCATAGCATCCTCTGTCGGTTTTGACCGCTGTGGGCCTGTCATTTTGGGCCAGTTGGGCGGTAAACTCGAGACAAGCCGAATACTGTAAAGCCGCTCTTTATCGAGTCTTTGAAGCCAGAGCTGGGAAACTCACTCTTCAGTACATTACTGCGATCGGCGATTGGTCATTTCGTGGCTGTGCAGCGGAGACGATGCCGGCGTTGATCGAAAATTCGGACGCCCTCGCGGCGGCCGTCCAGCAGGTACGCGTGTGCTCACTTTGCGCTCACTGATTTCCCCCAGACCTTGAACGCGGTTGACGCGCGTAGATAACTCTGTCGACGTCAGACGCCGACTACATTGACCAGCTGGCCCCCGTGCTCCGAGATGTCGGCCGCACAGACCGCGCTGCACAGCTTATACAGTCACTCACACAGCTCTCTGCCGAGCGTGAGGCCGACATTGAGCGTATGTGCAGCACTAATCATCAGGAGTTTGTTACTTCCGTCAACCAGCTGCTGCGTGTGCGTGAGGGGACGGTGGAATTGACTCAGGAGATTCTAAGTCTGTATCAAGAGATCCAAGCTAGCACTGAGGATCTGGTCGAGCAGAAGAAGAACCTAGTTGATTTTCGCGGGGTACGTCAGAACATTGATGAGGCCACTGAGGCGCTCAACGCGTGTCTTGATGTTCTTCGTCTTGCCAACCAAGTCTACGATTTACTTGCTAAGAAGAAACACTATGCTGCCTTGCGTGCCCTTGATGAGCTGCAGAACGTGCATCTTAGGGAAGTCTCGCGATACAAGATTGCGGACATGATTGAGAAGTCGGTGCCCGCAACGCAGCGGTTGATTGCTGAAGCTGTAATGACGGATGTCAATATGTGGCTATACCGCATTCGGGAGGCCTCGCAGTATCTCGGTGAAGTGGCTTTCTACCACACAGAAATGCGCCGTACCCGGCAAAAAGAGCGTACCGAAAAGGACGAGTACTTTGGCAGGTTCAAGCTCAACTCAGCAGTCGAACTAGTTGCCGACGAGAACGACGAATTCGACATCCTCAACAACGAAGAGACCGAGACGCAGGTCGACTTTTCGCCGCTTCTTGAGTGCATGCACATCTACGAGACTCTCGGACGGAGCGACTACTTCCGCGCAGAATATGCGGCCACGCGCCGACGACAGAAGGAGCTTCTGATCCCAACAACCTTGACTCTTGTCGATGAGGATGGAGCCGATCTCAGTAGTCTTCTGGAGAGTGTTGCAGGGTTTGCCATAGTCGAGAAAGCAACGATCAGGAAGACGGACAGTTTCAGAACAAGTGTAGATGTAAGTCGATTGAACACTTGATTCTCCTCCCAGGCATTGTGTGCAGTCTAACGGAGTAATCCAGGTCGATGAACTGTGGGATTCCATGTGCCAAAGCACCGTCACACTCATTTCCAATGCGCTACATCATGTCGATAATGACGAAAAACTTCTCCGGATCAAGGGACGCATTGCTTTATTTATGCAGACCATGGCTGTGAGGCACTTTCGATTATGAGCACATAGAATCTTTCTAACCAACTGATCGGTAGAGCTGGGGTTACTCCGTCACCAGTTTGAATTCTCTGCTCCTCGCAATCTTCGACAAGTACGCCCAGTTCCTCAAGAAGCGCTTCAGCGAAGATTTCCAAGAGGTACTGTATTCGATCCGTACAAAATCCGTGCCTAGTCTTACAACCATAATAGATTGTCTCAACCGACGACTACATGCCGATGCCGATCAATTCACTCGACGAGTACAACAAGGTCGTCAACGTTAGCTGGTATACACCAGACAAGGATCCGGAGGAGCTGACGTACGTACACAATCAAGAGGTTTGTTGGATGGCGTACTAACCAGGAGCAGGTTTCCTTGTGTTCTGCCCTTCTCGCAGATGTATCCACTGTGCTGCATCGACATCCGCAACTTCCTCAACCAGGTCTATCTCTTCTCGGACGATTACTTTGAGCGGTCTGCGGTCATTGATGAGACGCTCAAGAATGTAGGTTGACTTCACAAGGGACTGCAGGCGTCTTCTAATCTGCATTCAGTCCATCGACGAACTCCTCTGCGAGAAAGTCTGCCAATCTCTTGTCGAACGTCTCAGCTCCCAATACCCCGGCCAGATCGTTCAAATACTTACGAACCTGGAGCACTTCGAGACAGCATGTCAGGAGCTGCAAGGACTCCTTCTCCAAGTACGGCGCAGCTCCATAAGCGGACCGATCGTTCTTGCTGCGACCGAACAGTTCAGAGCGGGGAAGAAGACAGCCGAGAAGCGCATATTCGAGCTGGTTAACTCGAAGATTGATGATCTGATCGAGACCGCGGAGTATGACTGGTACGTACGATTGGCAGGCAATGCATGAGCACAAGAACTAATGCTTTCACAGGATGGCTACCACCTCTCCCTCCGATCCGAGCAATTACATGCAGGAGCTTACACGCTACCTATCCAACATCATGAACTCTGTTCTTCTGGGTCTGCCCACCGAGATCAAGGAGCTCATCTACTTCGACGCCCTCAGTCATGCTGCGAACATGATCCTGGTTCGTCTTGCATCCCCAGAACTTCCATTCTGGAGCCCGCTCGAAGCATTCTCACCAGCAAGCGACGTTGACTGACCTTCATATCTATTGCAGAACCTGCCCCTCGACCCCAGTGTAAAGCGCATCAGCCCAGCCGCCGTCCGCACTCTCGCAAAAGACGTCTCCTTTCTCTCTTCTTTCGTCGACAGCCTCAAGAACCCCATCCTCAAGGAGAATCTTGACGAGCTTATCCAGACGGTTGCGCTGATGCAGGCGGACGACCAGCTCGAGTTTTTCGACGTTGCGCAGAGGAACAAGAAGTATGGCATGGTCGACAGGGAGAACGGCGCTATCTTGCTGGAGAAGTACTGTCCCCTTTCTACCAGCACTGCTCCAGCAGTTGCTAACACTATCGTGTCTACAGGGTCACTCAAGGCGCAGCTGTCGTGCAGGCCCCGCCTCCGGCTACCAGGTCTGACAAGTTCGACAAGTTTGCTACTATCAGCTCACGCTTTGGCATCAACAAGTAAGTAGCTCCGCGCACAGCCATCCTGAAGGCCCATTCAGGGGAACAAGGCGGGAGGTAGAGAATGAGTACGCTTTGAATCAAAAGGGCTACTGTGAACGGGTTTGGTGGTTGTCTCTCTTCTGTGGTAGCATTGCATCCGATTGCGCTTGTGCTGCATGAGTGTCTATCCAATTGTAGGCTTCAGGGGTCTGAAGACTAGCAGAAGCAACCGCTTCGAATGCAAGACTGGCGGTATCTTTTCCTTCTGGCTGTTTTAATACTTGTTTGCTTGCTCTCAGGACTAAAAGACTTCCTCAATCTATGTAAACAGAGCCAGCAAAGAGGTAGACTGAGCAGTATGAGCTCTGCTCCGTCAGGGTTGATACAGAAATGCCGTGATACCAAACCTTTTTCCTCAGCAACTTCCTCCTAACCTGCCTGAGCGTCCAAACACCCAGATACGCGTCCCGTAAGGCTGAACCCTCACCCCAACCGCGCTCCCAAGACGCGTTCCCTTCGCCTCTGCCTTGACGCGCTCCTCCCTCCCCAAGCACAGCCACACCTCCCCAATCCAGTTGCACAAAAGCGCTCACTCCGGCCCCCCGATACCCAGACTGCCAAGCAGCTAGCCCCTGTCCACAAACGCCCCCACGGTCCTGAGAGCCATACAGCCAACCTGCAGGCTTGACTAGCGCGGTGGGTCTAGGGTTTCATGTTTTGCTGAATGACTGCGTTGGGCGGCAATCTGCTCTGGCAGGAAGGGAGGTGATGATTGGCTCCTGAAGGCACGGGGGACGGAGCCGGAGGATGGAGCCGGGTGACGTGAGGGATTGATGGAAGTACTGAAAATTGGGGAGGCTGCCGTGGTCCTGAGCGGATGAACGCGCTGGAGCGTGTGAGAGACGCGTAAAGAGGGCGTGAGTGGTGAGCTCTGAGAGAGCTTGCGGGACCGGTTTGAGCGGCCGGGGAATCTGCGGTAGGAACGGAAAAGATTCAGGGTCTAGAACAGAGTCTTGTTTCCTGACTGAGAACTGTTATGCTGCATTTCTCGGAGACCGCGAGCTCTAGGCTGAGATATGAATTGGAGTTGTGACAGACCTGTTGCCGCCTTGCATCGACTTGTTGCTTCCGTCCTGTGTTCTGTGCGCTCCACGGCTTGTATCTACGACGTCGGCAAATCCAATCTCTTTCCTGTTGGTCACATATACAGCGGGCAACGGGTCTCGCAGATCTTGGTGTCCTCGGGCTTCTTGGATAGCCTAACTACCAGCCCGCCACAGCAACGGCTGGCAGCACTGGCGATGATGCTTCCTTTCGCCGCGTCAAAATGTGGAGTACTGCAGTCATGCAGTATGCCGGTTTCGCTCCCTGAGTTGCTCTGCCATTATACAGGTGTACCCCGCAGTACTAATGCCAACTGATTTTTTGGAGATCAGAGTGTCAATCCGTAACGATCAAATGCCTTACTCGTGCTACCGCCGGAAGCGCCGAATACCTAGCACGGTTGACAAGCAATGACGCAAGACTGTCGAAACGAAGATTCACGGCAGTGTCCAAAAGAGCCTGGAGTGGAAAGTACTGTGTCGAGGTGCACAGTAGCTAGCGGTCGACACTGCTCTGTGCCTCGCCGTTCTGAGCCTGTATCACAAGTATCTTGCTGCAGCATCTCCTGGCTACAGGCCCCCTGGAACAGCATCAGACAAAAAGGATCATATCATGACTTGGAATTAGGATTTGGCTTGGGAGTGTCGGCACGAAGAATGACTGGTCACTTGAGACAGGGATGCAAGATATTTAGGCAAGACAAGGAATGAGATTTAAGGCTACGGTTATCCATGCACAGCAGTTTGAAGGGTACCGGAGACGTGAGAAGACTTTAAGGAAGGAAACCAGGAAGATTAATAGTTCGTAAACCTACGGAAACAGTCCAACCATGAAGCTAACCCCAGCGCCAGGACCAAGTTTCCACAGAACGCCCTGCTCTTAATCAATCGATGACAAAAGGAACAACCGCATTCTTCACGAACCAAGCACACAAGAGGAACTGAGCAAGCAAAATCCTGAGAAACTCGTCCCCTCGCCCCCTTTAACTCCCCTCACGAAAAGCTAACAAACTTCGGATCCCTCGGCCTCCCATCCGGCCCAATCCCATTCCTGCTAAACCGCTCCTCATTCAGGATCCTTCTCGCCTCGTCAAAATTTACCCTCCTCGTCTTCATGATCCGCCTGACTTCCTCCTTGCCCCGCTCATCCAGGCCCGCGCGGCTGTCGCCGGACTCGATGTTGCCCGTGAGGTCGAAGGCGGAGGAGGAGAAGCCGGATTCGATGTCGGAGCGGAAGGAGGAGGGGAGGCGCGAGTACATGTAGTTGGAGCCGGGGAAGGAGGGGATGTGGGAGATCCAGCGTTGGCGGGTTATGTAGAGGGCTGTGAGGGGGTTAGTAAGTGGATGTGACAGAGGAATGCGGGGAGCTTGGAACTGGGAACCGGCGACTTAGATACGTACCTGTTGCGAAGACGAAGACAACGAGGGAGAAGGAATAGAGAAGGTAGCCCATGTTGAGAGAGCGGTCCGAGGCGGAATGCGCGTAGGTCCGGTTGGATGCGACGAAGAGTTACGGGCGAAGTGGATAAATGAGTGGAAGACTTCTCAAAATCGAGCCTGCAGCAGTGACTTAGGCTGTTACGTGAAGATGGTATCAAAATAGACCGTGTAGGTGTAATTGAGGCTCCCTCACGAATCCGGCCCGCGCGTCAGCTCTCAGCCCCAGCATTCGTCACGCGGCTTGGCAGTCCATCGGTACCCGGGGCCACGTTTCACCGACAGCTTCCGCCCACGATGGAGCATTTCGCGACATCAGTGGGATATTTACAGACAGCTTCAGAACGCCGCAACAAGACACAATGGCCTCCAACATCTCGTCCGATCTCATCTGGGAGTGCACCCGTACGTCAATTCTCAATTTCCGCGGCAGAATTGTTATTATGTGGCAGCAGACTGACAAAATAACACAGGCGGCCAGAGCGCCTTCCTCTGCAAGCGCAAATCCGCCGGCGGCATGCAGTTCTCGCGCGACCCGCTCAACCTCGTGAACAAGCACTCGCGGAAATACGACGGATTCCTGAGCGACAAGGTAACCAACCAACCAGCCTACCCACCCTCGTCCCCTTGTCCAGACTGCTCCCGCGGACTTCTTCTATAGAACACACGAGCTCACCCCCTTCCCAGGCCATCGGCATCAACTCCTCCGACAAATCCATCATCCTGACCACCAAGAAAGCCAATAAGGCCAACAAGCCGGCCTCGATGCTGCAGACCAGCACCTTCAAGGCGACGACCCCGGCGCGCAACCTGTACCGCAGTATCGTGAACAGCACGGCCAAGAAGGGCTACAGGGCTGATTTGAGGGCTGAGGCGGTCTCGAGGGCTAGCGCGATCAAGAGGAGTCAGAGGCCGGTTAAGGCGGATCGGGTCCCGAAACTGAGGGGCGTGAAGGCGAGGAAGGAGAAGGAGGTGTCTTCGGAGTAGGGGATATGTGAAGGGATATGAAGGTCAAGAGGCAGTGCGGGAAGACATGACTTCGAGATCACATGATTGCTCCGTACTGCAGGAGAGGATCGCATCAATTAAAGATGAACTGAATCAAGCCAACTTGCTCAGATTGACTTGAAGGATGAACGATATCCAATCTTGCAATCCTCATCCCACAGCTGACTCGGCGTTCCATGCTTCTGCATCCACCATGTGACCTGACAGTGCGCAGAAAAGCACAGGCGACGGACCAAGCGTGATACACAGGCTGCACCGGCTCCTCGACAGTGATTGAGGGCTGCGTTGAGATTACTATGCTGTCTGAAGCAGCCGCTGGTTCTACTCACATGTAAATGGCTTCATGCGTTCATCTATCCAATGTCTCACGCCCCGGACCTCCCCATGCTCTTGACTTGGGGCGTGCATTCCCCAACGCGTATAAAGATTACGCCACAGCTCTTACACCCACCTCATCTCCTCCCATACGCCTGCTGCTGAAACCCCGGCGGCATCCCAGGCGGCATCCCAGGCGGTGCCCCAAACCCCGGCGGCGGCGGCGGCATCCCCGGCATCCCCTGCCCCGGCATCGGAAATCCCGGCGGCGGCGCCCCCGGAGGCGGGAACCCCGGCCCTGCGGCGGATTAAACCCAGGCGGCATGAAGCCCGCCGGCCCTCCATACCCAGCCTGGGATGGCGGCGGCCGTGCCGGTAGCCCTGACGGCGGAGGCGGTAGCGGATTCGACGATACAGGCCGCTGTGCGTGGGGTGGCGGCGGCACGTTCTGGTACCCCTGCCCGCCATGGTGTCCAAAGCCCGCAGGCGCGTTCGGTACGCCATTGACGCCGCGGCCGTCGCCGTTGAGCATCGCCTGCGGTGCCGCGGGTGCGGGGCTCTGGAAGAGTTGGGGTGGGAGCGGTTGCGGCGCGATCTGGACGTTGTGTTTGCGGGCTTGGGCGGCGAGCATGCGTTCTGCTTCGTCGCCGTGGCGCTCGCCTTTGCCGTCTTTTTTGTAGGCGTATTGCACGGTGATTTCTTTGTTCATGAGGTATTGGCCGTGCATGTTGGCGATGGCTTCGTCGGAGGCTTCGAAGTTGGAGAAGGAGACGAAACCGTAGCCTTTGGAGAGGTTGGCGTCGTCGCGGGCGATCTGGGGGTGGGGGTGTTAGTGGATTGGGGGACGGGGCTGGAGGGGAAGGTGGTGGGGAGGTTACCTTTGGCGCTGAGATGATGCCGCCGAATCGGCTGAAGGTGTCAAAGAGCGTCTTCTCGTCTACCATGGGGTCGAGATTGCCGATGAAGAGCTCTGCGCCTACTTCTACGGTCTTTTGCTTGTCTGCTGAGGCCTTGTTCACCCTGATCGGCTTGCCGTATAGGCGCACCTGGTTCATGATCTTCGCCGCATAGTCGGCGTCCTCCTCGGTCTTGAACTCCACGAAGCCGTAGCCTTGGTGTGTCTGCGTAACGCGGTCTTTGGGTAGGTGGACGTTCGCGATGCGGCCGGCTTGAAGCATCAGCTCCCACACCATGTGGTCAGTTACTCGCTCATCGAGGTTGCCGATGTAGACGGTGGCTTCCTTGTCTTGCTCCCTACAGATTGTTAGGGACGTATATACTGGTGTGCAAGAGGAAGACCTGCCAGTGTCTTGCGCCGGACATCTTGCTCGGCGAGAGGATCGGTGTGTTGGTGCTCTCTAGATTGTCGCGAAAACCCTGGTTGGGAGGCAGCTATCCGGCGCAGTTCCTCTGAGTCAGAATGCAGGTTTTGGAGCGTATCAGAGTAAATACAATCGATTTCGTGCATTCGCGAAAGGGCTCTGGAGCTCTGACATTTTCGAAGACCGCGTATTGGAGATCACGTGCCATCCTCTGGAAGCGCATCTGAAGTCCCGAAAAGTCACAGCATCAACCACAATCAACACTACGCTCAACTTTTGGTACACTCGCCCCAGAACCCCCTCTAGCGAACTCAATCACCATCACAATGCAGTTCTCAGAAGAGACCAAGGTTCGTCGCTCGGCTGTCCTCCCGGAATGAGCATGGCAGCTAACGAAGCTTTGCAGGAGCGCATCGCCCGAATAATCGACGTCTCTCGCGTCGCCATCCACTAGTATGGCTTGGTCAGTTGCTGAAGAAGATGACATGCCTGACGCCTTAACAGTGGCTATCTCCCTCTGATCCTCTACCTGGGCTGGTCTCAGAGCGCACCTCGTCCATCCCTCATCAGGTTCGAACTCCTCACGACTCACCAACTGGAATAGCCCGTACTTACGGATCATAGACTCTTCTCCCCTCTTGCGTAGGCTGGGATAGCCTCCTGGGGCTTACAGGCACGAGAATTTCGAACCGACCGGCGTTTGCAGTCCCGTTCTCAGAACGCTATGTACATTACACTTAGGCGGGCATAGAGGGCAGGCGCATGGCGGATCACTAGGGATCGATTATGGGATCATACGATGCTTGTAGGATTGCCACCTTTCAGGGGCCAAACAAGTTGTGGAGCCGGTGGGCTAAGTCAAGGCTTAGGAGGGCAGCGGGAAGTCTGCAGTCTCCACTGCGCCTCGAGTTTCTCTGTACATGTATTGGGTCCTGTTATGCATCATCCTTCCACTCCGTGCCGTCTCACCGTCTATACTAAAGTTAACAAATCCAGCCGTATCGTCGTTCTTGCAACGAAAGTTCCGTTAACAGCTCGAAGCCGGTCGTTATCGAATGAGTTCGAACTACATTGGTTGAAGATTTGGAAGCGGCGCCTCACGTACCATCGCATGTCGGAGACCACGCAATGGTTATGCAAGCATCGGCAACTGCAGCAGTCGGGAGACATCATTCAGTCACTCCGCACGTGCAGCAGTTGACGCTCCGTAAAAGCTCCCTATTACTCTAGAATAGCCCCTAAAGTTAGAGGTAAGGTAAAAATCAAATTTCTCATCGAAGTCTTCCAGCAACTAAGCCAAGACATGTGGCTGCTTGTAGCTACCCCGCTTGCTTGCCTGACTTAACGCCGTCGAGTTGCACGATTTCTTGAACAGCAACTTGATCAGAGCACACCAAGCCAGAAATGTCGCCCTTCGTATATCAACCTTTAGAGACAGACGACACCATCTGAGTAATCCAGCTCCTCCCGGGAAAGCGCCAAATCCAATGTTACGTCCAACACACCAGCCTTGCTGACCCCGTGCCTTAATGGGCACTGTCCTACACTTGGGGAGACACCATGGCAAAGCAAGCAATTTCTCTACATGGCCGCGACTTTCCAGTAACCGAGAACCTCGAAAGCTTCTTCCTGCATGTCCGCGAGATGGATGAGCCTCTCACCTATGGGTGGATGCGATATGCATCAACCAAGAAGACCTTGAAGAGCGGAACAGGCAGGTGGTCCGTATGAAACTTATCTACGAGAAATCGGCCATGGTGGTATGTTGGCTCGGGCCCCAAGGTTACGGCAGTGAGCTAGCGTTGAAGAAGATGAAGATTATGCGAGCCTGGTTCGAGGAGAAACAGAAAGTCCATGGTTCAGCAATAACAGCTTTGCAAAGCATTTCCAAGGCCGACAAGGCGATTTTTGGCGGTACAAGCAGTGCTTGGAACCCTATGACTCGACTGCGGCAACTCTTCGAGGGAAACGGAAACGATGACTCCATCGACATCGAACCTTGAAGGCGATGGAAATGTTGTTCAAACGGCAGTGGTGGTACAGGACTTGGACCATTCAGGAGTCCACAGCTCCCATCAGCACATATTTCCTCTGCGGACACGAGTGCATCTCGTCTTTCACGTTCGACGTTACAGCGATGATCTTCTCAAGGCTAATGATGATGCGCGCTGCACCGGAGATCGAGAGGCTCAGAATCAACATCGCGACGCAACTTATGATCTTCCGACGTGACCGCAAAGTAAGCGGACAATCCATGAGATTGCCCAATGTGCTCAAATTCCTTCAATCATATGATGCTACGGACAGCAGGGACAAAGTTTACGCAGCGCTTGGCCTGGCAACAGATCTCCTACCTGGAGATATAAGAGTTGATTATAAGCTCTCGCTCGATCAAGTCTACATCGATGTTGCCCGTCATTTCCTTAACAAAGATGGCAGTCTAGATTGGCTTGGATATAGACGGCCAGAGCAAGCACCTGATCTTCCTTCATGGGTGCCCGACTGGAGGAGACGGGGTGGTGTGACTGAGTTGTACAAACGGAGGACCAAGAATGACGATTCCTCTGGCCAGGTCTACAATGCATCTGGGACTTGTCCGCTTCTACGCGCTGACAACAGTCCTAGCCGAACCAAGGCAACTATCTATCAGAGAAGCTTATGTGTTACAGGGTTTTGTTTCGGTAAGATCGTATTGCTGAAAGAGGCCGCCATCGACGGCCTGCACAACTACTCAGTCGAAACTTCTTGGACACCTGACCATCTGGACAGTCACTACCACCCAACTGGTGAATCTTATGCAGGGCATACCTTCGGTCTCTGGCAGCGGACATTGCACTAAGGTATGACCCTCATGAGGGCATGGAAGTGACCTCGCGTGGACCAGAGTTGCCCTGGCTGTCAAAATACTGTGGTGGAGATACGACGCTCAGTGGAGCGGAGCAGGTAGAGAGATTCTGGCACGGTGAGCATTCCAGCGGACTTGAGGTCAAAGCGGCAACAGCGAACCGAAGGTTTGCCATGACCGAGCTGGATATATCGGCTTAGTACCTCGAGACGCGGAATGCGGAGATCTACTTTTCATTCTGTTCGGCGGCCAGATGCCATACGTACTGAAGGATCTGAAAAACCCCCAGACAAGAGATGAGACTCAACGTTGTTGTAGTTTTGTTGGAGAGTGCTACATTCACGGCGTTATGGACGGAGAGGCATTGCAGCTCTTAGCAACTGGCGATGCTCGAGTTGAGAATACCGTCTTGGAGTAGGGTGAGTTGTACCCTACATATCGGTTCATTGCGAAGTCCCGCCAGAATACCATGAGAATAAAAGCACCGCATGGCTCGGGTGATAGAGCCGCACACTCACCGGGTGAGAAGTCTTGAAGGGACGCACTCAGAGTCTCAAACAACCCCACGTGCCTCTAGAAGGAGCATTCAGTGACCTTTCTCCAGGAGCGATAGTAACGCTACCAGCAACTGCTCGACAAGGACGCTTGCTCATAGATGACACTTGCCACGCGCGCTCTTGCGGAGATTGCGACTGAGCTTCTCAAACTTCCGAACCTGGGTCAATCTTGCATTCGCTTCCATGATGTGAAGCCCACAACAACCAACGACTTCCGCATGCTTGTTTACAGAAGCCAGCGTCTAGCAGCCTAATGTTTCCTGAAATCAATGCGGAACGACAAAGGACTGTCGACCAGCAAACCAGGTCCCAAACTATAAGAAACTGCCACGGCTCCACACGGCTGTCAGACTGATCCAGCAGCTCATCTGACACAGAAGAACGTGAGACATGTCTATGGAACGAGTAACCAAAAAACTGGAGGAAGTCCTAGTAAAAGAAGGCGGAAGAGTCTCTTTGCGGCCTCCTCAGCAACCACTCAACCAACCGCCCTACCATTCTCCGTACCCGCCCCTACCTCAGCCAGCCACCAGTACACCGACCCGCGTGGCAGAAGGCGGAAGAGTTCCTCCACAGCCTTCTCGGCAGCCACCGAACCAACCTCCATACCAGTCGCCATACCCGCCAGTGCCCCAGCCAGCCGCAAGCACTCCAACCCTCATCCCTCTCTCCGACTACGACCGCCGCATCTCCATCTACCTCTGCTCAAACCGCCACCTACCACGCCGCCTCCACGCCGCCGCGCGCACCTACGGAATCAGCGCCGACCACATCCTGCACCCCCTTCATCCCCCGCAGACCAGCCCGACGCGAGCTGCATGCTGATCTACATGCCGTACGCGCTGAGCAACGACGACGCGGTGGTCGGGCTGATCACGGGCCGGGTGGGTGATCCTGTGTTTTCGACACCTTGTGCGATCTCGGATAGGGAGCTCCTGGAGGGCGAGGATATCGGCTGGCATCCTATGCCGGAGGAGGCGCCGGCGCATGCACATGAGTGGTGGTATCGGAGAGTGGCGAGGGGCTGCCGGATAGGTTTGATAGTGGGAATGGGGAGGCGACGCCGAGGGCTGGATCGCCGGTGCGTCAATGATTGCGTGAAGTGTGCTTCTCTCCGCGGATAGGTTGTCGTTGCGGGAGCAGCGGCGTGTAGCCAGTCTGAGAAGGCAACGAGGATTGTAGTTTGGGGGAACGGGAAGCGGCAGATATCACGTGTGACTGGGCTGTTTGGACACTGGATAAAAGAAGTAACACGCTTCTCTGCCGATGGAGAGCTAGCGGGGATGTTGGAAACTAGATGACTGCAGAGATCTTTGGATGATTTGACAGCGATTATGCGCAAGGTCTGATATGTCATGAGCTTGCATGTGAAATCTCTAGGTAATCCCCAGAAACTCCGAAAGCTGAGGCCTAGAACAAACATAGCAAATTGATGACAAATCTACTAACGCACGCCACGATGGAGCACCTGCAAGCTGGATCATGACGGTATCGCAATGGAGAACAAACTGCCTGCAAAAGAGCCTGAGGGGACGGTTTGAACCATGAAAGTACAGTCGTCTTCCTCCAACAGACGCAGGCTGTTATTCTGTAAGGAAAGAGGGACGAAGGCTTTAGGAGGCACAGTTGCTACTAGAGATTGTGGTCAGATTGCTTGTGACAGGAACAAAGAGAGGGACACACGCTTCACATTTGCTAACACTCAGCACTCACAAGCCTCACTGCCATTCATGAGTCTCTATACTGGCTGTTAGCCTGAGTGCCAGCTTTACAGCGACCTCAGCCACAATGTCTGTTACGATCGCCTTAACAACTACAAGTCTCGAGATCTCACATGAATACCCGCAAGAACTACCGCTGCATTAAGACGCGCCCGCGTACTCTGGAACCACCCAATAAACAAGGTCTCCAGTGACCGAGTCGAAAACGAAGGGCGTCGTCAAGTTGAAGCTTATCAGTCCGTTGTTGTTGCCAGTATGCTCATATACCGCCGCGATTGCCGGAATCGTAGCAGCGGATACTGAAGGATCTCGTGGGTCAGTACTGCCGGAAATGGTCACATCCAGCCTCCTTTCTGAGCCAGTCGGAATCGGCAGCAGAACCGATATACTAGAGAACGTGGGTATGGCGGGGTTGTCAGGGCGTACCCGGATTGACCTGGCTGCGGAAGGATTCCATCTTGGTACGACATTCCAGTTCAGCTCGGTGATGTCGATGATAACAGTCCAGTTGGTGATTGTCGTGAAAGACGTCGGACACCATTGAGCACGAAGATTGAGGTTCCAGTTGCGAACTGGATCGTCTAAGGATATGGTGAATTCGGCATCTATGTATGCCGGTCCGGCGCTGACAATACCACGAGGGTTGGGATCGCCGAGCCGTGGCGAGTAGTGAAGGGGTTGCCCTGCCGAGCCAAGCACGAGACCGTTGATCGATATTGTAGCAGGCAAAACTGTGCCAGTTTCTGCGTCACGTGCCGTCACTGTAAATGTTACGGTCGTATCGCGAACTGCTCGTGTGGGTATTCCAGCTAATTTGATGTTTCCCCGTAACGCCTGCGTGAATTCGCTTTCCTTCGGTGTTGAGGGCATGTTCGCAGAGCATTTGCACTGCTGTGACTCTGTCTTTATCATTGAGGGCATTCCGAAGCCATATGATGCCAACAGTTGGATCGGCCATCTCTACGGGTGCGGATTGTATCTTCCCATTCACCAGAACGTAAACGCTTGCGCCTGTAAGCACTCCTTCGAGGCGGACGTACTGGAACCCTGGGCGGAGAGGGGCAGTGATCTTGGGTGTAGGCAGCGGGTTTGGAAGGGGCAGCACATCTGTGACGATCTTGTGATCAGTCCTGCAGCCTGTTTCAACAACGTAAAGCTGGCCTTGTCTGAGTCGTCTCCAAGTCTTGAGCGACATGACCGATTTCTGCGCCAGGAAAGGGTCGGAGATTGGACCTCGTGAATCGAAGGCTTGGATATTAGAGCCCGGATTGAGATTAGCCAGCGGTATCCAGCGCCCACATTCGTAGAGGTCTGCTGTAAACTTCGGCGGGCCGACAACGCTGGAGCCTGAGGCGACCGGTACAAGGATCTCGGGACTCTGGATGCCGCAGCGCGATTGACGGACAGAGATCGAAACAACGCCTTGTGGATCATCGAGCTGTAGATCCGGAGGCAGATCGACGGTCTCAGTTGTCGAGGAGAAGGGATGGTACCCAATCTGCTCTCCTATTACTGAGCCTCCATGTGTATTTATCATGCGCCACAGACTTAGCGTCCCGGTGGGCAACAGCTGCGAGATTGTAAGACGCCGGAGCTCACGACAGAGGCTATGAGCCACGACCGGCGCCGGTAGAGCATCGAGAGGCTTAACAACACCATCCCACGGCGCACCCTCTCTCTTGCACCGAGGGAGCTTTTGCACCATCTGGATAGAACCCTTCTTTAGAGACAGTCCTCCGAAGCCGGTGAACGTATTGGTTGGATTGAGCCAGATCTCCCATTGGCCTTCGTTTTGGATCTCGGTTATCGCCCCGGGTACCATGTCCGTAAAGCTTCGATTGGTGTCGCATTCAATCGGAGACATCAACAATCCTGGCAGAAGCTTGTCGTGAGGGTAAGCGAACGCTGAGCATTTGGGGCAGTTAGGGCTTGGACCGATTGCGGCGGCTCCATTGATCGTAGCTTCTTGGTGAATGGTGACAGTAGCATCCGCTGAAATGTCCTTCTCACGGTCGATACCACACCAGCTCAGTGGACTCAGTACCGCTGATTCTCCAAATCGGTCTCCATCAATCGTCGTGATGAGCGTTGCGCCTGGCGTAAGCCCGTCGACAAGGATATCAGTCATACAGGTATGGAGTGTCGAAGCAAGGACCGGAGCTTCAAGGTCGACTCCAGTAACTTCTACACCGTAGTCTGTTTGAGAGCTTGTTCCACCAGCAGTGGTCTGTACCCCCTTCAAAAGATGCCGCTCCACCAGCAACGAGGTTTCCAGTGGTACAAGATACTCCCCGTCAATATCTGAGACTCCCGATCCAACCTCGGCGGCCCCGTCGTAGATTGTTACTTTAGCTCCCTTGTTGACGCCAGTCGCTCGGACACTCGGAGAGAGGACCGTGACAGGGCCATGCAGCGTGATAGGCAATGGACGAGACATTACTCGTGCTCTTTCCAGAGAGTGGTAAGTGGTGTGGTAGTAGCTTCAAGATCAGGGTTATAAATGCGTCCTACTCTCATATGTACATAGCCTGGATTAGCCTGCTGGGAGGTTCAGTTCGAGTTACTGGACAACAATCTTCCATGCCCTGACAGGTCTTCAGATGTATCTTTTGAAGAGGTGGTACCGAGAATGATGTTATATTTGAGCCTTCAACGGGCCCCGCATCTTGGCAATTTGAGCTGAAAGATACGAGCTGGGGCTAAGACGGGAAAGACTAGATGAATAGCGGAAACGGAAATATATTTCTTGTTCTGATGTATGCTCTCATATGATACTCAACATCTAAGCGAATGTGTACTTCACCCAATGTAGCAATGACAGGCCGTTGTGGCCTTCGCAGGATGTGCTGCATGCTCGCATCTCTTACAGTCGAGGGTAAGTCACGTGAAATGCACCACATTCAGCTGCTTCAAGCCGTTTTGGCTTTCCTCTCCGAGAAAATGAGTCGGACATTCGCTCTCTGTTGGCATGGCAAGTAAGCCCAGAGACAACGCGTAGAGAGAAGGGGAAGCAGAATCTCGCTGTGTAAGACCAAGAAAGGAGGTGGAATGGGGTTGGTCATGAACAATCTTCGTCCTCTATGGTTACAAAACAGCACTTCTGTGTGTTTTCTTTTTCCTTTTGACTGCTCTTAAGGAACTTACATTGCGCGCCCTGCTCCGGCCCCGCAACACCGTGAGGGGCTCACGATAAGGGAACGCGCACGTCGAGCATTGCGTATTCAGTGAGTTGTGCCGCCTTGGCACTGAGAGAGAGCAGGTGAAGGCGAAACCGTTGCGAGGAGCGAAAGTCTGCAGTCACAGCTGGTCTTCAGTATGACGGGATGATATTGGCACTGATGTTGTGGCAGTCGTCGTGGTTCTAATTAAGGCAAAGTCGCCACTGAGCGACGGCGAAAAGCACGCTTTGTTCGCCAGAGCAAATGGAAGCCGCGCTGTGAACGGTCGGGCATGCGATAGGCAGGCTCGCCGCCGCGCAGCGTGGTGTTTAGCCGCGCCTCTCCAGGTACCGATCTGCTGCTGGCAAATAGGGATTGCAGTTCATTGTAAACATGAAACCGGTGGCAACCGGCGTCTCCACTGGCCCTTGGGCGATCAGCAGTTGTCAAGTGTTTCGGGAGGGACAATGGACGCAAGCGCACAAAGGCGCGCCGGAGGGAGGCAAGCATCCAGCGGATATCCAGCGTTACAGGCGATATCAGACTGCCCTCTGTACTCTACCTTACTCAGCTGCTCTCGTACAGTATCATTTTAGCCATTCGTCGTTGCGGCTGGCGATCTGGGGCTATCGTGCAGGCGTCCCCAGTCCGGCGCCCCTCAGAACAAGGTTGGTGGTGAGCCCGTCACTGTTCAGTGATCTGCCCAGGAAACAACAAAAACACCGATGCGGCCCACTTTCTTTGACCCACGAAACCGCCCTTCTGCGCTGCCCATCACCAACGCCCTATCCCAATCACCTCACCTCCACCTGCATCGACAGCTTTAATTGACCGTCCGTCGCGACACAGTACGATAGTTACGCGACAGACTGGGCGAGCTAAGCAAGCGCGCCCGCCGGCTTGATCCACACGTCTTCCCCTTTACGCTCACAGACTTGCACCCGCACCCGCCCTTTCCATATCAGGGTCCGAAACAAGCTTCCTTCCGCCTGCAACGGGCCTTCTATCAAGACTTCTGGCGCCTTTTTCAACAACAATCACATCGTGAATAGGCACAGCGAGCATCCTCCGCCGGAGGAGACAAAACACCCGCCAACCTGACTGCCGCAACTGCTTCCGTGCCAGCCATGGCACCATCGTGAGTGATCCTTCTATTCCCGCATCAATGTATCTGTATCCGCTTGGCCTCTAACACACAAGCAGACTCGCTTCGGTATGGAAGTCTTTCTGGCATACCATGACCTCTGAAGACCGGCACGCATCCCACGACTCCCCCTACCGCACCGGCCAGCACATGCCGCTTCCACAAAGCCGCCATGCCCCTCACCTCCATCGCAACGAGTGCAATGGAGTCCCGCGCAGACGTCAACTCGCCCTACCCACAAGACCCCTCCGACCTGTCCAATGGCTTCCTGAACTCCTCCAAGAGTCCAATGTCACCCCACTCGCCCTATCTCCCAGGCGCGCGCTCGTCCCAGAATCGCCTGAACAGCGAAGACGCCCTTGACAAGCTCCCCTCAGCCGAGATACAGATGCAGAATTTCGCTGATGGCCTCCCGCCCCCACCGCCAGTTAGCCACAGCTGGAAGCGAATCAACCGCTGGGCCGAGGACAACTACGAAGAGCTCTTCGACCAGCTCTGCGAAGGCTGCACTCAGAACGATGTCAACGAGCTCGAGCACGAGCTTGACATGACCCTTCCCATGGACGTGCGCGACTCGCTGCAGGTCCATGACGGTCAAGAGCGTGGCGGTTTACCTACTGGCATAATCTTCGGCTGCATGCTGCTAGACTGCGAAGAAATCGTCCAGGAATGGCGCAACTGGCGCAAGGTGAACGAAGAGTATCTCTCACGCCGTCCGAACAGCTATCGCGCACCTCAAGCGCCTGTGAAAGCCTTTGCAGGCGCCTCATCTTCGTCCACGCCCCCTCCACCCGAGCCGAAAGCAGGTGCAATCTGGCAACAAGAACTGCTCTCGCGCCAGGACTCGCAGCCTCCGAACGCCGTGCAGAAAGCCTACGCTCACCCGTCGTGGATCCCTCTAGCCCGCGACTGGGGCGGCAACTGCATCGCCGTCGATCTCGCCCCTGGCCCTACCGGAAAATGGGGCCAAGTCATCATCTTCGGCCGCGACTACGACTGCAAATACGTGATCGCGCGCTCCTGGGCCTCCTTCCTCGCCACCGTGGCCGACGATCTGAGCCAGAGCGACAAGGTGGTCATAGACGAGGAGACAGGCGAGCTCAAGCTCAAGGAGTTCAAGAAGCAGAACGTCGATCCACCGTACCTCGAGATCTTGCGGTGGCGGTGCGACCAAAAGTACGGACGGAAAGGTCCGAGCAGACGGCCGGGGCAACCGCTGCATCTGAACACCGGCCTCAGTGGCCCGTCATCTCAACAGGGAAGCGCCAGCGGAAGTCCATACGGGAGCCCTATCTCAACTACGACGGAGGAGCGCGGACGCAGCCCGAACAGATTCGGGAAGGGCCCAGCGGCAAACAGCCCGAGACCACATATTTCGAGTCCGCTGGCGAGAGTCGCGGAGGCGCCGGAACCGATCAAGAGGCTCTCGGGGAACCTGCAGGGCGCGCCGAACGGGAAGGTGGAGAGGCTGATCGCGCTGGATTCGCCAAGGCCGAGCAGTGAGGAGTCGGGGAAGCGCAGCCTGGAGAAGAACAAGGAGAATGCGCAGTCTGGGGATGAGAAGGGGAAGGAGAAGGGCACGAGGACTAGCGTGCAGGAGATGAAGACCGTGGATCTATGATGCCGGCTCTTGCGGTTTCGTATCATGTGATTTCATAAGGCAGGATTGGGGCTTGAGCGTAGAGAATACACATTAGCTCGAAGGCGAAGGGTACGGCGTACATCAGAAGAGGAATCAGGCGAACGGAGAGGAGCAAGATAATACGCACACATGCTCTGTTTCTTTTACTTTAGAGGTAGTCTACAGCGGGGTGGACATGCTATGGGTGTATCAACCACCTTGGCGTTCTTCATCTCGGCGTTTTATCATCTCCGTGTTCGTTCCCCTGTCCCCTTGCTCTGCATCTCCAGCATCCTGTTCTGTTCCTCCGTAGGCATCGGTGCGTGCGAATTGCTCTCTTGTTCTCTTCGTACACCTGGACTGCTCTGCAGCAGTAGTCCGGTTTCCTCTTCACCGAATTACCGCCGTGGCGGTGCGTTAGCCTTCTGTATATCACGCGAGGGGGTGTCGAGGGCATTGGGGCGTGGCAGTAATATGGCTTTGATAGCTTTTAGTTTGTCTTGTTGCCTTCGGGTTCAGTTTCAGGCATTTGTAGCAGATTAGCGAGCTGGAAGGGTGAGGAATGGAAACAATTTTCAAACTACTGCGATTGGCTCGCTGCCTAGGGTGGTACCTTAGGGGAGACACGATTAGTACTGATTGCACGGACTTTAAGGATAGGCAGTGATTTGCAAGGCCTTTGTCTACCAAGGTTGTTTTTTACTTTCAGAGGCGTCAGAGATCGGTGACGATGGTTCTCAGCATAATGCGTTGTACCTCGTGTCGATGAGAAACTTTAGTTCTCTTTGGGAACTGAGTCACTTGGTTTACACATGACTTTGTCCACCTTATCAACCTCAACTCCATGAAGGTCCTACTTGGGGTAATTATTACAAAGGAATAACTATTCGGTTTGCGGGAGGCACTTGATTGATAGGCTTCGAAGGGACTTTATCACGTGATTCCCATCACCTTGTCAATCTCAAATTTGCAAGCGCTAAAGCGGCGAGTATCTTTCCAAAGGTCCGATAGAAGGGGTAGTGACTCCATTGTTTATCGAACCTGCCTCACCACATTCCGTGCAAGTCGATACTGGACATTGCTATAGGTTGCACGGGCTGACAGGCTGCACCATGTGCAAAACTTATGGAGCACAAGGCTGGCATGTGGCTGAGTTCTCAAGTAGATCACAAGAAGGCCGATTCAACACCTTCTGCCATCGCTGGGTAATTCTCTGGTGTCAGCTTCCGTCCAACGCTGGAACTCCTTGATCATGGCAGAAGTAGCCGGCCTTATTATCGGCAGCGTCGCCCTGACGGGGCTGTTCAACAACTGTGTCGATACTTTCCAATATATTCAGCTCGGACGAAACTTCGGCAACGACTACGAGACGAGTCTACTGCGGCTTGATGTAGTCAAGCTGCGCTTCACGCGGTGGGGAGCCCTGATGACAATGCAAGACGGCACGGAATCGCCGCGCCCAAGAGCAGCTGCGTCTCCGGAACAGGTGGAACTCGCAGCGCGCCTTCTCGGCCAAATCATGAACACTTTCGAACGTACGAAGGAAGCATCCAAGACCTTCCAGATGATTGCAAAGCCGGAGCAGCTGGCCATCGGCTCCCGACTGCAGAGTGGAAACTTGGCCATGCTACATGAGTCCTTGCAGCGCAAAATACAGGAGCGTTGCAAAGCGCGCCAGATGGGAACCAGCTTGACTGCGAAAGCCAAGTGGGCGATCTACAAGAAGGCACATTTCAACAGGTTGATAGAGGAGCTCACCGACCTTGTTGACTCCCTTCTGTTTGTATTTCCGGATTCGGAAGGGTTTCAACGGCAGCTGTGCACAGCTGAAGTATCGGATATCGGGAAGGATGAGAGTCTGATGGCCTTGAGAGACGCAGCCAGTGGCAGCGATGAAACACTGGAAGAGGTCGTCCAGGAAACCCTGGACACACGTGGTGTACAATACTGGAGGAATGTTAAGGCTGCTGGCAGAGCCGAGCAGTTTATGGGCAATGACTACTCGGGGGTTGAGGAGATAGTTACTAAACCCAAGCGGCAGGATTGGGAGGGTATCCTAGGAATGGATGAAGCACGGCAGTTTATGGGTAATGTGTACGGAGGCGGAAGCTTCTTTGGATGATCAAGGTGAATCATTTTGGTACGGCAGGATCCGAGTCAGTTCCAGCCTGCTGTCAGCCTGCTAGAACATATGACAAGTAATGGCAAACAGAGAAGCCTTTGTGAAGCGGTGGCCCAAATAAAGTAGAGGCACGTAAACAACAAGCCGGATAGAAAAACTGTCACCCCCGCGCATTTCCTCTGTCTCAGTAGTATAACGTACCACAAAGCAAGTGAGTACAGCGGAGCGAAGTAGCAACCTGCTAACGGAAAATGGTAAAGATCAAACACTAGAAAGGAGCCGGCCGTGCATCGTAAGGTACGCTCAGACAAATTGTGTTAGCATGTTGCAACCTTATGTCCTCCACATTAACCCTTGCTTCTTTACGAGCAGTACCTTTTATTTATTCCTGGAGCCGAAGTTCGGCAGAAAGCTGGCCATATTCCCCAGAACCTGCAGGCTTTGACCTTTCGCCCTGATTTTGTCGTACTTATGACTTCCAAAGCTGCGCCCGGTGTTCAAGACCCCGATGTTTCCCATGTATTGTTCAGCCGAGTCCTCTGCCTCGATATCGTTGTAGGAGTGTCCCGACTGAGACTGCGCGACTGCTGTTGGAGCAGTTTTGCCCATGCGGTTGAGGGAGAGAACATATATCTCATTATTGAAGTCGTGGAGATTGTCTCCATCTGCAACCTCTTGTCCCCGGAATATGAACCGCTGCGTGCTGATGGGGTATCCCTTTGACTGGAGTTTAAGCTTGAGGTCACGGATTGTTTCATAGGGTCCGCATTCGATACGGATTATTCCCACATCTGACAAGGAGTGGTTAGTTGTAATTGATGAAGGAGCAAGACTGATCGTGCTTAGTTTACTCGTGCTCAGTCTACTCGTGCTCAGTCTACTCGTGCTCAGTCTACTCGTGCTCAGTCTACTCGTGCTCAGTCTACTCGTGCTCAGTCTACTCGTGCTCAGTCTACTCGTGCTCAGTCTACTCGTGCTCAGTCTACTCGTGCTCAGTCTACTCGTGCTCAGTCTACTCGTGCTCACCTGTGTCAACAGAGATACACGAGTCTCGCTCATGTGACACAATCCCCGAACCCGCATTCGGCGCTTGCTCAGCCATGTCGAAAGGCAGAAACCCGCGGTCCGGAGGAGTAGCTAGTTTTTGTGGAACAAGAGAGCGGACGAACGAGGCTTCAGAACTGTCTCATTCGCAGGAAGAATACAAGGCTGATTGAGGTCCGAGCTGTTTCGGGCACCGCTTCCTGCAATGGACACAGGTCTGGCCGTAGCCCCTCAGCCTTCAAGGCTTACGGTCATGATTGGATACAATCATCGATGTTACTTTTGCATACATCAACTCAAGAATGGTTACCCATGCTACTTGTCTGGCAAGGCTGAGAAAGCGCCTCATTTGTCGCCGTAACTTTCAAAGGCGCACGCCGCCTTTCATGAGCTCTATAGCTGCTTCCTCTTATTGCCTCACGGTACTATCTCGCTAGGGCGTTAGGTTGTTATCGATCGACATCAGCTTGGTTCTTTGCTCTGTTGTTCTTCTACTACTCCAGTGTTTCAAAAGAGCGTCCCCCCGGCATGTCGGCCTCCGATTCGTTTGACGTTCCCCGGCCGCAAGTTCGATATGTAGGCCAAAGAGCAGAGGGACACGCAACACAAATCGTTGGGAACGTCGGCACATTCTATTCGAGTTCAGAACGAGCGGACGTCGAGGAATGTCTGGCCGCACTGTTTCTAACCGACCCACGCGATGATCGAAGTAATCTAATCCACAAGAAGGGGGACCGAGTTGGCGGCACCTGCCAATGGATCAAAGAGGATGAATCGTATACCTCATGGTTTCAGTCTTGGTCAGAACTATTGTGGGTGTCTGGTGGTCCTGGCAAAGGCAAGACGATGCTCTCAATCTTCCTTGCGCAAGAGCTAGAATGGGTCGCGAGGAACGAAAATGCAGTATTCATGCAGTACTTCTGCGACAATAAGGACGAGAGGCTGAATACTGCTGTTGGTGTTCTGAGGGGACTTATCTATCAGCTCGTCCAACAACGGCCAGAATTCATCCGTCATATATTACCCACTTTCGCGGTCCAAAGGGGGACTTGTTTACCGACTCATTATTCGGATCACTCTGGACGTGCTTCGAGACGATGGTCCGGGACCCTTCCCTTCGCGACATATATTGTGTCGTGGATGGACTTGACGAATGCAACGAGGCATCTCTAGAAGTGCTCTCGAAGGGATTTCGATCCCTTTTCCGGCCCAGTGCGGTTGCGGTTTCACCCTGTCATCTACATTTCATTGTTGTGAGCCGTGAAAGTCCCGATTGTGTGTCTCGAGAACTATCAGGCTTCCCCCATATCCGATTGGACCCAGATGCACAAAGCTACGTAAACAGCGACATTCAGAAGTTCATCACGAAAAAGGTGGACGAACTCTCTCTAGCTGGCAACTACACGCCTGAGTTGCGCTCATGTGTAGAAGCTGTCTTCCGGTGGCGCGCTGAGGGCACGTTTCTGTGGGTAGGCCTCGTGGCTAAAGAGCTGGAGAAGTACACACATGATGAAGTCAAGGTTGCCCTAGACAGGTTCCCGCGAGGGCTGGATGAGCTATACGCCCGAATGCTACTTCATATCCCGGCTAGACGACGGACAATTACGGCGAAGATCCTGCGCTGGATTGTTATGGCCGTTCGCCCCCTTACACTCTCGGAGCTAAGTGCAGCAATTGGCACCACCGCCGACTTCTCTCGAGGTGTGAGCTGCGAGCACGTCACGATGACACAGGTATCCAACTGCGGATATCTGCTGACCCTCACCACAGACCAACACGAAACTCGGGTAAACCTGATCCATCAGTCGGCTAAAGATTATCTCTTACGCAAGGTTCCCGATCCATCGCCAGAGCTGGAAATTTTTCGAATCGATGAAGAGACCGCAGACTCGGAAATTGCGCTGGAGTGTCAGAACTATTACCAGAAAGCCATTCCAATCGGCGGATGCACAGAGTATGGGTATGTGGAAGCCCATCGAGCTTTTCCGTTGCTCAAGTACGCTGCCTACCACTGGCCAGATCACGCTCGACGTGTGTCCGATCCCGAGTCAGGTATCTTCGACCTGTCACTTCCCTTCTACCGGAACAAGTTAGTCCTCGAGTCTTGGCTGAGGCCATGCGAAAATATATATCAGTTTGATGACATGCCATACTCAAACTCACTGTTCCATGTGATCTCTTACCTTGGCTTAGTCGCGCTTGCTAAGAAGCTTCTACATAACAAACGATGGAAGTATCGACTCAAGCGCATCCTCTCGATCAAGAGTAGGCATGGTACGGGTACTACGCCTCTACACTTGGCGGTACAGTCGGGGCATAGGGAGATGGTGCAGCTGCTGCTGAAGGAAGGAGCAGATCTTCGAGGTAGAGATTATATGGAAAGAACAGCGTTGGATATAGCCGTGCAGTGGAGAAACGAGGCGCTAATACGACTATTGGTCGAAGAGGGAGCGGATATAATGGCTTATGATAGAAGAGGTGAGACCGCGCTCCATAAGGCAGCCTCTGAAGGAAGTGCAGCCGTAGTGGAGCTACTACTCGAGATGGGGGCGGATGTGAGGGCTAAAGACAGATGGGGAAAGACGGCGTTACATGCCGCAGCCTCTGCACACGGTTCGGTGGTAGTACGGCTACTACTCGAGAATGGGGCGGACCTAAGGGCTGAAGATCGGGAGGGAGAGACGGCGTTGCATGACACAATCTCCAGAGGGTTCGATCCGTGGGAAAAGGGAGCGGCGGTAGTCCGACTATTGTATGAAAAGGGGCGGATCTAGAAGCTAGGGATGCTCGAGGACGCACGGCGCTGTGTAGGGCAGTCTTGCATGCGGCAGTGGACGAGGACATAGTGTGGTTGCTGCTCGATTACGGGGCGGATCCAAGGGCTGAAGATCGACTGGGGCGGTCGGTGCTGCATGCGTTAGTGCGCAGTGAGCATAAGGGCGATGCGGTATTGGACATAATGGAGCTGCTTTTCGATTACGGGGCGGATCCAAGGGCTGAAGATTACCGGGGCCGATCAGTGCTCTACGAGGCAGTACGGTGGCACGCAGACGAGGAGGTGATACAGTTGCTGCTTGACGAGGGGGCAGACCCTAACGTTGAGGATCTCAATGGGAATACGGCGCTGCGATACGCGGAGAAACGGGGTGACAAGACAGTGATCCGCTTGCTCCGGAGGGTGGGAGGATGGTGCCATGTAAGATAAGCTACAGCAAGCTCAGTGGAATGATTGAGCTGTCTGCGTAAAACTACAGAGAGTGGGGCTATCGTTCTATCAGTGTATGGCCTAATCCTATCGTTTTTAGTTCTGTATTGGGATCGGAGGGATGTTGAGAACGTTCCATTCGGTGATCTCTCAGAACAAAGAAAAAGAAGTATATAAGGAAGAGTTTGCAAGACTAAAGCATCCTCCGTTGACCAGTACTACTCCACACAAAGCAGACTAGGACACGATAAGACTGCAATGCTGAAGCAGTATTACAAGTGCGGCGAATAGTAAAGCTGTTAACTTGAAAGCAGACATCAACACAAACCACCCAAAATGCCGAAGAGTTAATGAAAGCGCCGAGGGAAGCATTACTGTAGTCGCAGAATACGCTTTGGTATCAGCATCAGTTATTGAAAAGACTCCACCGGTCGGGTTTTGCACCCCTTCTGAAGACACCTCTCTGGCACCGGGTGGGGTCTCTCTCTTTCTCTGGGCAAGCTTGGTTTTCGAGAATCTGGCCGGACTTGGGACTCAAAAGAAGTCAAGTAGCTGCGACGTAGCTATCACGAAGAGAGTTATGGTTGTAGAGAAACGGCTAACCATAATCCCTTTGCACTATGAGATTTCCTATATGCCAGTAAATCACCTCACCCAAACAACACCAACCTACAACTTCGCCTTCCCCCCACTAACCCTCTCCAAACTCAAAGGATCCGTATCCTTGATCCCATACTGCTCAAACAACTCCGCGCTCCTCTTCTTCTGCGCCTCAATCCTCGCCAACAAACTCTTCCCCCTCTTATTCTCATTCCGTCCCAGCTGCAAAATATGCACCTCATCCGGCCCATCCACAATCCTCATCGTGCGGCCCTGGGCCCACATATTCGCGAGCGGCGTGTCCTGGCACACGCCTGCACCACCGTAGGCCTGCACGGCCCGGTCGATGACCTCGAGCGCCATCGACGGCACCTGCACCTTGACTTCGGCGATCTCTTTGAGTGCGCCTTTGGCGCTGGACTCGTCGATCTTGATCGCGGCGTTCAGCACCATGAGGCGCGCGGCGTCGATCTCGATGCGCGAGCGCGCGACCCGGTCGAGCATTATGCCGTGCTCGGAAAGGTTCTTGCCGAAGGGCTTCTTGCGGGGGTCGTTCATGCGGGCGAGGAAGTACTCGAGTGCTTTTTCGGCCTGGATGTTTGTTAGTCATGACGATTTCATCAGTAGAAGGCGGTATACCCACAGCACCAATCGACCGCATAGCGTGGTGGATACGCCCAGGTCCAAGACGGCCTTGGATGATCTCGAAACCGCGGCCCTCACCGAGAACCATGTTTGAGGCAGGCACGCGGACGTTGTTGAAGGTGATGTGGCCGTGGCCGTGCGGTGCGTCGTCGAAGCCGTAGACGGACAACATGCGGTGAATCGTGATGCCCGGGGTATCGAATGGGACTAGGATGACCGACTGCTGCCTGTACGGATCCTTGTTGTTCGGGTCCGACTTGCCCATCACGATGGCGATCTTGCATCGCTTGTCGCCGGCGCCGGAGCTCCACCATTTCTGCAGAACCAGTCTCAGTTGAGGTTCCCGTACCAGTCGAACTTCGACAAGAAGGAGCACTACTCACCGAGCCATTCAAAACCCACTCATTCCCCTCCTTATGCATCCTCAACTGAATATTCGTAGCATCACTACTCGCAACATCCGGTTCCGTCATCAAAAACGCGCTCCTAATCTCCCCCTTGAGCAGCGGCTCCAACCACTTCTTCTTCTGCTCCTCATTCCCATACTTAGCCAACACCTCCATATTTCCCGTATCCGGTGCGGCACAGTTCGTCGCCTCAGACGCCGTGCGGCTCTTGCCCAGATACTCGGCCATGAGACCGTACTCGAGGTTGCTGAACCCGGCACCCTCCTTGAAGTGCGCGACGGGCAGGAACATGTTCCAGAGCCCTAGCTTCTGGGCTTTCTTCTTCAGGTCTTCGATTATGGATGGGTGAGAGGAGAAGCGCTCGGCGGGGCCCGAGCCGATTTGTTGCGTGTAGACGGCGTCGGCAGGGATGCATTCTTCTTCGACGAATTTCTCGACCTGGGGGGATGGTGTTAGTGGGTATAGGAGATGTTGATTGAGGATGACGAACGATATCTAACGTCTTCTTTGCCCGGTCACTGACGAATGGTCTGGCGATGACGGGGATGCGGGCGGAGGCGGATTGGTGGCCCTCGTGGGAGTTGACCAGCAGGTCCTGGGAGAAGTCGCTTTTGGACATGGTTACGGATGTACAAAGAGACGAAATGGATGAATTAGGATTCCCAGAATACTCAATGATTCTTTGAGAGGTTAACGGAGAAATCATATGTACGAGGCGAATATCAGGTAATGTATAGAGCTATCCCCGCGTTAGCTATTCCGGGGCCGACATGTGCCGAGGCATCTCGATTTCAGCCCTATGGATATCGCCGCACTGTCACGACACTATCACGCCAGCGCTTATATGAACATTAACTTGACGCTCCCAGTGATGATTGAACAAGTAACGTCCCCACCTCTTAGGGTGTGTGGGAAGGCAATTCCTATGTCTAAGCAAATCTCCCGTGTTACGCCCAGCAACGCCGAAAACCTCGTGGCTTAGATCCATCAGTGCATCCAACACCCTAGTCGTACTCCGATCTTAGAGCCTTGGTCCTCTTCTTGTTCCCCTTGAAATGCTTCTTGCTATTCAGCCTTAGATCCTCAGGGTCAACGTCCTTCTCCAATGCGGTCACAGTCTTCAGTTTCCTGCCACTCAGCTCCTTGCCCTGCTCGCTGTACTGGTAATGGAAAGGCTGGCTGAGATGGCCAGCGCCCTGGCCAGGCGCAAAGAACTTCTTGTCCAGCCGCGTAGTCTTCGCGCCTTGCACCGGAGGTAAAGACACAATGTCAGAATCGGCAACGACTGAGAGATCATCGGAGCCGGTTACTGAGGTATCAGCATGTGAGGCAAGGGCTGCTCTCCGCTTCTGCGGAAGATGTGCTTCGTCGTAGAGCTCGCGATTGAAGTATTGTTCGTCTATCGGTGGATCGGTTGGCGGGGGTGGCAGAACAGCAGCTTGCCCTTGACGTAGTCCTTGAGGATATAACGTGCAGCTCTCGACTCATCTGGCTGTCCAAGGCCCTGAGTCTGGAAGCCTCTCGCTGTAGCGTAAGCTCGCAGGAGCTCGGAAGCTGTAGGCATGCCAGTACCGCCTTCTTCGAGCGGTCGAGTCTCGATTCTCATGCCGTAGATAGCTTCAAGGAAAGCTTTTGGGATGCGCTGTGCGACAAGTCCTGCCGGTCCGGTGAACTCGCGAAGTTGGTCGATCGGAAGCACGCCGCTGCAGACCAGCTCGGCCTTCGTTGTGGCGAAGTTAGGGAATACAAGACCGGGACAATCGCAAAGAATGACCTGGTCGCTGAGGTGTATTGTCTGGAAGTGCTTCGTCTTGCCTGGTGTAGCTGATACAGAGACTTTCTTGGCGCCAATCAGGGCATTGATGGTGGATGATTTACCGACGTTGGGATACCCAACCAGGCCGATCTGGGTCTTGCGTGGTGGCCCGTCTGGGCCGGTATCGATGTTTGGTGCGTGCGCTAGGAATAGCTCTTCAAGCTCGTCTGTGGTCAATATCCTTGTGCGCTCTTCGTTCGACAGTGGGATGCCGGGAGCTTCTTCCCCATCGATCGATTCCTCATCGACCCACTGATCCCCTCTCTCTTGCTGATCCTGGAGGTCCAGCTTCTTTGCCACTTCCGCAAGCTCATCAGGCTCGCCGTCACCTTCCGCGTCGATTTCTTCCGCAACATCCTCCTCATCCAAAACGTCCTCTGCAATTCCGTCATCTTGAAGACCCCTCGCCTCGTTCATCTCCCTAGCCAGCTCCGCCGAGAAGAACCTAAAGTTGATGCCAGCACCAACAAAATAGTCCGCCCAAGCCTGCCTCTGCTCCAACGTCATCATATCCGCCTTGTTGACCAACAGCAAGTTGTTCTTCCTCTTATCCACCTCCTTAACATATCTCTCCAGATCCTCCGAGCGAAACAGCAGCGGATTCCTCGCATCCACAATCTGCACCACAAGATCACTCCTCTCAATAACCCTCCACAGCTGCCTCCAGACCTCCAAGTTCCGTTCAAACGGCGTCATCAGTAGATCCTCGCCCTCCATTAGCTCCGCCAGCCCCCGTCTCCACTCCAGCAGGCTCTCCCTTTCCCGCCTATCCAGCTCCTGCGGCGTGGTATGCTTGTCCCAGTGCGGCCGCCGCGGCACCGTCAACCGCTTCCTATTGGCCCTGTGCTTCGTGACCGCCATCCGCTCCTCCGCGGCAGACAGCAGGAACGGGTTCTTCTGGTCCTTATGTATGATCTTAACGTTATTCAGCTTCTCGGCCGTGAAGTCTGTGCCGGCGAGCTCGGCGGTGGAGAGGAATTCGTCGAGGGCGGCTTGCTCGGTTACGGAGCGCATCTTTACCCATGAGGCTTCTTTTTTGGCGTTCGTGATGTACTGGATGTATGTGTTAGCTGAAGGGGTCTTCTGGGAGTAGGGGAGAGAGTTTCTGGCTTACGGTCTCGCCATTCTGCCCCGTCCGCTGAATGCCTTGCTGGTTGCCGCGACGCATGTCGGCGCCTTTGCCTTTGCCGAAGCGGTCGTTCATGAGGCTGTTGCCGAGCCCTACGGCGTTCTTGGACTTTGCTAGCACCATCTTGCCGGATTGCAATGTGAGAATGTAGAATAAGGGTGATTGTTGTGGTGTATGAGAGTGTGAAGAGCGGAAGTGGTGGGGGTGAGAGGCCTGGGGCGGCGATTCTCGCGTTTTTGCGGACTTGGAACGTCACTCGCTTCGCCCCTCCAGAACTTTTTTCGGGAGTTTTGTGCGCCGCAATTCGACACCTTTTGTCAGCAACACGACACACCGAGGCACCACTTCTACAACCTTCCGATACCCTTAGGAGAGTTACAGAGATTGCGCAGTAGCAAACCGCCAAAATGCCTCGCCGGAAATTCATGTACGCCCTCCAGCACCTCTCCATACCCCCACCACCACCCCACTAACGCCCGTACAGCAACAAAAAGACAGCGACAAGCTTCCAACTCGTCCACCGCGCCCAAAATGACCCCCGAATCAACGATGACTCCGCCCCGGACATGGTATTCAAAGAGGTGGATGCGCCCAACGCCCACAAGCCATCCAGCAGCACCTCCGACATCAGCAGTAGCAGCAGCAGCAAGATCAAGCACCGGGACGACCTAGAAGCAGAGTTCGGCCTCGCCGTCCGCGACAACGAAGGCGAAGCCGCAAATCATGGCGTCTTCTTCGACGATACGGAGTATGACTACATGCAGCATATGCGCGACATCGCCACCTCGACGGATGCATATTGGGTCGAAGCTCCCGCGGCGCAGAAATCCCGCAAGGGGAAGCAGGTGAGGCTGGAGGACGCGCTGGAGTCTTTGGCGCTTGGTGATTCTGCAGCGCAGAGCGAGGCGGGGCTTAGCACGGCTTCTACGAGATCAAGTGCTGCGGACTTCTTTGGTCCGGATCTTGCGGAGTCGGAGTTTGTGAGAAAGAGGACGTATCAGGATCAACAGGATGTGCCGGATGCGCTCGCGGGGTTTCAGCCGGATATGGATCCAAGACTGCGGGAGGTGTTGGAGGCGCTAGAGGATGAGGCGTATGTTGATGATGAAGATGATATCTTCGCTGAGCTGGCCAAGGATGGAGAGGAGGTTGAACGAAATGAATGGGAGGAGGGGGCATGGGAGGGAGAGGAGGATGAGGGGTGGGAAAGTGATGATACGGTGAAGCCTGAGAAAGAGATGAAGGACAAACAGGGCGAGGAAGTGTCCGCAGGGGGCGTAGCGCTGCCGCAAGCGCAAGAAACAGGAGGGACGTCAAGCGACTATGGTGACGGCGATTGGATGGCCGAGTTCAGCAAGTTCAAGAAGGACGTAAAGGCGGCGAAACCACCAAAGGGAGGTCTTGCACCTTCGGAGCTGCAGTCGAGCATCCAGACAGGCATGTCGTCTCTTGCGGGAGGCCGTCGAAAGAAGCGGAAAGGCGCAATGACATCCACGTCCGGTTACAGCATGTCTTCCTCCGCACTATTTCGGACAGAGAACCAGACGCTGCTAGATGATCGATTCGACAAGATCGAAGAAGAGTACGCGGATGACGGGTATGAGGCTGATGACACAGCGTCAATGGTCTCCGGCGTATCGGGCCTTTCAAAAGTTTCAGGAGTGTCGGGCTTGAGCACAGCATCGAGTCAGGCGCCACAGCTACGCTCCGATTTCGACAACATCATGGATGACTTTTTAGGCGGCTACTCGATGAGCGGCAAGAGGAGGGTGAAAAAGGCGGACACCAGACGGGTATGGAGCAGTTGGACGAGATAAGGAAGGGTCTCGGGCCGGCGAGGTTAAAGCCGCAAAAGGCGTGATAGCATCATTATCGCACGACTACTTCAGCGATACTCAAAGGACCTGCAACAGCTTAGATTATATGGCGGAGTAATGGGCGAAGGGAAATACCAACATGTCCATGCTTGCTGCTTCGAGCAAATCTAGCGCTTCAAACGGCCTTTCGACCCAAGTACCTGGGTGCTAGACAGTGAATGGAGTTGAACGTGCTCTAGCAAGCTACACCAGTGTAACGAACTCAGTGTTGCAAGCAGCGTAGCCGACCGGCATCGCTATAGATCCTCCGCCAACTCGTCTATAGCAACCTGGCGTTTCTTCGCTAGGTAGCAGTAGCAAAATCAAGTACCGGGTGCCACTTTTACTGGTTTCGGAAGCGACCAACAAGCACTTATACTGCCCTTCCAGATCTCTCTCACCGGTCTCTTGATCAAAAACGACCCATCCGGTTACAAGCTCGTCACCATCCACCAACCAGGGCGCACTTGATATAACTCGGAAGTGGTTGTGTATGTCTATTAGTTCGAAGGCATGCCGGTAAGAGCGAGGAAGCATGAGGGATGACACCACTTCAAACTTGGACAGGCTTCCTCCCCAGACCATTAATGTGAGAGCGGAGCAGCGCAACTTGAGCCGTACCCTGCCATTTATCAACGCCACTCCACCAACCGGAAGACCTGAATCGTGATAGCAAAAGTCAAGGATCTCGAGCAGGGTAACCAACTTCGCTGTCAAACTTGTCACGTACAACCAGGGGAACTGTACGGGTCCATCAAGCGATGCCCACGACCACGAGGGTGCTCGAGCAGCAGAAGGCGACTTCAGTCTCTGTCCTTTGGTAAGCCAAAGCAGGCCGTCTGCCATGCAGTCTGCCCACAGCCCCGCGTAGTATCCGATTCCGGTGTTATCCTGGATATGTTTCGCAAGGCCCGAGATAGCGATGAGCTTGTCCTTGTCTTCCGTTAGATCACGACTAGCGTAATACTCTATAGTGCCAAACCAGAAGAAGGGCGTCCCAGCTTGGGTATGATTTGCTAGTGGCATAAGAAGTTCTCCTCTCATTCCTGCTTTATTCGACCAGTCTTTTCTGCCATCATTTGATATAATTGGAGAGGAGTCTACTGTCTCCCAAAGGACTCTCCCCTGAACGAAGTGCATTATGCGTCTCGACAGCAAACGCTCTTGAAGTACCCATCCTCTTTTACTCAAGGGGCTGGCATCAGTGTCGTTTTTGTGGTCCAACCCAAGCTCACAGATAAGACGTTGTTCGATGTTGGTTGGCCTTGCGAATCATCCCGAATCCAGATTGACTCTGCCACACCCAGAGACGACTGCAGGAAACCTTGGCTGTCGTTCGTAGCAAAATGTGCTGCAATGGTACAGAATGCATTCCGAAAAATGTCCCCCACGATGGCGGACTCGTGAAACCATTCTAGCTCATCATCTTGTACTATGCAGAGTGCATCGATCCATAAAAAGGGAACACCAAGCCTCCGAGTTATGATGATTGCGTCCTGGTATGTACTTGGCAAAATCTCGTAGCAGATTTGGCTGTAGCGGTCCTCTAGATTCGCTTTTGTCGTGACATGATGGCGCGACTGGCCCCAGCGGTGACTAAGCGCTAAGTACTGAATGGTGTAAAGGCCAAACTGATCCGGATGCGATATCAAGATATTGGCTGTGCGGACAAGCTGCAACGTTGGATGTTCCGACTTGAGATCTATAGACAACAGACGCGTTGGAAATCCACTTCCCGGAGCACTCGGCTGATGCAACTCTGACGAGTTATCGTAGAGCCACTTTTGCAGTTTGACATACTTGTCATCACTCACTAGTCGTGGTCGTGAATCCAAATGGATCCCAGGATCTGCGATACGCGATTCTAGAATGATCTTAGGATATTGAAGGGGCTCGGTTCAGATGAAGGAGTCTGACATCGCTTACCTAACGAGACAAACAAATCGGCCCTGCATACTTCTACGTTATTGTATGTGTCTACAACCATAACGTGTATCTTGTGTGGCTCGTCCATGGAAGAGTTTGAGCGGATGTACCCGTATTTTGGGTTCATTCTGATAGAAATCCTGCCCGGCATGCCGGCTATGTCTCTATCTAGGTGTTGGAAATCTGAGGGGACAGATCTGCTTCTAGCATATGCTCTTCGACATCCAAGCGATATGAGCCTGCACAACCCACACTTGATGGAGGAGGACACAAGGGAAGCATATGATTCGGAATGGACGCGGTATGCGAGGTCTACAGATTGCCAGAGCTGGTCGAGATACAGGAGTATCGGTACTGCGACGTGCTGGCACGCTGCGCAGAGCGCCGAGGTAGGTTGCTCCAACAACACCTCTCTGTTTTCGAGCTCTTCCTCAAAAGGCATCCCGGGAATTGCTTTTCGACATCGGCCGATCAAGAATCTTGAAGATTGTTATGATATTAACCTCAGTGAAAGTGAGAACTTACGAATGGGGTACTCACAAAAGAAAGCCGGACGAACATAGGGTTAAATGGATCTACATTGATTGCAAAGCTGCATACATGCGTGCCAGTTATGTTTCAACCTTCGTGCAACATCGAGTGTGCTCTTCTACGACTGGCGGAACTCATGCTCAGCCCCTCGGGGGTTTGGCGCTTAGGTACTCGAGTAGGTAGTGCGAACTAACAAGCAAAGGGGTGCCAGTGGCCAGACAACCTAACACGTAGGTGGGACATTGGTGGGCTATGCACCTTGATGCACGCGAAAGGCTGAGGGATCCCGCGGATGGCGAGACGGCCGCAGGATGGACATGGTGGTTTGGCACAGCTGCTTGAGATTGGGTTGCATCCTTATAAGAGATATCCAAGCGTCAAGACAGGTCTCACGTCGCTATATTTTAGCTGTCAGCGTCGTTGGCCAAATTGATGGTCAACACAGGGAGTGATCTGAAGTGGTCACTATGTTAGGGTCGTGCAGATGTCACGTGATACAAAATTTCCCAATCCGGTAAACGGATGCAATGCGACTTTTGCGAGGTCGGACGTGAGAGGTTCGTGTATGTCGAATACCCAGATCGAACATACATCAAGTTCAATCTCAAAGACTTCGAGAATACGCAAACCGGGAGCTATCATCACCATGGCCTCGCCCTCAGCCCTCCGCTGCCTCCGCCGCACCTCCGCATTCGCGCCCCTAACATCACGCTCCTTCTCTACAACTCCCCGCGCATCGCTCGCGCGCATGTCCATCATAGGCCGCCTAGCCGCAGAGCCCGAGCTCACAAACACAAGTATGGGGCGGGAGATCGTGCGATATGCGCTAGGGACAAGCTATGGGCCAAAAGAAGATCGAAAGACCAGCTGGTTCTCGGTGACTTGCTTCGATGAGGGTCCAAGAAGAGACCACCTCCTGTCACAGCCAAAGGGGTGAGTGTGGGAGAAGGCAAGCGATCTGGGACACCAGGGCTGATCTGGACTGCAGGACGTTGGTGTACGTGGACGCGGAGGCGCAGATGAGGACATTCGAGGACGAGTCGGGCAGGAAGCAGTCAAGATTGAACCTTATACAACGTGAGCGGTTTCTCAAGCTTTTTGTCTTCACTTGCTGACACCGTTGCAGGAAACTTCGAAGTCCTAAGCAAACCCGCACGTCTTGAAACCTCTGCAGCTGAAGAGCCTGACAGTGGCATTGGTGCCTCTTGAGCAGTGGGTTACAGATCGGTCAACTGAACGCGGCGCGTAAAGCGCGCTCTTATGCAGACAACCAACCCTGCTTGCGCAGCACGCACGCTCAGTGCGGATTAAATCGTTTCGTTCTGTTCATACACACTAGGTTCTCCCCTTCATACGATTGTACCATATTGGCAGGAAATCCCAGGGGGATCAGTGGTATACCAAGAGTTCTGTAGAATAGTTGGAGTGCTCGGCGCTCTTAGACTTGGGCATCTTGTACCAATTGTCTATCGATGCAATATATCAAATACCTGGCAAGTCGTTAAGCCAATCATCCAAAGTGTTTCTTTAGAATTGGCAATAAAATATATCACGTGACATTATACATGGGCCCTTCTGCACAGCCAAGACGTCCCGGATCTCAGCTTTTGGAGGCGCGAAGGTTTGCGCCAATTCGCAACCACAACACACGCCGCCATGAATATCATTCTTCCACCGAGAGCGCGCACGCTCTGGGGCCATGCGCCCCGTGTACGGTCATTAATTCGACGCCGACGCGCCTTCGCCACCGTAGCCAGCGACACCAGGTTCGCCCATCATCCCATACCCATTATCAGACTCAGTCCCTGACATAGCGGCTCTACAGTCCCTACGATGTCGTCGTCATCGGCGGCGGCCACGCCGGAACCGAAGCCAGCGCAGCAGCCGCCCGCTCAGGCGCGCGGACCGCGCTCGTCACACCCAAGCTCGACAACCTAGGCGTATGCTCCTGCAATCCCAGTTTCGGTGGCATTGGGAAGGGCACTATGCTGCGTGAGATTGACGCCCTGGATGGAGTGGTAGGGCGCATTGTGGATAAGGCGGGAGTGCAGTTCAGGGTCCTAAACAAGAAGAAGGGGCCTGCGGTCTGGGGTCCAAGGGCGCAGATTGATCGCGCATTGTACAAGAAGTATATGCGGGAGGAGATGACGAACTACAAGAATCTATCGATTGTGGAGGGAAGTGTGGCGGATATTGTGGTGCAGAGGGAGGGCGAGCAGGAGGAGGGAAGACACGGTCGGATTACGGGGGTGAGATTGGAGAGTGGGGACATCATACCGACTAGCAAGGTTATCATTACAACTGGGACATTCTTGGGTGGAGAGATACATATCGGTCTGGAAGCATATCCGTCTGGCCGCATGGGGGAAGCCGCGACCTTCGGATTGAGCAAATCGCTGCGAGAGGCAGGCTTCAAGTTGGGCCGGTTAAAGACGGGCACTCCACCGCGGCTAGATCGAAAAACAATCAACTTCGAAGGATTGGAGGTTCAGCCGGGCGACGAGCCACCAATGCCATTCAGCTACTTAAACGATTCGGTAGACGTAAGGGATCAGCTCTTGTGCCACAGCACTTACACCAACCCAGCTACGCACGAGATTATACGGGCGAATCTCGACAAGAGCATACATATACGGGAAACGGTCAAAGGCCCGAGGTACTGCCCGTCGCTAGAATCCAAGATCATTCGATTTAGCGACAAAACCGCACATATCATTTGGTTGGAGCCGGAAGGCTTCGATAACGACATCATCTACCCGAATGGTATATCAATGACGGTACCAGCAGATGCTCAAGAGGCTATGCTCAAGACTATTAAAGGCCTCGAGAACGTAGAGATGTTACAACCCGGTTATGGCGTCGAGTACGATTACATAGACCCGCGCGGTCTTCGTTCGACGCTGGAAACCAAAGCTGTCAGCGGTCTCTTCCTCGCCGGCCAAATCAACGGCACGACGGGTTACGAAGAAGCCGCGGCTCAAGGCGTGATCGCCGGCATCAATGCTGGTCTGGCCGCTCAGGGCAAGGATCCCATGGCCTTGTCTCGTGCGGACGGCTATATCGGTATCATGATCGATGACCTCATCACCAAAGGTGTGAGCGAGCCATATCGAATGTTCACCTCACGCAGCGAGTACCGCATGAGCGCACGAGCCGATAACGCTGACCTAAGACTTACGGCCAAGGGTCGAGAGGCTGGCGTCGTAGGTGACAAGCGCTGGTCCCGGTTCAGCGATGAGAAAGGGCAGATGGACGAGCTTATTGGAGTGTTGTCTGAGAAGAAGATGAATTCTGCCGGCTGGCAGGCTGCAGGCTTCCAAGTGCGTGAAGACAGCATTCGCCGCAGTGCCTTTGAGGTGCTTCGCCTCTCCGGGGTCAACACAGCCAACCTTCTTGATATAGTACCTGAGATAAGTCGCTATTCGTCTCGAATCCGCGATCGCGTCGACATTGAAGCAGTCTACGCGCCCTACGTCGAGCAGCAGAAAACTGCCATGAGAGTCTTCTTGAAGGATGAGAGCCTGCATTTGCCAGCTGACCTGGATTACGCGAAGATCCATGGGCTCAGCATGGAAGAGAAGGCGTTGCTCGCTGCGACCAGGCCGGAGAGCGTCGGTCAAGCAAGGAGGATTGAGGGTATGACGCCCCACGGCGCACTCAGGCTACTAGCTTTCGTAAAAGGTGAGAGCCGAGCGAAGAGGAGGGAGCAAGTATTTTCAGAAGCTATGGCGAGGAAGGAAGGTGCTATGGGCGCTGCCACCGAACTTCTGTAGCTATGCGGGACGGAAGAAGGGCATTGCTGCATCTGCAGCTGAGCACGGAGGGAGTTTGGTTTAGTGAGCATTGCATCGGCGTTGGAATCGGTGCTGTACAAACACGGGAACTGGATTTGCATGAGGACCTGCTCCTCGTTTTTGTTTCAGCCTCATAGGCTGGAACTGTGTATCAACATGTACGAACAATCTGTACATAAAGCTCAGCCACTACCCTTCTAAGCTTGGCAAGCTGGTGAGCAACCGTCATGCTTGATTCCATCTGACTACAACTTGCTCTCTCCACTAAGCGCCAATTGTTCACCGGCCAACAGAGCGGGTTCATAAATGAGGTTCGTGTTCCAGGGTTCTGCTTCTGCTCCGCCTCACAAGGCACCTTTCGGGTCACTCGTGATCACCATGACCACGGTTCTTGCACTGCCCCCAAGCCACCACGTGTATCCATCAGACCGAGGCTCTGCAACGTCAGTACGAGGGATGTCATAGTATATAGATTATAGCACGCTGTAATCGTTGTCAGAATTTCCATCAACATCTTAATCCTTACTCTCAAAGTCCCGCAAAAACTCAATAAAACGACCTGCGTAGCCACAAGACGCCAGGACAAACGACACCATACAAATCTTTTCACACTCGAGCCTTGGGTACAAAATCATCCCTTTCACCAGCTTTCCTCAAGGCGTCGTCCTCGTCTCCAACCTGACGGATCACCGTAAGCCCGCCTTCCCACCCACCACCAGACGCCCATTCACAGCCATCGTGACTTATCTCGCAGCGTCAGATCGAGACAATGGGCAACTGTTTCTCATCCGGGGCGGGTATACCACCTCCGGCTCAGCACTAAGCCGCTCCGGCTTCCACGAGAAACATCACCGCGGCAGCAGAGGAGGCCATCCTGGAGGGTTCTTCTCTGGCGGTGATGGAGGAGGAGGAGGGTGTGGTGGGGGTGATGGCGGTGGGGGCGGTGGTGGTGGTGGTGGTGGTGGGGGTTGATGCAAGCATGTGTATGGCATCATTGGACTGGCGTTGAGGTTGTTGGTGGAGCGGGCTTTGGATCTCGCCTCCTCAAGGGAAGCGTACCTGTTCGGTGGTTAAGGGTTGTAGTTGTCATTAGCATGCTTGTGGTGGATATGGCATTTGAGTATATCAAGGAGCCGGTCATTCGAACCCTACAAGCCGCTGGGCTCTTTCTGATGACCTCAAATTTCTATAACATTGACTGAGCATTATTTCGTGATGCTTTGGACTGCTCATACTCATCCACAGCTAGTAGGTCACTACTTGACATCTTCTATACCAGCTCGGCGCTATATGCTCGTGATTTTGGCGAACAGCCATGCTTTCTTTAGACCCTTTTCTCGACAGGATTACTCAACACTACCCGCAGGCCAATGCTGACACAGTATATCATCATTCTAGGGCTTGGTGTACTGGAATGCTATTCAAGCTGGGAGGTTGTACACCAGTCCGCACGCACTTAACGGCGGCGCCGGCGTTGCAGCCTAGTCTACGTGCAAAATCCAACTGGACGTCTTGCCCTTTGCGTGCTTGGGCACATGGACATCGGCTGCTCCGTGAGACACATCACCCCAAACTCAGGATTGTGCGAGGTAGCACAGGCACATCTGAGAACGGAGGCTGGAAGAGGCTCTCTCAAGGGCAAAGATGCAAAACGTTCCGTTGCACCAGCGTGCCTATTGCCAGGCAGCCAAGTCATTTCGAGAATGCGGTCAATAGTTATAATTCCACAGAACAGAAGGCCTTATGCCTCGTCCTGTTACAATCGCTATTGATCGTGCTTCGGCTCGCTCTCACAACGCCCTCCATCTGACATGACCGACCTGCTTCTTGCTATCATCCTGGATCTCATCACGGCTCTCTACAACCTCCTCCTCGCCTACACAACCCTGAATCGGCTTCCCTACTAATAGCCATACGATGGGCAACTGGTTGCCGCTCCCACGACGGCTGGAACGTCTCCCCGAGAGACCTCGGACCCACAGAGAACGGTCTCGGAGTCACAAGAAGCGATCCAACCAGCCTCATCAACCGCAGAAAGACGTCTACAGCACAGTACGCCAAAGCACAGTTACAAGAGTGCCGTCGGAGCTCAGGTCCAGCGCGGCGCGGAACCATACACCGACGTTCACGCCTTCCTACCCGCCCCCGGAGAAGTCCACCGTCACGGCAACTCTGCGTGATAAGTCAAGCTCGGGCACTGGGATAGGCGAGGCGAGGCGGCAACGCAAGGATGGAGGCGCTTCTGACTCTTCTGGCGGGGCTTCTAGCTCTTTTGGTGGAGTGGTTGCGAGCGGCGGGTACTCTGGGGGCTCTTCGTCCGGGGGCGACTACGGCGCAGGGGTAAGCTCGGTAAGCGGCGGCTGCGATAGAGGCGGTGGAGGCGGTGGGTGCTGTTAGGGGATCATGCAAGCGTTGGGTTAGGCGTATGCTGGAGCTTCGACACACACGTTATCCTCCTATGGATGAACTGAGAGGCTGATGGGCGGAGCTTTGGTCGAGTATCTCAGGGAAACAGTGGCTGCAAGAGTACCTACGTAGCTCGGAGATCTCTTGGATAGTACCACTGAAAAACGGCACTTGAGTTATGCTTGACACGCTGTTGTGTGCTGCCGGAGACGTTTGAAGCGTGAGGATCAAGGCAACGCTGACCGCGGGAGGGAGAGATTGCATCTTGGATATCTGAGTAGGTAAGCTCATGCATCGCTGCAAGACTGTTGGATGTCGCAGAGCTGTGCGTGCCCTTTCGAATCGCGGCCATCGCTGTAGCTCTCTGTTGTGTTGTTAGCTGATCCGGTTAAGCTTCATGCAATCAGGTCAGCATCCACATAAAGGTTTAGCGCGAAATGCTTGCCAAAACTGATGCTTTGTCCAAAGACGCGAAGCCTTTGTTTTTTCTTTCGAGAATCTTTGCGGGAGTAACTAAGAGCTTATTGTCTTTGACAAATGAACTCGCTAAGGAGAACCAAGGCCTTTGTTAACGCATCGAACCTATCAAGGCCGGCATCGATGGCATACCGGTACTAAGTTGATTATACCATCTGCAACACTCAGGAACCGTGACACGCTCTATACATCTAACCAAGTCAGCTACCACCACATACCAGCACTTTCACAAACTTACCATGGACGCCTACGACCCCAACGCCCCCCCCCCCTCGGCCTCCCCACATTCACCTCCAATCCCATCCCTACAGGTCTCGACCCCGACCTCGGCTTCCTCTACCCACCCATCCTACCCCTCAGACTCTCTCTGCGCGGCCTCCGACCCCAAAGCACCACCGACAACGTCCGCTACGACGACTACCGCTGGACCAGCATCCGCGTCTGCGGGCACGTGCAGCTCTACTGCGGGCGAAAGCTGAGCCCTGCACCCACCGCCACATGTGGTCAATGCGGTGGACAGCCGGACGAGGCGATTCGAAACAAGCATACGCAGTTGAAGCGGCTCTGCAAGAAGTGTGCGAGGTGCAATAGTAGCGGTAAGAATTATTATCTGAGGAGTGACTCGGGAGACATGGCGGAGTGGGCGCTCGTGTGGGCCCAGAGGGTGAAGACGGAAAAGGGAGAGGGTGACTGTCATCAGGGTAGTTTTAAGCGGGTGGACGCACTTAAGCTGCTGTCGAGCGAGGTGAGGGAGGATATAGGCAGGAGGGAGAGACGACAGCCGAACAAAGCAAGGATGGAGAGGGAGATGCGAACTTTAATGCTTTATACACACCAGGGCCGAGTCAGAAAGAGCAGAGACGAAGAAGACAAGAGGCAAGAGGAGAGCCAGAAGCTAGTGAGGAAGAAGGTAGGTTTGTGATCCCCAAAGCGGTAAGCCCGAAGGAGAGGACAGTGAGGCCGGCGAAACGCGCAACCCGTAGCGACTAGCCGCGCGATCTCAAACTGGTGGTTAGCAGTGAAGCAGCAAAGCGGAAACAGTGTCGAGGAAGCATTTGTTGTTAGCAAGCTGTGAGATTATATTAGGCATTCGCCGGCATGACTAGAAAAATGGTAAAGAGCGCCGTGTTGAGGTTTTTCTGTTGTATGTGAGCGAATCTATGGACTTTGGAGGAGTCCAACGTGTTTCCCAAGATGTGAGGCAAGAAGATGTATCGCTTGAGGGGTATCAAGACCATGCACAATCAGCGATAAGTAGAGAATCCGAGAGACCAACAATCAGAAGTGAGAACCAACAGCAGGGGTATCAATGAGCCATGCATTACGGAAGTCCATCAGTGCCGCAAACTTTCTTCGCCTTCCAAACCGTCAATCCTCTACGCCCGACTACTCTCTGCAATGTAGGCCAAAAGCCGTCGTCGCCAAAGTCGAGGTCATCCAAGTTTATGTGATTCTTGTAGGTCCAAAGCTCTTCCAGTCGTAGTTTTTCAGCCGAATCGAGGCCTTTGAATCTATCAAGGAACGTGGTCGACCTCGGAGCAACCAGATAAACGGTTCCGTTATCAGATCTGACCTTTGTGCTTTCACATGGTGCGACTTGTATTAGCTGATCCACCATCTTCTCTCTCGGCATGCCCATCAGATCTGTAGTGACCATCCTATCGTTCTTTCCGTCTAGCAGCCAGATGGGCGGACTGTATGTCTTCCACCAGAACGCGTGTGCTCCATGCTCTTGCTTTCCCAGGAAGATCTGCGTCGGCACAACGCCGCCTTGATGATACACGCCCATCAAGGTCCCGAGTAATACATTGAAGATGATCCAGGTAGCAATCCAGGCGCGGCTAAACCGCTTCGGCAATCGGAGAGACGAAAGGAGTAGTGGGACAGCGGGCAACAAGAACCGGGCTTCTTGGTGCGGAAAAATGGATAGTAACACAATTCCGGTAAGAGCCGAGGCAAGACGCAGCGTCTTGCGAAACGAAAAGATGAGAAGCGGGAGAGCAGGCCCAAGAAGTTGAGGTAAGTTCGCGAACAGGTGCTGATAGTATGGATGCACTCCGTGTTGGGCAAGATTAATTACTGAAGAGTTGTATTTGAGATTGTTCCAAGGCGTGATGGTTGGTCGGTTCCGAAGGTCGGAAAATGCGAATGGCTCTGAGGAGTAGAACGCTGTGTCGACAGCGATGGCCAGAAAAAGCGTGAAGGCAGCAGCCAGAGAGAAAGAGAGTAAAGAAGATGGCCTGGGCAGATCTGTCAGTTGCTCGCTAGACATGGCCGCTAGTCTTTCTTACCTGCGCCAGAAATGTGGAAGCAGTTTCAGCCCGGGAAACAAAAGGAATGCTGGGAATGTAATGCGTGTGAAGGTGCCGCCCACCGATAAAAAGCCTAGGATGGCTGAAGCCCAGATCCCTGAGGTTTTCTGGATTGAACATTAGTCCGGCAGTAAGTCATCAGAGTGTGTCACGACCCGTACCTTGTCCGCAAAGATGCGCCCAACCAGCACCAGACTCCAAAGAACTATGAGAGTCTCGATCGAGTTCGAGAATGTGTGTGTTTGAAGGGTCCATGTCACGTAGGATGAAGCGACGAGAAGTACAGCAACGTGCTGTTCGCGTGGGGAGCTCGCAAGCTCTTGGATGGCCCAGTCCTCAAGCACGAAGCTGAATACGAACATCATGCCGCGCAACGTCCAGTATACGACAGCTGGAGGGACTTCACCCCATCCCGCTCCCTCCCACAGCCACCTGAGAAGGCCCATAGGGAAGCCGTAGACGATCCATAGCGGAAATGCGCTTCGTATGGGGTGCTCCGACGTGAACTCCCATGTGAGGTGTACAGGATAGGAATATACACGTCCTAATAACACGAACACGCGTCAGTATAAACCTTCAGGAACTTATGCCAGCTGGAGCGCGCAATATACCTGCTATGACTTCGGGGCCTTGAAAGTTCTCATCAGGGTGTAAATAGCTTGGCGACAGGGCGAAGTAGAGCCGCACAAGGATCAGGAAGAAATACGCTCTCCGCCACATCTCGCCGGTATCGGAAAAGCACGAATTTTGCAGTGGCTGGCGGACGTGGACATCCTGCGTCGAGTTGTTGAAATGGTCACTACTTTAGTAGCGCGTACGCGTATGACAGGTGTTGATAGTCAAATGACTTGGCACAGGGACGACCGCTCACTTCTTTATACGATGTCGCTCTAAGCAACAGCAATTTCGACAAACAAATGGGACGATCAACAGTCTAAGTCGATGAAGGAGGCACTACACACATGGAGATCTCTACGTATGCGCATCCGCGTTCTCCAAGCGTTGCCGCCTTAGCACCTCTCTGATCACGTGCCTCAACACCACTCATCCCTTAATGGCCTTTGAGACATTCGCAAGTGTCGTAGAATCGCATAGTGTGACTCTAACCTTGTTCTATCCCACAAGTCTAGCAACTCTATACCTCCTCTAAGCTATACCTCCTCCAAGTATTTATAAACTCGCAAGCTGGAAGTGAGCGCTTCAGATGAATCACTAGAATATACTCTACCCACATGCCCGCTTGAAATGATGGAACATCTGGGTACACACAGAACGTTCGTTGAATTGACAATAATATGATCGCACGACATTTGCAAGCGTACAAGGGTACAATCTCCAAATCGTGCCTTGCCTTAACTCTGTCACCAAAGAAGCCCTGGCTGGCGTTGAGCTCATATGCGTTGTGGGTGAAGGCGCACGAGTTGATTTGGTAACGGCGAAGCCACTCTAAAGGAGAACCGCCTTCACGGCCTCCCGCTCTGAATTTAAGTGGAGAGGTCCCAAGGAAGCAAGTGAAGTGAGGTTTGTCCTCAGCACTGCACCGCGCTTGCCCGCATCCGGCGTAGCCTCAGGCGCAATCATTCATGTCTGAGCGAGCTATTGTGCTGCCTTCCAAGGTTCCAACAGCACAAACTTCACTACCTTCACTACAGTTCACTTCCAGCCGCCGCCTACTACAAAAGCAAAAGCCTCGTCGCCCAACCTTCCTTCCACCTTCCAACAACTTCCACCCACCCGTCTTCCGAAACATCAACCAGCCGAGTATCAACTCCCGCTTCTCCAACAACCTCACACACTCCCACTACTACTTCAACATCCAAGAACACAATGGCTTCCTCAACTCCCGCCACACAGATGATCACTCTCACCACCAACGACGGCGTCGACATGACGATCGAGCGCCAGGTTGCCGAACGCTCCATCCTGATCAAGAACTTGCTCGAGGACGTCGGCGAAACCGGCGAGGCTATCCCTATCCCTAACGTCAGTGAACCTGTCATGCGAAAGGTCATCGAATGGTGCGAGCAGCACAAGAAGGACCCGCCGGCCTCAAACGATGACGACTCCGACTCGCGCAAGAAGTCCACCGACATCGACGAGTGGGATCAGAAGTTCATGCAAGTGGATCAGGAGATGCTGTTCGAGATCATCTTGGTACGTATTCGTCTGCCCATTTTCAACCGGCTGCCCTAACAGACATCTCCAGGCCGCGAACTATCTCGACATCAAGGCTCTGCTCGACGTCGGCTGCAAGACTGTCGCCAACATGATCAAGGGCAAGTCGCCGGAGGAGATTCGCAAGACCTTCAACATCCAGAACGATTTCACGCCTGAGGAGGAGGACCAGATCCGCCGCGAGAACGAGTGGGCAGAGGAGTAAGTCGAATCATCGCCCACATTCATGGGTTGTCGCTAACTTGCACTTAGCCGCTAGATCGCCTTCGTCACCGTTTCCCTTCCTCGGCTAGCATCTGGCACGATGCGACAAGATTGGGCTTTCATGTGCATACGGTGGAACGATTCTCTTCTGGCGTTCATGGGCTACTGGCTGGGTGTGAGAAGCAAGACTACATTTACCGATCTCATTCTCTCTGCGGTATCTAGTATACGGACTTGATTCCCGTTCATGGCAGCGCATCAGCATGGGGTTTCGAGTGGTTTGCTTCTGGAATCTCAGCGTAGCGGCAAGGTTTGTCCGCCTTAGCAAAATCGTTCAAATCAACCGCCCCCGAAGATCTTTAATGACAGTGACATTGGCATGGGTTAGCATCGCCGTTGTATCCCAGTGCACGCTCTGAACCGGGAAGTGCTCGTGGCGCCGCCAACGGCTTTTCGGATGGTGGCTGAAAGTGCTCTCACGATCCATGCCAGAGAGCATCATCCAACGTCACGTGATCTAGTGCACATCATGCACCTGGTAAGTGAGGTTATCGCAGCGGACCTAATCCACTGAGCAACGCTTCTTGTCGCGGGTATTCGCCAATGTCCAGCGGTCAGGGTGCGTGTTTTTCCAACGACTGCCTTAAACACAGGGCGTTATTAACATGATGGATATACGAAGCCAGCACGTCTCTCTGAGTGCGATGCTCTAATCTTCCACCAAGTCGCTGCGCCAACTTCGCACACCTTACCTAGGTAAGCTATTTCAATGTCAATATAGGGAGGAGCTTCCTAGCTGTTTCCTGAAGGGCCACCCTCTGCTACACCTCCGTTTGGAAATGATCAGGTCACATGCCACATTTTCCTGCGTACATTCAGCTTCCAAAGTCTCACTCTTCTAGCTATGAGCGTTCTATATCATGTTGATCTGGAGACGGTTCATGGTACACTCTGCACTCGAGCTTTTGGGAGTAATACAACCGTAATACCAAGCTCTGAAAAGGCAGGTCCCGTGACCGCCGCGAATGGTGCGGCGACGAGGTTCACTCGCAAAAGCGTCACACCGTCTCCTCTGATGATCACAAGATGCGTTGTCATCGAGGTGGGGATGACACGTTCTTACGTACTTGATTTCCTGATCAGAGTTATCGGTGGAGGGTGAGGCCGGAATTGCTCCTATCTGTGGCCGGAATGAATCCGGCCAAGACGTATATATACACGATGATTTCCACTCTCAGCACAGCGTCTCCCGAGACGGCTGCCAAGAAAATACCATACTTCAACACTATCCATTCTTAGTTATTATCTATCACGACCAACACTATGTCTACTTCCGGACCCCTCCAGTTCGATGTCCTCACCGGCCCCCTACCGGTTGACCCAACCCTGCCAGCCTTCATGGTGTCCACCACCAGAGGCTTCCTGCCTCGTCAAGACCCCATCACCACGCTCCCCAACGACTTCGACGCCCTCGAGTCCATCCTCTCTCGCATGCCCATCAAGACCGCCTCCGGCACCCCGGGCCTCCTAGCCAATTTCACGCTCGGTCCCACCGTCCACAAAGAGCTCCCAGATCTCACCTCCGCCATCGAGAAGTATCGTGATGACCTTCCCTTAATGAATGCCCTGTACAGAGACTACGCCTTCCTCGCGTCAGCCTACCTCCTCGAACCCTGCCATGAGCGGTTCATGAGGGGTGAGAACTATGGGCTGGGCCGGCAGAGCTTGCCGAGTAGTATTGCCTTGCCTATCGTTAAGGTTGCTGAGATGTACTTCACCTCGTTCTCCCCTCATCCTTCCACAGCTTTTCTTCTTCAACCATCTAACCTGCCGCAGTGCCGGCTTCAAGCCCTTCATGGAGTACGCCGGCTCGTACGCCCTCTTCAACTACCGCCTGGTTGAACCGGACTTGGGCCTCGAGTACTCGAACCTCCGCCTCATCCGCGCTTTCGAGCACGGTCTGGATCCGAGTCTTCTGAGGCAGGTTTCGTCCTCGTACATGTCGCCATGGTGCGGCATTCCGGCGCGCTTGTCTCCGGTGCCGTTGCCGCGTTGGACGGCTGTGCGCGGCGTGATCGTGAGGCTTTTAACGCTGGGCTGGTGCAGGTCATCGATGCCCTGGTGGAGGTCAATAAGGTTATGAATAGTATGTTGATGGTCTAAAATCTCTGCTACACCAGCTGACGAATCCAAGCAATGTGGAGACACAGCAAACCTGCCCAGTACACCAGCTTCCGGACCTTCATCTTCGGCATCACGAAACAGACCATGTTCCCCAACGGCGTCGTCTACGAAGGCGTGAGCGAGGAGCCCATGTCCTTCCGCGGCGAGTCTGGCGCAAACGACAGCATGGTACGTGTTCCTCTGCCTTCATGATCTTCCCAGTCTGGCATAGCCCATTAATGTACTGACCCGAACCACAGATCCCCCTCTGCGACAACCTCCTCCAGATAACCATGCCCGAAACACCCCTTACCGACATCCTGCGCGACTTCCGGTCCTACCGGCCCGGGAACCACCGGGAGTTCCTGGAAGCCGTCAAGGACTGCGCCGAGGGCAACGGCCTCCGAAGCTATGCCCTTGAGGACGCAGGGTCTGCGGCACTGTATCTGCGTGCGCTTAACCAAGTGCGCGACTTTCGCTGGCGCCATTGGTGCTTTACGCGCGAGTATGTGCTCAAGCAGACGAAGTATCCGGTCGCTACGGGGGAGTCCGATCGTTACTGTGAGTGTGACCTGCAATTCTTCTGCTTGCGGGTTGAGAGCTAGATGGAGTGTGCTAATGAACACACACAGTGGTTGCCGAACCAGCTGCAAGCGGTGTTGGCGCAGATGGTTGCGGTGGGTCCGCACTGCGGTAATGCCAGAGGGACAGCAGATATTATGGATGTTGTGCGCGCGCAGCAGGAGACGCTGAGGAAGGAGGTGGAGAAGTATTGTATGGAGAGGAGCGTTGCTGTGTGATGTTTGAGATTCGTCTGAGGACTCGAGTGGTGGTTGAGCATTACATTAGCAATGAGTAAATATTAAAACGAATGCGGCATCTTGAACATTGTTTCACCGGTCAACGATCTGTTCCAGCATTGGCTGATGATGCTGGATGGATGTGATGAATCAAAAACGAGGCCATGGTAATAAATAGCTTGGGGGAGGGCTAGAGGCAGATATTTTCTGAAAGGCACAGAATGCCCTCGATTCAGATCACACGGAGCGTGAGACAAGACAAGCAAGAGAAAAGACAAACTGCAGACATCATCACATTGCTATCTTCCTCAATAGTATACTACAATAACATGCTTCGCAGCGAGGAAGCCACGGACCTCCCATGTGGAAGGTATGCAACAATACAGGATTCGATGCGCCGACGCCAGGCCCGTCTAAAGTGATCTTGAAGTTCCGAAAAAATGAATAATATGCATAGCAGATACATGAAGAGAAAGAAGCTTACGACGCCGAATGTAAGAAACTCTGTGCGTGAGAAGGTCCCACAAGACTCGGAAGAAAGCCCCTGCTCTAGTGGGCCGGGAATTGAAATCGGCGTGTGTGGGAGCCATGCTCACGCCTTGAACCCATCCTTCATGCTCTGACTGCTCGCACTCATCGTCGGCGCCGTCGTCGGCAATGTGTCCTTCTTCTCCTTGTTCTGCTTGATCTTCGCAAGTGCGTAAACAATCCCACTCACGAACCCGACAAAGATGGCCGATATCGACCCAAAGGTGCGCGGCGCATCGAAGAAAATCAGACCGCTAAGCGCAATGGGGAGTTTGTTGAGCGCGCCGACCATTGAATACGTCGTGGAGGAGGTGACGCGGACGCACCAGGCGGAGGTGTAGGAGATGAAGACGGAAGAGAGGCCGGAGAAGATCATGGCTATGATGAGGGAGTTGCGCTCCGCGGGTGGGAAGTTGAGGGAGATGTTCTTCGAGGACCAGTCTTCGAGGAAGAGGGAGCAGACGAGGAGGATCGGGATCGAGAGGAGGTTGTTGTAGTACATCGCTGGGGAGATACTGTTAGAGTCGCGCCACAGTACATTGGGGAGGGCAACATACTGTCGAAGTCCTTGAAGTTGGTCAACTTGATCCGCTTCCTCATGCCTAGAACGTAGGCGGCGCTGCAGAAGCAGTTCAACATCATCCAAATGTAGCCGGAGTTGAGAGTCGAGATCTTGTCGGTTGCCTCAGCGCTGGCGGATCCGCCGTAGCTTGCCAACGCGTGCTGGATATCTGCCCATGCCGCGATGAGAGAGCTGAACACCATGAGACCGAAGGAGAACAGAGCCATGCCGGTAACGGCTCCGCCGAACCATAGTACCTCGCCGTAGGCGATGATGATGATGGTCAGATTCTTGAAGATTGTGTAGACGGGGATTGAGAGGAAGCGCAGGGCTTTTGTGCTTGTGTAGATCATGCCGATGAGGAGGAGGGAGACCGGGAACCCTGTTGAAAGCAGTCAGCATCTACGCACCCTAGATACAGCGAGATGTCTACCCACATTTTCTAGCCTCTTCGGTGTTGAAGTCGCGATATGTGATCACTCCAGCCGTTTTGCAGGTCTGAATAGCAGCAACGCAAACCACAGACTGTGTCTCTGTCAGCACCCGTCTTTGCCTCTTCTGGTTTCCAATCCATACCTGTACGCATAGCAGGAAGAAGTTGAGATTGAAGTCGCGCCCAGATAAGACGTATTTGTTCGTCACGGTCATCAGAATCGACGAGCCGCAGTATGCAAGCACGGGTACTATGGGGTTGTTCGAGATGGAAATGTGGGCTGGCGCTGACGGCATCCTGGGCGGCTGTGGGCGCTCGAAGCTGCCCTCCTTCCGGTCGCCGAGTTCAATAGCGTAGTCTTCTCTTTTCTTCTCGTCGGCCATGGCGGTGGTTGGTATGCAGGTACTGATGTGAGGAATGCGCGCGTTGCCTGTAAGGGGTTTCCGGTGGACTGGGCGGAGGTTGAGGGGAGGCCAATCGGACGACCGTTGATTGGGAACGACAGGAAGTGTAGTACAGAAAGACGACTCCCCGGAAGCTGAAAAGTTGTTTCTTAGAAGCGGTGCACGCGAAAAGTGCGATGGTGTTGAGGGCGTCGACGTCTCCTTTGGGGCTCATCGGGCTAAATTTGCGAACGGCGAAAGTCCCTGGAAAAGATCCTGGAGAAGATCCCTGCAAGCGTCAAGCCTCAGGTCTCTGTAGGGCTGAAACCACCGCCACGCCAATTCTGTTACTACCGCACTGGAAACATGGCAACCGTTGAACGCTGCAAGGCTTGTAAGAGGCTTGAACGAAACACAAAGGATTACCATCGCCTTGCCGTTGTCGGTACATCTCGTACTGTGCCAGTTTGTACCTGCGCCTCACGCACCCTGAAACCCTTGATCATTGCCTCGCCTTCCCCTTAGCGTCCGCAATACTCTCAGGCATCGATGACCTGTCAAACTTTCACAATCCAATGTCAATTGCTTCCGAACCTCATCAGTGTTGACGCGGCTACACCTCCCGTGCTATAGACTGAACAGGCCACCTTAGAGCCCACACATCCACACCAAAACCTCCATCCTTCACCCAATCCCACATCACCCACCATGCCTCCCCTCGACGCAAAAGTAACCTCCGTTCTGGACCGCCGCCCTATCCAAGCCACAGACGACTCCGACGACGAAGACGCCCTAATCTCCGCCCTCGAAGACGACAATGACTCCTCCCTCTCCGCCTTCCGCGAGCAACGCCTCCAACAACTCCACGCCGAAGTCGCGCGTGCAAAGGAGATGCGCAACGCGGGCCATGGCACCTACACCGAAGTCACGGACGAGAAGGCGCTCATGGAGATGACGACGGCCAAGGAGAACAGGCTGTGTGTTGTGCACTTTTTTCATCGGGATTTTGGAAGGTGTGGGGTTATGGATGGACATTTGGAGGTATGGATTCTCCCCATCGCCTACACCTGAGGGTGAGAGGTGGATACGCTGGATGAGGAAACGAGGAGGGAGCTGGATGCTGACGCTAATGCGCTTATACAACCCAGACTCTCGCCCCCACCCACCTTGACACCCGCTTCCTGCGCATCAACGTCGAAGCGGCTCCCTTCCTCGTCACGAAGCTAAATATTAAAGTCTTGCCCTGCGTACTCGCTTTCGTGGACGGCATCAGCGTGGACCGCATCGTTGGCTTCGAGGGCCTGGGCCGCACGCCCGATGTCTTCACCACGCGCGATCTCGAGGCCAGGCTGCTGCGGGCGGGCGTGCTCGTCCGGGCAAAGATCACTGGTGAGGATGCGGGCGGCCGCACGGGTAAGATAGGGAAGGGTCGAAGTACGAAGCCGGAGAGCGATGAAGATGAGGGTGACGACTGGGATTGAAGAGGAGGAGGGGACGGGTATGTGCCTAAGCGGATGCGTTGGAACCGGGCTGGAGCGGCAGCTTATTACTTGCATGCATGGGAACCGGGGAACCGCATGTCTTGCCAGAAGCTCGCGGATGTTGAGGACCGCATGCAGAAGTCGCCATCTGTGCCATTCGACTCAAACACGGTGAATGGCGGCAAGATCCTACGAATGGTCGTATTTGGCGGCAGGAAGGCTCGAGGAAACCTCTCCCATCACATGGGTACCACAATGCTGAGAGTAGTTGGAGCCAGGTAGGATCATGTTACCAACGTTGATCGAGTACAGCGTCAAATGTAGAGAAGATACAAGTATAGGAGAAGACGTAATCCACGAAGCCTTTCAAGCGCCACGCAGTGCTCGCTCTGCATATGCGATATCCGCTAAGAAACACGCTTAACCGCAGTAACGCCTAATAGTCTTAAATGACCATCGCTTCGAACCAACCCCGAAATACGATAAACAACAACACCGAGACCTGTACCGAAGGAACAACGGTCGAAATTCCCCAGTCGCCAACACCTCTCGCCTCAAACCTCCGTGCACACAAGGTCCGAATCACACCCTCTCCAGCTCCTCAACCGAGCCCCACCGCAACCACGCCCTCGACCACTTGCGCCGCAAAACATCAAAAGCGCCATACGGCAGCGGTTCGCTGCTATACACCGACGGCTCCATAGAACTCCGTTCCGAGGAAAGAGAACAAGGCCGTAAATTCTCGACGCAGTTCCCAGCACCCCCAATCCCAAACCGGACAGTCCTGCTCGGTTTTCGCTGCATAGCTCTCCTCTCGCAACCTCCTCGTCGAATTTTAGGAGCGCGCGCTCCGAGGCGTGGTGGATGTTGCCGATGCCGCCGATGCCGCTGGTGAAGGAACCGGAGGCGCGTTTGTAGGGGGCGGGAGGTCCGGCTGGTGAGAACTCGGAGGCCTGGTGAAAGTTGCCGGCGCCGCCGATGCCGTGTTTGATGTAGGAGCTAATGCTGCTGCTGGAGAGGGAGAGGAGGGAGGAGGTACTGATGGTGGTGTCGTGGGAAAAGCGCATTTTGGACAAACAGGGACTGAGAGAGGCAACTGATGATAAGGAGTTGCTTGGCTTATGTTTGTAAAGAGGCGATTTGTGGTACAATATACAGTTGATGAAGAGATCTACAGAGATGGACTCTTTGAAATTTGAAGCGTGGTTTAGTCAAAAGGAACGGCACCTGGAGAACCGCGGAACGCGATTATATATACACAGCATAACTCATTCTTGATCAGCGACATCAAGGGAGAGCGGTATGTGCAACCAATGGACGACGTTGCACAACGATGGCTGTAGGAATCGGACGCCTGCATGGCAGGAGTCAAAGATCGCGGTTCGCCGATACCTACATCTTGCCTGCGTTTTGATGAGAGAGAGTAGTTCTTCTCCATTCATCTCCAATAGCGGTCAACACAGACAGTCAAGATCCCATCAGCTTCATGGTGAGACCGTCTCCTAGTAATTCAGCTGCTGAGCGGACGATCCGACATTCCTTGATAGGGCTGAGAGGCTTGGTGAGCGCTAGGCGAAAGCGGTAAGCTTTTTCCAACCAGCGAACGCCTTGCATCGACGACCAAGATGGAGATTCCCTTGTTCGTCAGATCTACTAGTTGGGAGATCTAGAAAGTGGATGTCTGAGCATCCAAATGCCCACCTCTGTGCCGAGGCGGCTGGTGCAGTCGTCCTCGTCTGTGCAACGTCCGCGGCGGCTTACTGCGCTTCAGTCAAACGGGCGACGTCCTAGCGATTCCCAGAACCCAAATCAGTATCGACGCAATCGAGCTCAAAAGGCGTTTGGGATTAACATCTTGTGGCACATTAAAGCAGCGAATCCTTCTGACTTGGGATGTCGAGTCCACTCAGAGCAGCCGCATCTTGCTTGAGGCCAGCTACTCTCGAGATGTGGTGAGACCCGCGCTCTGTCACGGCATCAGCGCATGTTCTGAGCAGCGAGATGTTCCTGCAACAAGCCAGCCGATGGTCCACGGCATCGACGGGATATCGCGTTGACGCCGATGATACTCTCGGACGCTGGCAGGCGAGCGTTAGCACGATGCCCGTTGACGCGGCCTGTGATCCACCGGTCTCATAAGCTACTTTGGCTAGCCGGGCAGGAAACATAACATCTCATGCGCATTTTGACGAAAGATGGCAGCCGGGAAGAGCATCTCGTACCGTATCACATTCGTCGAGGAGTGAAGTATAAGAGCCGGTGCCAAGGACAGATCCTCGAATAGGTACGGCAGGAAGGACCGCCCTATTTGATTGCAAATTCGTGTAGCTCATCTCCCTTCCTCCGCTGCTCCAGTATGGCTTCACCGTCCATGATTCCGTGCACGTAGCTATAAGCGTCAGCACAAGTTCAAGCAACATTTAACGATCGTGGCCCCTTACCTTTCACCAACCAACGTGTAGTACGTCGGTTGAGAGTCATTCAGAGGTCGCAGTATGAAAGGCACCATTCCGCCTGGCAAGACCGCTATCACATCGCCTTTGCGAGCTGACTTGGGACAGAGTCCGACATAGCCTTTCTGTGACATGAAGAGTCGTTTGTTTTCATGTGCAAGTCCTGAGATCTCATGCGATTCTCTATGACTAGCTGGGTGTTCCAGCTTCCAAAACAATAGTGCTTCGTCTCTTGCCGTCTGAGGTGGAAATGGAAATCCTAGGAGATGAGTGCTTATGCGAGTAAATAGAGACTGCCCGGACGATCTGAAAGAATCAAAGGAAGATGAGCCAGAGACTAAGCGCTATGCTCTCCTTCTACGGCACGTAAAGTGCTACGATGGGCCGAGAGCGATGTAGCTGGACTCGATTGTTGTCCAAAGCCACAATCCAAGACCAGTTCTGGAGACTGTTTTCGAAGGTTACAGCGGAGTGACAGTAGGTTTGAAGCGTCTGAACTTTTATGCACCGTTTGAAGAATTTTTCTATCGATGGGAACAGCTTGAAAGGGCCGCTGATGACAACGACAATGCGGTAACTTCATCCCACATACAGCTTCTCCAGAAAGTTCTCAAGACAGAGCTCGACGAGACCATTACCACCTGGCGAGACTTGTCAAGGAACAAGGTTGTTATGTTCGACTATCTGTGGGCATTTTTCGTTCCAGGGGACATGATCTACACGAATCGGGACGGCCATGACTGCTTAGTGGAACTTGAGTACTCTAGAGTCGTGGAAGACATATCCGAGGTGAAAACATATGAGGTGTATTGCAAACATGTCGACTGGGATGGTGTCCGATTTGGGTGGAAGCGTCAGGCACTAAAATTCGACTCCTTTGAAGGGACTCGACCGATTACCGACTTGAAGGCTTTCCCAGCTACATACCATCCATCGTTAGCTTCGCTGCAGAGTGATCTACGCCGCTGGGGAGAAAAATTTCATGCTCTTAGTGGATGGCACCACAAATCATATCAAGGTTTGACTCACCGATGGGAAACATCAGGTTCCTCAGACGGTTTCGTGCGTAAAATAAACACGGTAAGCGAGTTACAAACCTCTTAGCCTCTCGTAGTCACTCCCGAACCAGCGGGAAGTATGTCTTCGTCCACCATCCTGACACTCCATAGGTGGCTAGTCGAATTGTAGTTGACGCGAAGGCTTATCACGAGATGAATCCGGTCTTGGAAGGGTATCTCGAGGCTCTTCCCCAAGAGTACGCACCAATCTCTCCTCACGCGTGAGTTGTCACTCTTACGGAAGCATCTACTTGTTAACACACGGAAGATTCTGATGGTTGCAGGTCTGAACCAAACCGCGATAACCTATGTTCGAGCAGTGATACGACACAGAGTAACAAACATCTCTCCCTTCCTGTGTGGGTTTTACGCTAATCAGATTCCAGCTGCCGAGAACTCTTTGACTGATGAGCAGCTCATGATGTGTAGCCCTCTCGTCAACGGATACTGTTTGAAAACAAAACATTGGGGTAACTCGCTCGTGCCATGCGAAGCGTGACCCATTCTGATGAACCACGCAGCGTCATTCTTTGTCGACAACGTACACGAGATTTCCTAGAACGACAAAGCATTAGATAGTCTCATTCTGGCTCATGACTACAAAGAGCTGATCCGTGCCCTTGTCGAGAATCAACTCAATCAACATGCAAGGCTTGACGATGTTATCGAAGGGAAGGGTAGGCAACTAGATTTCAGTAATCAGTTCAGCATACGTATTTCGTTCGAACAGGATATGGCACTCATCTCGGTTGATTTTTGGAAATCGAATCCTATTTTCTATGCACCACAGTCAAGATCAATCGATGTACTTTGAGACCTTGAGTACCGACGCTTATACTAGATAGGAAGAGGTATCATCATGCTCCTCGAGGGACCTCCTGGGGTCGGGAAGACACTCACTGCGGAGTCCGGTAAGCTTAGCCTTGTCCCAGGAGTGAACACGGCTCTTACACTATCTTGTTTAGTTGCAGAACATATGAAGGCACCTCTTTATTCCATCAACGCGGGACAGATCAGTGAAGACATGTATGACATGGAGGAGAGCCTCCATGAAGTTTTCCAGATAGCGAAACGATGGCGTGCGGTTTTGCTGCTCGACGAAAGCGATGTGTTCCTTCAGGAACGGACGAACAATAACATGGAAGGGAACAGGGTCGTTTCAGGTAGGGGACCACCGAGATGATCTAGATTGGGCGTTAACAAATGCTTATCGGTTGCAGTCTTCCTGCGGCTGCTCGAATACCACGAAGGCATTCTCTCTCTGACAACAAATCGGGTTACCAGCATGGATGCCGCATTTCTGTCTCGTATCCACCTCACGCTACACTTCCCGGACCTTGATGTTCCGTCACGCAAATACATTTGGAGCAACTTCCTCCGGCTTGTGCATTGCGATCATGAGCTGAGCGAGCGCGGTGTTTCACGTCTGGCCCAGATTAACATAAACGGGCGGGAAATCAAGAATCTGATCAAGACAGCCGAATTGCTTGCGCTTAGCCACAAGAAGAAGCTGGCGCTCGAGCACATTCAAACAGTCTTGCGCGTAACCCACCGCACTGTGTCTTTTACTCCAATGTGGCGGCTGTCATATTTTGTTTCAGAACGGTTGCGAAGCTTTGGTACCCGCATGATGAACATTTGGCGATTTATTCGTGGTCAATGATCTATGGAGTACACGACCCCGGGATGGATCACAGCCGTTACAGAATCGGCTCGGATAGTATTCGTTCTAACGTCTGTTCAAGTTTCGATGCGATGAAAAGGAGCCACGACCTTGCAACTGTCCGAGTTTTTTAGTGAGAATGTTAAACATGAGACCTCGCACAACGTGATATATAATCTGCGGTGTGAGGTTGCAGATGCTGTAAATCTACTCTCGAACAGGTTAGCGAAGGATCTCTTCAGGGTCGCGCTAGAAAATGCCAGATGTGTGGGGTAAAAACCGCGGCTGACAGCCCGCCAAAATCCTGGATGGCATCATCGCCAGAAAATGTTTCGCCCAGCAGCCGCGCGCCATATTCGATTGTTCAGTTCCCCAAGCCATAACATACTCGGCAGACCTCACATTCGCACGTTTACGCAATCGGCCGCCGTCACCATGAGGGCCTACTGGTACGACAACCAGCCGGTACGCCACCCCTCCACGCTCAGCAGACCCCATCATTGATAGCCCCCCACAGGGCGACCAGCGCCTCCCCACGACTCCGGACGCCCCGTCAGTCCCTCCGACCTCTCCAAACTCGGTATCCTCCACTACAACTACCCCGACGTGTCTGCCGTGAACGCGCTGGCCTCGGAGCGGGGCTACAAGAACCGGGACGAGATCACAATCTCGCCGGCGACAATGGGCGACATCTACGAGGAGAAAGTGAAGAGCTTCTTCCACGAGCACCTGCACGAGGACGAGGAGATACGGTACATACTCGATGGCGGCGGGTTCTTTGATGTCAGGAATAAGGACGACGATTGGGTACGTATACAGCTGGAGAAGCATGATTTGATGATTATGCCTGCGGGGATTTATCACAGGTTTACGACGGATGAGAAGAATGTGAGTAGGCTTCCTGGCTGTTGGCGAGTTTGGCTGATTGGTGGATATAGTACACGAAAGCGATGCGACTGTTCAAGGACGAGCCGAAGTGGACGCCGCTTAACCGGGGCGAGGAGACGGATGGGAATAGGTACCGGAAGGAGTATTTGCAGACTAGAGATAGCAGTAGCGTAGAGGCTCATTAGAAATCTTCTCGATTGACAATCCGAAACCTGCTACGACTTCACTTGGTGCTCCGTCTTCCTTGGCCGATCCCCAGTTTCCCTTATCCGCAGTATGTGCTGTACGTTCTGCTCTGTCTGCCCAGAGAGGCCACGTTCTGTGAGAAATCCGCTGCAGGTCATGAATAGACATGGCAAGGAATAGTGTTTGCCGCAAGTACTTAATTGCCATACCATTCGCCCTGCTTGATCTTTCTGAAATCTTCGACACAGTATCTGTGGCTAGCAGCACTATTTAACTCACGGTCATGCTGGTAAAGTAACATTGGAAAAAAGGATCTGAGATTGAGCGCAGCTCTATGCCGCTGTAACGCTAGCTTCGTACTCGAAGCCCTCCGAGTCCTAAATAACACATGAGGCAGAGTAGAAATCCCCACCCAGGGACAGCGCCTCGCAATGCCAAACCCCGATGCCGCAAACAAGAAAAGGGACATCGACAAAATAAAGGACATCCACAACCCTGAAGAGAGATCCCGCATCCCAAATACCATGCCCAAACTCGCAACAGGCGACGAGTCGACTAGCCCATCCTCCTGGGCCTCTTGCTATCTCCCCCCAGCGCCTCAGGGCCTTCCTCCCCCAGGCGTCCCCTCTTCCTCGCATCCCTCCCTTCTCTCCTCTCGCGCTCATCCCTTCTTTCTCCACCAGGACCCCTTGGCCTCCCGTCCCCGTTCCTTCCCTCAAGTTGCGGAGGCGGATAGCCTTCCCCGGGGCCTGGGCCGCCGCCATACTCGCCCGGCGGCGGTCCTCGCCTTGCACCACCATCATCCATGCCCCTCTCCCTCCGCTCCCTGTGCCCTGGCTCCCTCGGCCCTGACTCCCTGGGTCCTCGCTCACGCAACTCATCTCGTCCGCGACGACTCCCATCCCTATTGCCATCTCTGTTCCCTTCTCTATCACCCGCTCCGCGCTTGTCTCTCGCATCATGCTCCCGCGGCTCCCTGCCATCGCGTTCTCTTATCCCACGCTCCTGCTCCCTCCGCGGACTTCGACTCCGACTCCTATGCCGACGTGACCCGCGTTCGCCGTCGCGAGAAGACCGCTCTCCGCGCCGCGATCCGGCACGGCTGCTTGAGCGCTCGTCTTGTGAGGATGGTGCGTCTAGTCCGCTTGGACCGCCGGCTCCACTGCCGCCTGAAGGCCGTGCCAATAGGTCGGGGCGCGGCGGCTCAAGGTGTTGCTGCTGCTGCTGCGGCATTCCACCGCCTCCGTTACCATTACCACCGCCTTCTTGCCGCATTGCGCCCGGCATCGGTGGTTGTGATGGTAGACTCGGCGTCGACGAGTCCGGTAGCGTATTCATGCCCTGGCCTTGACCCCTCCCAGCCCTCCCGCGGATCGAAGCGCCCCTATCCCCTCCCGCAGGCCCACCCTGCAGCATATTGTGCAGCCCCGCAAATCTCTTATCCTCTCTCCCCGGTCCCGCTGATGCTGGGCCGGTGGGCGGACCGCGCGTTATGGGGGAGACGCCTGGTGTGTTCGGATTTGTGTTGTTAGGCTGCTGTTGACGGGAGTTGCGGGGACCAGAGGGCGGGAAGGATGATGTCGCGCCCGATGGAGCTGACGCTGCTGAAGGGGGTGGAGCGGAGGTGGAGAGGTCGGTCTGGATTGGCGGTGGGGGCTGGATCTGTTGCAGGCGGCTGGGGTGGATGCCTGAGAGATCGGAGGGGGCGTTTTCTGTTGCTGGTGTCTGTGGCGCGGATGTCAAGACTTGATCAGACGGGCGACGTGGGCCGTGGTCGGGTGCTGGTCCCGCTGGTTGTTGGCGGTCCGACGGCGACTGAGGGACGCTTGTTGGTGCCATGGGCTCGGACTGGCGGGGCCCGCTTGGAGTATTGAAGTGGCGGCCTCCGCGAGCGGCGGAACCGCGCCCTCGTGGTCCGGAGGGGACGTCTGGGCCGGCGTTCAGACGACCAAATCGGGGTTCTAGAGATGCGTGGGGAGGTGGACCGAAGTCCTGGTTCAGGCGGCCGTGGTTGAGATCTGGTGGCGGTCTCGGCGGGGCTGATGGTTGGAAAAGCTCACGACCAGGGCCGGGAGGTCCGTTATCTGTATGCACACTCCTGCCAGGCCTGTCCCCGCGTGGTCCCGTTGGAGGGATGTTGGGCTCATCATACCATTCTCGCTCTGGTGGCCCATTTATGGGTTGCCGACCCAGCATAGGCGGTCGGTCGTCCCGGCGATAATCTCGAGGATCATCATGGTGTGGAGACGCGCCGGGCGGAAGACGGTCATCCGCCCTTCTTGGTGAGTGTGGTCTTGAACCACGACCCCTTCTGTCATCTCTATCAGATCTCGGACCGTCGTTACGTCGCTCGAAGTCCCCAGATAATTGTGCGACCCGCTCTGGGTTCATGCCTGGTCGATCGAAATCCGGCTTGGCACGATTCAAGTGCGGCGGACGATCCTGCGGGTGCTGGGGCATGTTCATCGGCGGCCGTTCGTCGTGGTGCTGTAGGAGTCTGGCGCGCTCGGGGTTGATCAATGGCCCACGGTCTGGATGAATCGGAGGAGCTGCTGCGGGAGGTGCCATTGCAGGGCTTCCGTGCATACGACTCCGCTCATCCATCCGAGGCAGCAGTTGTGGCGAGTCCGGTGCTGACCGGTTCTGTAGACTCGGGCCGTAGCCCAGGTCTCTACCACCAGGTCGAGCATCGCGTGGAGGAGGCCTCATGGGACGATCATCTGGATAATCGCGCACGTCCCTACCGCCGCCGTACGCTGGGTCTCGTCGATCTCGGTCTGGCGGTGGTCCACGTTCAGGACTTCTCGCTCGAACGGGGCGACCTGGTCCCGGGGATCGCTCCCGGCGGTCGTTGTGAGTCAAGCTATCTCGAGGCATATCTTCCGGCCTGTCTAGCCTGCCGTATTGCATGTCCGGAGGTCCTCGCCCTGGATCTCTTCTGTCGCGGTGCTCTGGTCCTCGCTCTGCCAGTCGTGGAGGAGGCGGGAGTCGTCCTCGAGGTTGTTGCAAATCTGGTCGGTTCGGTAGGGCGTGCGGGGCACGAGGTGTCCCGAACTGGCCAGATGGCGTCCGATTCATATCTGGTCTCTGAGGTACACCGTGATTGAACGGGGTTGGAAAGGTTGCTGGAGTTGCTGATTCGGCATTCGTGTTTTCAGGAGCTGGCCGCGAGGCATCACTCTTGTCGCCAGGCGTAGGAGCGGTAACGAGTGCAGCAGGCTTCGGCTCTGAGCTCCTAGTGTCTCCAGCCTCGCCATTGACCGCTGGAGTCTGCTCGGGTTGAGCTTTGGCCTGAGTAGCTGGTGTAGCGGCCGAAAGAGAAGCCTTCCGTTCACCATCCTCGATTTCACCGTCCTCCGCATCTGGCCTTCCAGAACCCGTGGATTTAGAAACGCCGTTGCTGCTTGTCGTCAGTATGAGTGTTGTTTGATAGGTTTTGGCGCTCTTACATAGACGCAGGTTTCGGTTGGAACTCAGCGGCGGCTGCATTGAGTGATCTCGGGGTGGTTCCCTTCGGCTGAGGAGTATCGGGTCTAGCGGAGCCGCCCCGACTAGCAGCCTTGGGTGCATTGTGCCCGAAGTCACCCTTCACCAAGTCAGCTCTAATCGCTTGGTCGGAGGAGGCGCATTGTGACTTACGAGTCGGAATTCCTGAGGCGTCAGCCAACCTATCCTCTTCTCCTTAGGTATCAGTTGCTTTCCCGGCTCCGGAGGCCTGTTCTCTATTGCGATCGCAGCTTCTTGCCTCTTCAGATCGGCAACAAGGGATAGGGCGGACAGCTTGAGATCTTCCTGGTCTCCTTCTGGGACAGTTCGGTCAGATAGCTTATCTGCGCCGTACCCATGAACGTGACTGCAGGGAAGACCGGATGCAGCGACTTCAGGATGGTGATCGCGTTTCGGATGTGCATGTACTCTCCTCCCATCAGACAAGCCTTCAGCGCACTGTTGAGTCTCAGATGGCACGTGTAAAGGAAGCGTCGGAAGTTCTCGTAATCAAGCAGTTCCGCCGGCGTCTTATCAGGATTTAGCTTGATGGCAAACCCTGGGAGGTTCTTCTTCGGGCCGTAAGCGTTGCTCTCGTACACATCTTTCGAGAGGTGCCACGGTTTCAGCATTGCCAAAACCTCGTACAGGAATTGACCAAAGTTCTCCGCCTCTCGAGCGGTGCATTGGAAGATCATTGCAGTGAGCTGCTTCTCCTTGAAGATCGCATCGAGCAGATGCAGTGTCCTGAAACCTGGAGTTCCCGATGAGTGTAGGAAATTCATCATCAGGAAGGTGTATCTGGAGTCCATAGGCGAGAGAAGCATGCGAGGAAGAAGCACTCCTGCAAGATTGCTGCATGTATTTGTTGCGACTGGCCAGCAGTGGTAGGGAAGCCAGCAAACCACTGCGATTTCTCTTTTGCCAGACGGCGTCGCAGGCGTTGATGATGCTTGGCGTGGACTCCGGCCTCCTCTACCAGCCGGTTGTACAGGTCGGTAAGCTCCTTCCTCTGTTGCTCTTTCTTCTTCATCCCAGAAACCGAGATATCTTTCCGGTCCGACATGATCGCCTCGATCTTCTGCTTCGTCTTCTCTTGCTCGGCCTTGTAGGTTTGCATCGGAGGGCTGATGTCATACAGAGACAGTCTCCAGAAGGTAGCGTAGAAAGAGATGCTGAGCGTCTCCTCGAAACTTTGCGGGAGCACCGATCTGAGTTGTTCCTCCAGACGCCTCAGTGCGCGGTTGTCCGGGTTAGAATCAGCGCTTTTATCAGGTTCAGGACTAACAACGGCGACCATCGATGAAGTGTCGCCTGACGACGGCACATTCTCCGTCTTCGTGTTCCCAGCATCCTGTTCTGCATCCAAGATCATCTTGTCTTCAGAAGCGTCGCCGGCGGAATCTGTCACCATCTTCTCGTCGGCATTACGTGTAGCATCATCCTTGACGCCGTTGATCTCAACAACTCCATTAAGCGGCTCCTCCTCCGAGATGCTGCTGCTCCTGCGTTTTGTTGATCGAAGCGTCGCATCAGCCTCAGCTATAGCATGCGTAATGCTCGGCCTGGCGATCATAAACGCCGTAGCGGGATCAATGCCGTGGTTAGAGATCAGGTCGACAAGATCCGGGACATGAGTATCGAACTCCTTGATGGAGAGACTGCTTCGTAAAAGGTCGAGATACTGCACGAAGACTTGATGGATAGTATCAAGGTTACTGCCCAGGACCTTCAAGGGCCTGCCCTCCGCCTCCGGGCTGAAGATGTACGAGACCCGCTTCCGCGCGATGGCAGTGAGAAGGGGGCCCGCAAGACCAGGGTCAACCAGTGACTTAATGAGGCGCTTGGAGGAATGCTTCATCTCATGTCGTTTGTCGAGCAGCGACTCCAATGTCAGTGCGTGTAAGGCTTCTCCACCTGCCATGCCTTGGAGAGCTTCGTTGTTGTAGACCAAGTCTGATCTTATACCGGCCATGGACGTGATGATCTGTTCCAAGACTTCGAGATCGGTGGAGCTACCTTGCTCGAGTTGGTACGCGACGTACTGTAGTATTGGCGACGGATTGATGACAGAGTACCGCTTGAAGACCCGACCGGCAAACGTCGACAGCGCCTTCAGCCAAGGACTGGTGAGCATGCCGTCCGCCTGCTGGCGCTCTTTGCCCCGGCCGCCCAAGAAAGTCATGAGTGACCAGGTAAGAACGTCGTAGCCGTAGTAGGTGAAGTATCTTGCGCACTCGACGAAGACCTCAATCAGGTTATTGTAGACTTCAATCTGCGTCAAGGCCACTTCGAAGACGACACCGGGAGAGGCGTAAGCAACCTTGGCCAGCGCCCTTGCCATAGGCTTCGTGTTTGTCTTGCTGATGCGTTTGAGCACGTCCCTAGTCTCCGCCCGTGTTCTGTTGAAGGCCGCCCTTACATCTTCCAGTCGGGAGATTGAACCTGTGTAGACTTCCGCGTAGATGGCGTATCTAGTCCGTGTCGAAAAGAGCTTGAGAAGGTCGAAAATCTCGTTTACGACGTTGGGGTTGGATTTTGTCAGACTCAGCGCCGGGACAAGCAGCTTCTTGGAGAGCTCGATCCAGCGCTCTTGGTTGGCGGTCGACGAATCATCGCTCAAGCTCTTCAAGCCAATTCTCGCTAGCTTGATCAGTAAAGTGGGATCCTGCCCGATCTTGACGCCGGAGAGATTCAGTAGTGTGTCGCACAGCAGGAATACGTCATCCACATTCTGACAGACAGGAACATTGTCTGCCCAATCGTCCCAGTAGAACCGATAGTCAACCCCATCTCCTGAATCGTTCTTGTCCAGCTTCGCCCACCGAAGCGACTTTCGAGGCGGAGCTTGAACGTACTTGACCTGGCCTTTAGGCTGACCCGCCTGGTCCCCAAGCTGCGGCTTGGCAGCTGTAAGGCCCTCATCTTGGGGAGTCGATTTACTTGCTTCGTAGACTTTGGCAAGACAGTGATGCAAAATCCGATGGATGTACTCTGGCAGATCCGGCAACGCCTCGAGCAGCCACGGGAACCGGCCAAGTATGAAGAGAGCTTCTGGAATTGCCCCGATGAGGAGCAAGCTCCGCAGCAGTGCGATCTTCTGGTCGGCGGGCTCTGGTAACTCTCCTGCGGCAACCTCCGGTTCTGGTGTGTCTTCGCGCAGCCGTGGTGCTGCTCCAAACGGATCGCCTTCTTTCTCTGGGAGGGCGCCCGTCATTGCTAGCAGATTAACGCCAGCGCCCGGAGGGTTCTTCCTTTCCTTTCGCGCCTTCTCTTTCGCGAGCTTCTCTTTGACTTCTGCCATCTTCTCGTCCGGAGGGTACAGGTGTGGATAGAGATCGCGCAGCGAGATGAAGCCGATCTTAATGAGGAGCGCTGCGAGATAGATAAGATTGTCCGGTAAAGTGTCGCTCGGATCCCGAGCGTCCGACGCGTAAAAGCGAAGTTTAAAGCCAAGCAGCTGAGCGGCTGTGCGGTTACCTGGAGGCGGGAGGGTCTGGGTCGTTCTCATCCATTCGCGGTCAGCATCTAGGTCTACAACGTCTTGCTCTCCGTTGATCATCTCGGCATCTGGAATGTCGCCAACTATCTGCCGGCCGCCAAGCTCGAAGAAAGCGTCCATCTGCTCCCTCCTTCCCTGCTTGGTCTTCACGCGGTCCCAGAAAGCCCTGTCCCGTTCTTGTCGCACCACCGCAAGGCGCGCTTGCTCCTCCTCACTGGTAGTCCAACTCGCTGATTCGGGGAGAGCCCAACTGGGCAGTGAGCTGAAGTCCTGCTCTTGTGCAGTGTTTTCTCCGTAGCTTTTCGCCTCAGGCCACCATGAGCTTGCGCGGAGGAGCTTGATGAAGAACCTGTACTGCTTCACTAGAAGGTTGGCGAAGACGTCCAGCGTGACATCCAGTACCCGTCCGACGTCCAAATCAAAGGCTCCGATGAGCGCCTTCACCTTCTGGAAGGTCTCGGCCGCGAGCTCGCCAGTTGGAGGACCGCTGTTGCTCGTCGTGAAGTACTCCGTCATCAATTTGGAGTAGCCTTCCGTTTCTTCCCGAAGCAGGTTGTAATTGGACTGGCGATATAATAGATTCGTGGCCTTCCGCGCTGCCATACGGGCGAATGTGCTCCGTACGAGGCCCAGCGCAACCAAGAGAGGCGTGTCGAGTTCCTCCCGCATCTGCGCGGCAGAGATGCCGGTGGATAGGACGATGCTCCGAAGTGCATAGTTTGACACATCCGCTTCTGTCAGAATAGATAGACAGTCCAGAAACAGCGAAGCCGAGTCTTGACGCTCCTCCGGTGGGCAAGTGTCTAATATCTCTTTCACGACGGTCCCCGCGTCCATGGCTTCAACTCTGCCATCCAGGCCAGCCCTGATGAGTTCTTGAAAGATGATGCTCAGACCCAGTGTGTCACCCTGGCCTTGCAGCTCTTTCGCGGCCTCTACCACTGATTGTCTAGCCAATGCTCGCCATGCTTCTACCTTCTCGTCTGTGAGATATTGATAGTCGTACGTCGTAGGCTTAGGTTTTGATGGAGGGGCATGTTGCGGGGCTGCTCGTTCCGCGGGCGTAGCTTGGCTCGGCGGTGGGTTCATTGACGTCGAAGGGGTAGCAGCTGGTTGTTGAGGTGTCGATGGCATCGCTGATGCGGTTGTTGGTGATTCTCTCGCTGGCGGGCGCTGCGCATTGGAACCCATTCCTCCCCTCGCATCTCCATTTCCGCCCCTGTTGTAGCCGCGGCTAGGCCTGCGCTGACCTTGTCCCCTCCCATTGTGCTGCTGGTTCTGCTGGTTCTGCTGATTCTGCCTCGGAGCGTTCTGGTCTTGCGGCTTGTATGGTGATGGCCGCCTTGTGTCATCTTCCTGCCCATACCTCTTCCTCTTCCCACCTCCACCAGGCGCCATCGCAGCCGCTTGCTGGATGTTCGACCCTTCGAGGGCACTTCTCTTCTTCCTTTGAGCTGCGCATGCACGGCTCTATGATGTTACTTCTTCAGCGGCTCTTCGCTTGGTTTGACAAGTGGTAGGATTGGGCGAGTTGGGCAGACGCTATCTGCGATAAGCGTCGGCAAGAATCCGAGTTGGGTTTGACTGATGAAACGTCAAAGGAGTGTAAGAAGGAAAAGGCGACGAAGCTGTGTGTTGGAATCTTTCGCACAGCACCGCAGTGAACGCAAGGCTCACGCCCTCACGGCCTCCGGTTGCGCTAGTTGGACCCCGTCTTGGCACGCCGTGTCACGGTTTTGAGCAACAATGGCTTATTCACACGTCATGCGGCTACAATACAATTCACTCATGGGCTGTTCTCAAGAGTGATGCAAGTAGGAATCCCGGGGGCAGTGGCTTCAGGCTAACTAACAACTTGTGGGCAAGTTTTTGGGATACGAAAGAGTTTCATCAGCGCCATGCTCTAGGCTGTGCCGCTGTAAAGGAATGTATTTTCCATATATCCAAACACCTTTCATAACTATCCTCATCTCTCAATCGAGATATAAATCTTTAAGCCTGTGATGGGCACTCAAGCCGCAGCCGCAACAGCACTCGCAACCTCCTTCCTCTCATTCTCCAACACCGCCTCCAGCACCCCCACAGCCCCCTGCCCAGCCTTCATCTCCTGCCTGACCTCATTCAGCCCCAGCTGCTCATCCGTCCAAAGCGGCGCCTCCTCCTGCTTGCCCGCCACTCCCACCCCAATAAATCCCCCCTCAGCAGCCCACTCGCTCGTGCGCTTAATGCCCAGCTGAGTCCAGACACTATCAAGCGCCGTAACCAAATGGTCGCGATACTCACGGATGTGGCCCGGAGTCGGCGTGATGCGCAGGCGCTCTTGACCCACCGGCACAGTCGGGTAGTTGATCGCCTGGACGTAGATGTCCCAGTCCTCGAGCAGCATGTCGCTCGCCTTCTTCGCCATCTCAGCGTTGCCGACAAGAACCGGGATGATGTGGCTCGGGTTGGGGATTACCGGGATGTCCTTGGCGTTGAGGGCATCCTTCACTGCGCGGGTGTGCAGCTGCTGGAGTCGGCGGTCGCCTTGGTAGGCCATCTGGTATTCGATAGCGGTCTTTGCGCCTGCCATCGTTGCGGGTGGGAGAGAGGTGGTGAAGATGAAACCGGGAGCGAGCGAGCGGATGGTGTCGACCATCTTAGCGGAGCCGGCGATGTAGCCGCCCACGCACCCGTAAGCCTTTCCGAGCGTGCCGGTGATGATATCGATCCGGTCCATGACAGTGCCTTTCGGCCTGCCGGCGACGTGCGCTTCATAGTCAAGATGCTCGGCAACGCCTGCACCGTGTGGTCCGTACATGCCTACTGCATGGACTTCATCCAAAAAGGTGATGGCGCCGTACCTCTCAGCGAGATCGCAGATCTCCTCGATTGGGCCGATGGAGCCACACATGCTGTACACGCTTTCAAAAGCGATAATCTTTGGTACCTCTGGTGGCAGTGAGGCCAGTTTGGCTTCCAGATCAGCGACATTGTTGTGCTTGAACACCATTTTCTTAGCGCCAGAATGCCGAATGCCTTGGATCATCGAAGCATGATTCATGCTGTCAGAGAGGATAACGCAGTTCGGCAACTTGCTGCCGAGTGTGGCTAGTGTAGCATCATTGGCAACGTAGCACGACGAGAAGACCAAGGCAGCCTCTTTCGCATGGAGCTTAGCGATTGTCGCCTCAAGCCCAACTGCATGCTGGTTATGACCTGAAATGTTTCGTGTGCCTCCGGCGCCAGCACCATACATGTCGAGTGTCTCGTGCATTGACTTCAGAACTTGGGGGTTGCGGCCCATTCCAAGGTAATCATTTGAGCACCATACCGTGACCCTCTCTTCTTTGTTTGCCATGTGAGCACGTGGGAACTCCTGAGCGAGGCGATTGATGTTGTTGAAGTAGCGGTAGGACTTGTCCTTGTGCTTCTTGTCAAGTTCGGCTTGGTAGAATCCATCGTAGTTAAATTTGACGGGCTGTGGCTTCGGTGGAGGTCCGACGAGATGCTCCTCACGAGGGGCAATGGCAGATTTGGGGACTTGGATGTAAGGAGCTGTGGCAGAAGGTATTAGCTTGAAGCCCACGGACTTATACAACACGCAACGCATAGCATTAAATGCGGGGAGATAAGTGACGTACCAGCCTGGTGGCGCGCAGTCCCTACATCGACAGCTTGAGCCTCCTTCGGGGCTGTAGTATGGAGGTTGGCCCTGGGGACCTTGCTGTGGTACGCCCGAGCGCCTCCATATGCACCAGCAAGGGCGGCGTTTGCGGTACGGGCGCTCTGCACGGCCAAGGCTTTACCCATGATCGGGCAGCGACGTGCCAGAACCTGTAGGTTCGACATGCTACCACCTCCAGGGGATGCATTGTGGGCGCTCGTCGTGGAGAGCGAACGGAGAGTGGCAGGCGACGTCTTCTTCAAGAACGGGCACATGGATCGGGACTGGCGCAAAGGGCCTCCATGGCGGAAAATGTGGCAATTGAGCAGGTTCGGTCGAAGCTCAGCCGGATTGAACTCGAGAATGAGTGCTACGGATGTCGATAACTCAGTTGTGCGAACTGTCAGGAAGGGAAGTGGGATGAGAGCGGCGAGGGTGGGATCCGGTTTCAATATGTATGTCGGTGAAGTCCCCTCGGAAGAAGTTGAGAGATGTGTGGGGATTTGTTACGGCCGTGTTGTGATTGGTCGGACTCCTGGCTGACGGCATCGGCGGCTGATCTGGCCGCACATCGCATGAATTCCGTCTCACTCATCGCCCCATTCAGCAAGTCCGGCTCTGCTGGCGCCGACGACGGACTTGACGCGCTGACGTGATGCAAGTCCGCACCTTGTTGCCTTTTTTGGTGGACTCAGATCGAGGCAGGTGTCAATCACAGCACAACGAGAGCAGCCGCATCATGGCTAGTCCAAGCCTCTGTCTATCATATGATGGTTGCTCGGACAGAGATATCTTGACTTAGTGTGCGGGTTACTTGCTTTGCTGTCAGCCTTTCTGGATAATGCGATGGCAGTACCACAGTTCCTGTTCATTCACGTCGACGCACTGTTTAGCAGAAACCACTCGCAAGACACTTATATCAAAGGCTAGATTCTTAAGATACAATGCCATCGTAGTAGGCATAGAAAGATCAGCAAGGCGTTCATAGTACCAACTTCGCTCGCGTATGTGAGGAAAGTGCGCTCCATGATGATGAGTCGTTGTCCTCATGCGTCCACATAGACTGGCTGGATCAGATGAGTCTGATCAATTCCTTCTCAGAGGGCAGAGCCTTCCAAGCGTTGATGTGGATTTGGCCGACAGCGAGCCGTTCTGCATAGGGTCCGGTCCAGTGGATTAAGAGAACGTTGACGAAGTTGTAACCGTCAAGATTAGCGTAGACTATAGAATCAACCCGTTCAACCAAAGACGATAAAGTATGAGACCAAGAGAGCGAGGTGCCGTAGTTAGACATAACTGACAAGCGGATCATATCATACTCCTCGGAGACTGCTTTCGAAGCAGATAAGAAGGACTCCAAGCACCCGATGAAAAATCCGCAAACGCGGCCCTGTCCATCGAGGATATCGCACCCGTTGTACCGGACATCTAGCTGTTCCTGCGAAAAGTCGAATTGCGATATGTTGCCGATCCAAGATTCAAATATTAAGATAGGGGCCGAGACTGCACAGAACGGCGGCATTGCAAGCTGCTTCAGGTATGCGTTGTAGGGAGAGGACTCGGTGCATGTCCCCGGAATTTTGATGAAGTCGCAATCGTGTCTTCTACGGACGGCATGATAATCGCCCGCAATAATAACTCCGAAGGCTGCAACATCAGTTACAAGCGGGCATTTCCGTAAATTTTCTAGGTTGAGGAAACTGATGGTGCAATTTCCCCATTCCATCCTGCCCATGACCAACTCGGAGACATGAAACCTGGAAGTCTGAGGTCCACGCCTTTTATGTCACGACGGCAAATGGGCGTATGGAAGGTCGGAGCCCAGAGAAGAGCGAGTTCAAAGATGGATTCCGGAAGCCCATAGAAGAAAGCGCACCCTCAGTATTCCTCTAAGACGGACTGCAGACCAGCAAAGGCATGAAGAATATCGCTAGGATATGTTGCAGCTTTCTGTAAATACTCCTCGACCAGCCGCAAGTACGCAATAGAGCTGTGAGACCAGTGGATAGAGCTTTCCGGCGTTTTTCTTGCACTCAAGAGATTAGCAATCGGATTTTGAGATTCGAGGAGCCAAGACTGGTCATGAAGAGCTTCATAGAGCAATTCTAATCCACAGTGAAGATACAACTGATGATCCCCGAAGTAAATAACTCTTCTTGAGAGCAAATGCTCCTGGAAAATCCATGCCCGGGTGTGGTAGGTCGTGTCCTGGAGAGCGAACTGCAATTCCGGTGCTAAAATCATGACAGAAACGCCGTCTATTGTTACACTAGTCCGCGGGCGAGAGGCGTCTGAAACCCCTGGTAGGAAAGACGCTGCGTCTGAACCAGACATTGCCGCTATCGTGAAAAGGGCTTGTCGATACACCCAATCCATGTTAGCAATTTGAGAGTATTTCTGCAAGTTGTCGTCCTGAATAATACAGAGAGCGTCAACCCATAAGTAACGCTCCCCAAGGCGAGCGACAAACCCTAGAGCATCTTGAATTACCCTAGGAATCCTACTCTTTAGTCTTCTCAGAGCCCCTTCCTTCTGCAGTTCCGGAAAATTCTTCTGAATCGTCTTAAGCACGTCTACATTACCCCAGACGTAACTCAGCGCGATGAATCTGGGCGCAAGTCTATGTTTTGTTCGCACGAGTCGAGATTCCACCACATCGATCAGAATGAAGTCGAGGCCATCGCTATGGCTTCTGTGTTTATGCTGTTTGTTGCATGAGCTGTCATGATTTCGTTCGCGATGTTATAGCCAGCCGCGAATGAGAGGTATGCTAAGCTGGGGAGATCCTGGTGCTCCTATGCATTCCGCCCGGTTCGAGAAATGCTGGGATTCAATTGTAGTTATTCGGGCAGTATTGTAGCAATGAGGTGTCCAGTCTGGATATGGTTGATGGGCGAGAATATCAATGTTGAGTTGACCGTCTTTTTGATACCACCCGCGACTAAGTGTCACCCTGTCGAGAGATTTGGCTACTCGGCGTGGCTCGTGTGGAGACCATTGGATAGCTTCTAGGACAAGTTGGCAGAGAGCGCAATCTCTGCTTCGGCGAAGTTGCTGAACCGTTCCAAGTGGCATTACAATATATACTGGCCACTCATGCCGAACAAATGCAACCCGGAAACAGACCTTGCATCTTGGGCAAAGCGGGTTCCTCTTGGTAAGACTGGTTACTTTCCCTCCTTGCATCGTAAGAGCAAGAGGACTGCAGGAACAATAGATAGACTGATAGAGCTCTACGGAACGGAGTTGGGTGAGGGCCTGGGTGATGTGGGTGAGCATGGGTGATCGAGGGTGAGCAGCATCACCCTGGGTTGGGCGTCGCATCACCTGACTCACCCAGCTCAGCCGCCTAAAGCGGCATCGTCCGCATTTGGCGACGATGGGGGCCTCGCAGAAAATCCATCGATTTGATTACGTACCTACGTGGACACATCGACGCTCGAATGGCGGGGTTCCCGAATGGGGAAAGTATTATCCTTCCACTTTTCTCCTTAAGTCCAGGCGATTCACTGATTTGGGCTTATTAAGGCTCACTTAGGAAATGCTGTAGAAAAGGGATATAACATGGTTATGCTCAAACATGTTGCCAGCAAGCAAGACGATTACGAGGTCGAAAATTAGAACAGAAATTAAGGATCCCTGATTCCCATCGATGTGTCGTAGTGCACGCAAATATCACCAATTCTGGCTGCTGGTGGTATGTCGGAGAGTATGCTTGTTGGATAAAGTTCTATCTGAGGGAATGGATACTCAAGGACAGCGAGACAAACAATTTAAAGAAAACCAAAGCCACATTGCAACACCGATAAAGCCATAGCTAACAGCTAACTCCAGCACAATGCCGCACTCATCCGAACTCCAGCAGCTCATCGCATGCTCTATGCGGGGGTGACAATGATATATGGTCCCGCCGTCGCGCCATTCCACTTAATCTCCACCACATCATTAACGCCAACCAACTCCCCAGCCATCGTCCTACCAGCCGGGCAATCAAACTTCCCTGATAGCCATAACCAGGGAGCCAAGTCGCGCGACCGGGCTTATAAGCCTGAGCCCTGCCGGCAAACTGATCCCTCAGATTCCCATTGGGCCAGCCAGTCGCTGGGCCGGTCGCAGGCGCCAAGCTGGTGAAGACATCGAATTGCTGCGACCCCGTCAGGGTGGCGCTGTTGTCGAGCTCGAAGGCCACCTCGCACTTCTGACCCGCGGTCCACTGGGGGATGTCGAAGGTCACGAGCGTCGTGATGTCAGATTCGCGGCCGGTCTTGTAGATCCGGCCCTCGGCGGTGGCATAGTCCTTCGCGCCGGTCCAAACTTTGTATTGAGATAGAGTCGTGGGGCGGATTGAGTTGGCGCTGTTGTAGTATTGGGGCGATGGAGCGGCGAGGGCGGCGCTGAGGAGGGCGCTGAGGGTTGCGAGGGTGGTGGTGAAGTGCATTTTGGTTTGGGAGAGTAGATTAGATTTGTGTGGAGAGGAATAGAGACTTTTGATAGGAGATTAACTCGAAGGTTTGACTGGAAAGCTGACTCTGATGGTTATAGATGAGAACTGGATGCTGATGATGAGACCATTCTGCCTCCATTCTACAGCCTTTATATACTTCTCTCCAGGCAATCTCACGATGTCCGCAGGGCAGCATTCGTATAGTCTGCCTGTTGTCAAGCACAGCACGCAAATAGCTCACCCCGTGACCACAGCCTCCCCGGCCTCATCTTTACGACCGCGAGTGTCGCTGTGGCTGTGGCGCAGTGCAACCTTCTACCAGCAAACCTCAGCCGTATATGCATGACCGGACCACTCACTCATTGCCCTTTGCGGGGAAGCCCAAGCCAAGCATTTTTTCGCTTGCTGGGCTGGCTGAAGATCAGCCGCAGGGCTGAGCTGCAAGACGCACGGTTGATAGGCTGTACCATTCAGCCGGGCGCAGCGTTTCGCGGAAAGTGCTGTCTGTAGGATTTAAGCTTACTTAAGCTTACTCTTAGAGGTTACTCCGGAGGTCACAATGCTTGGAGGCCTTCAGAAGATGAGCTCGGATTATGATGTCGTATTTTTGGATTACTGAAGAATTTCGTTTCCGTGAGACATACAGTATCCACCTGCAGCCGATGTCGTCCGGCTGAGCTTCCAATTTGTCAAAAGAACGCCAATATTGAAGAAAACACATTTCAGCCAGCCCGACAAACAAAAAGTAAAAACAGAAGCCAACGTGCAGGAAGGTTTAATCCAAGCCTCTCCAGCTAACGACATGTCCAACCTTAGGAAACACCCACTAGTTTTCACACCAGTTCAGTCGTATTTAACTCACAATTTCAATCTCTTCAGCTGACTAGATTGACTTCTTCCGCAATAAAGCCATGTTCAAACTCAGAATTACCAAGCATAAATTATTTCTGCGACATAACTCGGGGTTTTGCCTTAAAGTCCTCGAATGAGAGAGGCTCAGCAGTCGTCAAGGCTGAAGATGTCTGTAGTGAAGGCGGCTCCGGTGCTGATAGTTGCGCTGACGGTTTATCGTGGCGGTACTTACAGTCGTCGCCGTATATACACTTGCCGAGCTGGTAGTACTTGCACTTCGGGGGTTTGACTCCCACCACGAGACCCGCGCTCGTGCTTTTGCCCGGCTTTTCCGTCTGCAGGAGTCTTCTGGTCAGGAGGTTTTGTATCAGGAGTATGAGGATACCCAGAAGCAGCTGGTGGTGACGAAGCGTGTATCGAGGTTGTCAAGCTGTTGCCTAGACGCTTCTTGGGAGTGCTTGCTGCGGAACCCGCATTACGTTTAGGCAAGGACACAATTGGTGGTTTTGGCCTGCTGGATTCATCAGGGTGAGGGCATACCAGAAACTGGATAGATCTTGGGGCTGCCCGGTCGTTGCCTGATTGGTCCTTCGCAGTGCTTGTTGTGGGAGGTTCATGGTGGTTCGGCGGAGATGGGATTGCTGCCTCCGGCTTGGTGTCATCAGGAGCTTGAAGATACTCGGCGTCTTGAAGAGACAGCGGCGGGGTTGCACTACCTGATGCTGAAGAGCTACTGTGCAACAAGATTTTGCCTTCCTTGTCGAGAAGACTAACATCATTGTCGAGACGTCGAAGCTTGTCGCCGAACTTGTCATAGTTTTCGTTCAGCGTCTTGGCAGCAGTGTGTGTAATTGATAACTTCGACGAATCCATCCATCAATCCAGAAGGATAGATATCCATCGTCCGGTGGATTATCAAATAGATATCCAGCTACTAGCTGCTTTAGGAGGGGGCGGTGGAGTCGTACTAGGGTATTCTGGGGGGAAGGTGTTAAGTACTGGAAAGCCGTTTAATAACCTTTAGGGGTCTCTGATTGGCTAGCAGCGGTTCCGGACGCCCCGAACTATAGTATCGCGAGCCTTAGCACGGTGTTATCGTTCCGCATCGCGACGGAGGGGTGCCGGAGGGGGTTCTTGTGTAGATATCGCCATAGGGAGTTAAATACTACTTAATCTTGCTGCTATTAGCCTCTACTACCTTTTTTAACTACCCCATTACTTAAATACTCACTAAAACGGCTCTCTCATCGCTATGGCCTCCTAAATAAGTACTTAGGATACCGCCACCAGCGCGAATACCTTATTTAGTAGCCAAACAACCACAAATAGCGTCTCGGAGCTTAGCACAGCTGATTCTAACCCCTCCGCGCCTACCAGGCTTTAAAGATCTTCAGCTTTTAGCTGTGATACGCAAGCTGGCGATGCATAGCCAATAGATACGAGCAATCTGGATGTATCCTGGGTTAGCTGGGGCGCTCCAGAGCTTGCTGGCTTTCATAGACCACTAACCTCATCGCCACACCGAGTCACTGCGTGGTGGTGGCATTATGGGGTGCCCATCGAGCAGCAGGATACTGGCTATAGGTGGTGGATGTGCAAGTATTGCCATCTAGCCGGCGAACAGGAGCACCGCTACCTCTATCCAGTTAATAAGGGCGGTAGCAACCCTCCGTATCACCTTCTTAAGGTCCATCGGCGTGTAAAAGACGGTGTTTTACCTCCTAGTACTAAGCGGCGGCGAGTAGCGCGTAGCATCGCCGATACGCTTAACCTAAATGCAACCAATCCTACAGATTAAGCGATTATCAATCAGCTAGCGGAGATGTATGACCACAAGACGTTTAAGAGGCTGCTCCTACGATAGCTAATCTACGACAGCGTGTCCTTTACAAAGGTCGATAGCCTAAGGTTTCGAGAGCTGCTATCCTATCTACAGCCGCGCGTTGAGGAGTCGATACCTTGCCGCCGTTCGGTGACGTCCTGGATCCTTGATAAATATAAGGTCTTGTAAAAGGAGGTTCTAGAGGATCTACGTAAAGCATTAGGCCTTATCCATATATCCTGCGACCTCTAGACGTCTAGGAAACTCCTCGCCCTTAACGGCATCGTCACCCACTACCTGGATGCCGATGGTAGGGTTAAGAACGTCCTTCTTGCCCTCCTAGAGCAGCAGGACGCTCATACGGGAGTTAATATCGCTAATACGGTAGCTACTATCATCCGGAGGTTTAAGATCCAGGGCAAACTAGGGTATTTTGTGATGGATAACGCAACCACGAACGATGCCTGCATAGTAGAGCTTGGGAGGGAGTTCGGCTTTAATCCTAAATACCGCCGGCTACGTTGTGTGGGCCATATTATTAACCTTATTGTAAGGAAGGCTTTATACGGCGTAGATATCGCTATGTTTGAGGTAGAGGAGGCTTTAAAGACTGATCTAGAAGAGATGTTAGAGCACTGGCGAAAGCAAGGGCCGGTAGGGAAACTACACAACCTTATTATATTTATCTATCGCTCCTCTTAGCGCGTTAAGCGATTCTACGGCGCCCAGCAGCTGGTCGGCAACCTAGAGCTAGATAGCCGGACCCCCCGCGGTAGCAGCAAGACTTATGACCTTATCCAGGATAATAGGACGCGGTGGAACTCAACGTTCAAAATAATCGAGCGAGGTATTAAGCTACGGCAGGCGATTGAGTGCTTTATTAACCTTAAGGTGTCGCATATACGTGATTTAAGCAGTCAGCGTAGCTAGAATAACACCGTCTTTGAAGACCGGCTATTAGATGACGATTGGGACGTACTTACATACTACCGAGCTATCCTTAAACCGCTATTCTATCTTACGAAGGACCTTAAGGGTCGTCCAGGCTCCGTATAGTAAGGCTCTCTACCAGATGTGATGCTAGCGATAGAGTATGTGCTGGAGAAGCTGGAGGAGGCGAAGACGCGGTATCATAACCGTCCGGAGGGCGATTATGGGGTGTATATTAACCACGCCTGGGCTAAGGCTAACGACTACTATAACCTGCTCGATGAAAGCCCAGCGTATCTTGCTGCGGTGGTGCTCCATCCTACAAATAAGTGGTCGTATATAGAAGAACGCTGGAACAAGAGGCAGGACTGGATCGCGTATGGGAAGAACGCCGTTAAGTGCCTCTGGATAGCTGAATACAGCAGGCTAGCGGTTGATGATATACAGCAGCAGCACCACGATAACGCGCCGCTGAAAGGCTTTACGGCATTAAGAGCTAAAGGACGGAAGCTAGCCATCTAGCAGGACGAGTATAATCGATGGATAGGACTGCCGGAGGTATTAAGATGTAAGGATCCTATTACCTACTGGCTGGTAATAGCCGCAGAGTACCCACGCCTATCTAGGATGGCGCTTGACCTGCTTACTGTGCCGGCAATAAGCTCTGAACCGGAGCGTATCTTCAGCCTTACTAGCGTGATAGTCACTAACCGCCGCAATCGTCTTTACCCTGCTACCATTCAAGCTACTTTATGTATTCGGTCGTGGGACCAGCAAAGGATCGTTGTAGTAGGCGGCGGTAAGGTTATAAGAGGTCAGGACGCGGCTGGGGGTCCAGGAGAGGAGCTTTCAGAGGGGGGCGCGCGGAGGAGGCGTCGGGGGGCGATTCTAGGGGTGGGCTAAGCCCATTGAGGGCGTGAGGATGTAGCTACGTGACGTTAGTATTAATTTAAAGACCTTTTAACATTAATACCTTACTAAGACTTATAATTTAAGACGTCTGGGGCAGCCGCGCAGCTGTGCTACGCATTTTAATAGAGTAAACAACGAGGTTTAGTATAGACACTATGCTAAGACACGGTGTAGACTAACTAGGAGCAGCTAGACATCACGGGGCGTCTTATATCCTATATATCCTGGATATCCATCCATTGCTGAGTCATCTACTGGATGGGAATCCATCCATCAATTGCACACACTGCTTGGCAGTGTCTCTCAGTTCCGGCACGGTATGACCGAGCTCCTTCTGGATGAACTTCAGACTAGTGGTGTGCTCATCTAGTCTCTTCGAGTGCAGCCCAAGTCGCTCATGGCTGAGCTTCAGCTGAGTGTCATGCTCCTTAATCTGCTTCTCGAGGCGCATGGTGATATCGGTTATATTTTAGTTTTGAGCTTTTTGTTGAGTCTTGATGTTGTCTCTAAGCTCCTGAAGTTGTTCTCTCAAAGCTTTGGTGGCGGCATCTGATTGAGCCTCGTTGTCTCTTGTGCTCCTGCAGTGCTTCTCAAATTTCTCCCTTAATGCTCCTACAGCACGCAGGTCGTCATCCCTCAGGTTCTTGAATTGATTGCTCAGGTTTTTAGCGTAGGTTTCGACCTCTTTCTTCACGTCGTTCGTTACTTCGGACTTTTTCGCGCAGAGTTGTGAGGTGTGATTGTCAATAACGGCTTTGGATTCCTTGAACATCCTTTGTACTTCGCTATTCGATATGTGCGGGAGGTTTTCGATGTCGGTGAGTCGGGTGGAGAAGGAGTTGAGTTGATGAGAGATATTGTCGAGGGTTGCGGAGGTAGCGTAGGATCGAGAAATTTCGGAGAGAATTTCGGCTTTGACTGCCGTAAGGGTGTTTGAATCGATGTGATGAGCGGAACATTCCACGTGCGACACTTGCTGTTGCCGCAGCTCGGCAACTTGAGCCTATAGCTTCAGAATCACTCTGAAGTTCCGTTGCTGATTTCGATAAGAGGCCCATATGCACATGATCATGGTAGTTAAGAGGGCGCTTTAGAAGGTATAAGGGCCGGAAACAAGGTCGAGGTCGATAAGATTGAAATAACTGCAGGCTTGGTGGAGGAGGATCGGGATTGTTTCGAGAGAAAGAGTATCAAGGATGTTGAGGGGACGCCGTGCAGGCTGTAAAGGTGTGGTCGGAGAGGCACCTTGTCGGACGGAGAAGATGAATTGAAAGAAGAGGTTGAGGATTGCTGGAAGGATGAGAGAGAGGAAGAGATGAGACTGGCCGCGCCCCCCCTAGTGGGGAGCGTCGCAGCTTCTAGGGTATTGGTATGAAGGATAACAGGAATCTCACGTAAGGCACGATTTGCCTCAACCCAAGGTATCCTCGGTGCTGAGAAAGTAAGATTTGTGGCTGGTGTGAAACGTAGCGGCCTAGGAGGAGGGGCTGACCCTCCGTCGTCTAACAGGCCACGAAGTAGAGAGAGAATAACACTGCCTGCCGCGATGGTAGCGGCAAGCTACGAAGCGCTAGGTCTGTTGAAGGCCGGCGTTTCGAGTAATGCGGTTAACTATAGCAACGATATGTGTTTGGTGTAGTCGAGAGGATGGAGAAATAGTTAGCACAAAGGTGGCCGCGAGGAGATCTTTTGCAGTCACAGAAGTGGGGTTCCATTCGGTTCTACACTGCAGGAGATGGGTGAAGCTGCCTAATAACCAGTGAAAGTCCGTTTGCAAGATAAACGAGGCTTTCCGAATTCGGCCTATCAGTCACAAACCAGATACAGCGGATGAAATGATTGGTCCGGTGGTTCTGCATTGAATGGAAAAGTATCGCGTCAGCGAAGAAAGGTCATGCTGGACGCGCGCATGATGTCTATACCGTGAAACCTGAACAAAGACCAATTTAGATTAAGAGGAGTAAAGCGCCTAGGCCAGCCACTAGCACGTGTATTGCACCCTACATTGTGTTGGTGACAATCTACAGCCGTGGAAACAATAAACGTGGTCCGGTCTCTATCAGAGGAGAACCACAGGGACATCGCGGGTGCCTCACAATCAAAATGGTCGCTCCTATGTATGGTAATAGATGAGGAGGGAGGTGTGAGGAAATTGCCCATTAAGATCTTGAAGTGCTGCTGAGAATATGAAGAAACACATTCTGCTACATCGCCGTCCAAGGGACGTCGCTTCTATTTTCATAAAGGAGGACTAATATTAACGTATTGTTTAAGCTTGACAAAATTACAAGTCAGATATCCGTACTCGATTCCATCGGAGTTATATACATGCAGCTTGGTTTAAGATGTGGAGAGATTATGCTAAAATTCTTAAAAGTGCTCTCACTACTCAAGTTTACCAACAACCATGGGAGCTGTCTCTAGCTATTGCATCCCAATAGCCGACAGAACAACTATTGCGGTATCAAGCACGCCAACGGACCAAAATCTCGCGCTCTTACATAGCTGTGCTCAAAGCTACTTGGGCATGCATAGTAGATTGAGATAGTTCTATGCTCATAGAAAGGCGCGCTGTAGCTTGGCGTTCCATACCGTGGGACGACGCCCTCAATGCAGCAAAGGGGCATCTCACAGAGTAGCAATAGTTAGAGCGTATGGAAGGCTGTCCGAGAAAATAATTTCGTGCTGTCAATACCGTAACTGATGGTTTGCCATGGATCTGAAATCGATGGAGGCGCATGGTTGCGGCTGAGAAGTTGGATTGCCCGATTGAGCGAAAGCCACGCGAGAAGCGAATCTATATTTGGTACCAAAGCCAAACTTGGAAGGGACGGGAGGCTGCACAGCTCAATGCGGAGAGCTAAGCTGCTAGAAAGTGGGGCTTCGCCGCAGGACGGGAGATGAACAGCCAGGCTGAGCATCCTTCGAGGGAATTGAGTTTACAGCCGCTGTAGATCTCTAAACTTCGTCCTTATATACGTGAGCTGGTCTCCTGTCTTTGACCTATGCATTGATATACGTTGTTTCTTGTCCATCGATCATCGCCGCGCCGTCTCTCTTTTCTATCCGCCACAGTCCTCCCTCATTTCAAGCGTCTCAACATTGTACCGTTAATCTCCAAATTTGATATAACAATTGATATGGCACCTCGCGGAAATAAGAACGATGTATGGCTCAAGAGGGTCTTGGTACCTTTCTGGACTTTTCGCCTCTTCTTCATGGTCATCCTCTTTGGTTTACAGGCCTGGGCAATCGCTGTAACTGCGCAGAAGCAGGATATGTTGAACGGCGATGCTGAGTATGTAGAACATATGAATCCTCCAAACGGCAAACTAACCTTATGAAAAGATTAATGCTGGTCTGGTTCGTCCTTATCACCATCTGCCTGCTCCTCGACATCACCGCCATAATTATGTTCGCGCGGCATAACCTGTCACCGCGCACCTTCCTCGTCTTCAATGTCATCCAAACGACCATCGTTCTAGTCTGGTTCATACTTGATATCATTACCGCGGTGCGCAGCCGTAAGGTAGGCGGCTTATTGGTCCTCAGTGCTCTGATTGTGTAAGCACATGCTCATCAACATACTTACACCCTTCCACGATGAAACTTGACTAATCAGCCATGCCCATCCTAGCCTCTCATTCGTAGCCCTCCTCATCTACTCCGCCGTGATCGTGCACCGGGCCCGCCGGGCCGGTGCCTACAAGCCCGCCCACAAGTCCGTCAACCTCGAGTCTCAGAGCTACCCACCCAGCGGCGTTACAGCGTACAACAACGACGATATAGATACCGCGTACAGCCTCGACACCTACACCTCCTATCGATCCCACAGCGCGCCGATAGAGCTCCCCCAGAGCACGCCTCATGCCGGAAGCGGGAACGACTATCATGCGCCCGCGCAGCCTGCGCAGCAGCAGACTTGTTACAGCCCGCTAAGCCCAGGACAGACGAACCAAACGCCAGTGTCCGGGTATAGGGCTTATTCGCAGGCGCAGCCGCCGCAGTACCAGCAAGTTCAAGAGAAGGATGGCGCGGAGACGCATGTGGCGGAGGTACCTGCGCAGTAGGGGAAAACGTAGATTATTGCCTGATTCTGGATGAAAATGTTGCCTTGCTTTTAAAGGCGTTTTTGAAAGAGGTGGCGCATCAATGTTCAGATCATGGTGAGGGAGATTTGATCTATCAGCTGCTTTTGTAGTATACCTGATATATCAGGTGTGTCTATAGATTTGTACAAGAGGATATTGATAATGATTATCATGGACAATTTTCTGACAGTCCTCATTCTTATAGTACCGGTTGCCACGCGGCGCGAGAGCTCCTAAGCCGATGTTGTATACTAAGTGAGCCAAATGTTGTGATCAGTAAGTGATCAGTAAGGGATCAGTAGCAAAAGTACTTTTGCAAAAAGCATCAAATTCCGAACGCTATAATTACAAGCGACTCCTCAAGCTCCAGCTCTCACCGCTCTGCACCGCATCCAGCCATTCCCGAATTCTTCCGAAATAGGATCCGTTGTCACAATTGTGAACCGCCATCTCAAAGTCGGCCTTGAATGCGCCCTTTCTCGATTCTTCAACCCAGCCCGGCTCCAGTTTTGCCACTTCCTGGACAAAGCCACGACGTAGATGGGTTTGCTGGTACTCCTGAACGTGAATCCAGTAGAGCTCATTGACGCCCTCGTTGTCCAGAGCGTCTTCCACAGTCTTATAATGTACGTTGTCTTCCTGCTCGTCCGCAGCATACCGATCCCGATGAGGTTCCTCATCTCGGTCCAAACCGTGGAGGAAAGCTGGGACTTGGCAGGTCCTCCACAGAGGCAGTGCGGAGACGCATTCCCAATCAACCACAGCGGTGAGCCTTCCTTCTTCACTAACGAGGACGTTCCTCTCAGAAAGATCATCGTGGAAAAGGATGGTGGGCTCTGGTGATATGCTCTGAGGAGGGAAAGCCTGAGGAGGTAAAGCAAATAGTCTTTGCGCAAGATCTCTGGCGTTCTCAGCGTCTTCACTGCCGCCTCCATCAGAATCCGTCAAGATGCGGTTTTGATCATTGAAAATGAACGTCAAACGAGAACGAAGCCAGTCGTGGCTCGAGGAGAATGGTCCTTGAGAGACGCCTTGGATGAAGCTGACTTCCTCAAAGAGATAGGACGAGGCCAGCTGAAGGACAACGTCATCGTGCTCCAAGACACGGTCATCACGCTCTTGCGAGGCGCCCTCGATTCCGCATCACCCATCGTCCCACAACTGGACTTCCTATACACGAAGTCGGGAGCTTTGCGGGACGGCGCTATCGACGCACTTCAGAGTCAACACCAGCGTATGCTTCAAGCCAGGGCCATCGAATGGCCAGTTAGCGAGCCCGCTGTAGAGTCTTCGTTGAGAAGCGGTCCCAACTTAGCGCTGCAGCGCTGTCCTCGGGGCTTCACTACTGCCTTCGAATACACTGTCAAGAGGCATATCATAAGCTCTGACAGGTTAAGGTGTCGGAGCTGTGCTGCGGTATTTTAAGGTATGAGTCGGTTTTATCATGAGAAAGGTATCCGTCTGTTTTTAAACCGTAATATTGGTGTTTTCAGTCTGAACTCCTACCATTCAACCAGCGGGACGCATTTTTGGTGTTTCGTCTGCAAGCAGTGGATTGTCTATAATCACGATCGCTCGGTAGTATACCACTCGGAACGTAATCATTCGAAGGAAGAAGTTGTGCGGCATGCGGATTATGTAGAGCGCCTTTAACCATAAGCATAAAGTCCTAGTCCTACGCACGAGCACATGTAAGAGCTTCGGTCAACTCCCTTCAGGTAAGCTGAGATGGGGATTATGCAAAGAGGCATTGAAATTGCCCGCCTCGAGGAACGTAGAGCACCGGGGCAAAATGCAGAGGAGCAGATATGAAGTTTGACACCTATAAGCCCAGCTGAGAAGCAAGTTGATGCAAGAGGAGTAGACTTGAACTGGAAGGGAAAGAGAGGAAAACGAACACTGTTCCAACCCTGTTATGTATCCGGAGAACCTGTTTAATATGAGAAGAGTGAACTTCATTCTGATTAGAACGCCAGCCAGTGCATGTCACGCTCAGTAGCACTTTTTGGTATGCTTATGCTCATGATGCCTATCGCACCTCTGGACAAGATCCTTCTTCACCCCTCCTTCGGTTGGCTGGTCGGTCGGTCGGCTCCGGTCACAGCGTTTCTGGTTGAAAGAGGGGTCTCTGCGTTTGAGCATTTTTAGGTGTTGCGGGCAGAATCTATCATTCCCAGGTCTCAAGTTTTATTTGTGTGATAACTAGAGATGGACGTGTTTCTAGAAGGTTACTCGGCAATAGAAATGGCTTTTTGCTTCACCTCTTTCTCTTTCTGTTCATCCGGAATCTAGAAGCTGACTTCTTAATGCTTCAAATGATTGTGACTTCCTCCAGAGGAAAACTGTCAAAGCAATTGGGATCTACTGGATCAAAGAAGCAACATCCAATCCTCCGACATGTACCGATATGGTCTTCGGCAGGTACCAACAGGAGGCCAAATGAAAGTATTCCGGGCCAAAGCAACGGCATGCAGTGCACTATTTGGCCGGCTTCAAACGGATCTTCCAGTACGTAATCCAGGAATATCATAAGCTCTATCTCTTGGCCATTAACCTCCAGGACTATAGCTGTGTAATTCTTTATGGGGCCCGTGATGCGCCAGAATCGGGCTACGACACGGATCCAACCCTCGGTCACTTGACCAGTAAGATCACTTGTGGTAAGTGTAACACCAGCATCTTGGATTTGCACCGAAAATGATGTATTGACCCGCTCGTCTCTTGGAGAACTTACGTGGAACACCGCACCATCTGCCGAGGCCCATGACCAGCTAGGCGCGCGGTAGCCCAGACGGGAGGAGGAAATGTCTCCTGGTACATGAACGTGCCAGCAGAGATCACCAACCAGGCTGCTCCGCCACAGGCCCGCCAGATACTCATCGCCCGTCTGTTGCTGAAATGCCTTAGTTATTCCGGAGAGAGCCACCAGCTTGTCAGATGCGTATGTCAGATTTGTGTTGGTGTAGTGCTCGACAATGCTATGCCAAGTGTCGTCCGTTGCCCGAATAGTTGGTGGTAGAAGCCGCTCCAATCCTATGTGGGAAAATGTCGACGGGAAGCCACAAGGGAATGCCTCGCAAGCTCTCAGTTGATTGCATTCCCAGAATGATTGGTCTTTGCAGAAGTGCAACATCCGGGATGAAAGCGCCCTCTCTTGCAGTGTCCAAGCGCATCTACTGAGAGGTGCATAGAGGACGTTCCTAACCCACCAATCCAGCACGTGACGTTCATCGGGTGTGATAGCCACTGGTTTGGCGGCTAAGGCCTTAACGGAGGTAGATGGACTCAGAGGAAACTTCCAAAGTTGAGTATCTAGAGGATCCCGCTCGAAGAACACGCCTTGTTGTGCTGTTGCTGCTCCCCTCGCTGCGATAGTGCAAAGAGCATGCCCGTAAGCTTTACCCATTAGTGCGGCTTCGCGTGCCCAATCCTCTGTGCTATCTTGAAGGATACATAGCCTATCTATCCATATATATCTGACTCTCAGACGACGAGAAATGAATACAGCGTCCTGGAGAGTTTTCGGTAGTTCACCGAACGAGATTCCTCTAATCATTTCCGGGCGGGTCTGCTCGTTCAGCGAATATGTCTTGTCCTTTCCCCAGCAGTAACTGAGCGCAAGGTGGGCGGCGGGATGCTTTAAAGTTTGGCTCTCAATGAGACGAGGCTTAGAATGACCACCAGTGGAACCGACATCGACCAATCTGGTGGGCATCCATTGTGGTAACGCTGTTGAGCAGCCTTGATGGGCCTGAGAACAACTATCAATCCAGCGAGCCGCCAGGTCGAAAGCGGCTTCAGAGAACGTACTAGGCGCAAGCCCAGCACCTAGCATATCTATGTCGTACTTTATGAAGATGTCAGTATCCCAACTCGAGCCAGGAGGGGATGACTCCTTACCGAGATGGGTAAGTATAGCAAAGCCTCCATCATCTATATGAGCTTTTCCTCTAAAGACCTCCAAGCGATGCAGCGAGCCAGTGTTCCACAAGGCGATCCGTACGGGCTTCCGTTTATCTGCGTCAAATTTTGGTCCGGCCGCAGACATTTTGATGCTATGAAACATTACAATACAGAGAGGACAGCGGGATTGTGAGTTTTGTGCGCAGGATTCAAGCTCATAAAAATCTGCGTGATGATCGAAAGCTTGTCTCCATGAAGGCTTGTCAAAATCTAGGATGGGATGTGAGCTCCCACAAAAGGCCTGACAAGCCTCACAAAGTACAACGGGGGCGATGAAGCGGCGTTCCCGCGGCTTTTGAGTCGACTCGCTCTGCGCAGGAACACAAGAAGGTCTCTCCATTGCTTCGGAATGATGACGGTGATTTGAGTGTGCCAAGAGCAGGAATGGGGTTGGTGGCACAACGGTGGAATGTATCCGTTGTCGGTGAGAAGCGTTCTCTGCAGGGATGATGGTCCACCACGTTGTATGTGTTTGTAACGTAGGGTGTGCCCGGTTATGGGGGTTGCGAAGTAGTGCTAGTAATAGACAATGTAGCGGGTAAAGGAGTTTGAGCGGGAGCTCTGGTGAGCAGGCCGTGCCTGAGGCAGCAGCAGCGTATTATTCTCGCTTGCAAAAGTCTGGTCGCCGGCACAAGGGGAAGGTCCCGCACCACGTTTTCAACCGCGATATAGGTGGTAGATGGTATAGATAGCTTTAACGATCGATCTAATAATCCAATTGACCTTCCGATGCCTCCTAAGATCAAATTAATCATGAAATCTCCACCTGCTGGTGTTTTAGACGCGATATACCGTTCTTAATCAACTTAGAATCGTATAAATGGCCTACTAACTAGTTCCTAGCAGCTAGAACCTCGTCTAGAGCATCCTCGATTGCGTTCTAATAGGCGCTCCGTCTAGATAGAGTACGATTCAGGCGAGGAAGCTGTGCTTTAAAATGGTACGGCTCTATAGACATTAATTAATAACAACTAGATATTAGTGTATTAGCAAATCTTTTTCTATCTCCGAGCGCTTAGAAATGCCGAGCGGGTATACTCACTTATAAGCGCCTTGCAAGACGCTTGCGAGACGCTCGCGAGCGTCTCTAAAATAGGATAGTTTCCACAAGCGCTTAAGAAAAAGAGCCCGCTCGCGAGCGCCTTATATGTTTTATACGCTCTAAGTGCTAAGAAAGCGCTTACTAAGCAGCCCTTCAAAAATTAAAAGGTTCTAAACTAGCTTAAACTAGTTCTATTATATAGTATGAGGGTGTAAATGGTAAACACTAGTTAAAATTGATTGTTTGTAAAGATCGAATGTAGGTGTGAGGATATATAGCGACTTACCCGATTCTGGACCAATTCGGTCCAGATTGTGCCTTTTTGGGTGTTCTAGTACGGAGGGTAAGTCTCGTGCTCGTAACAGTGAGTATTATTATCCTAGGCTAGATGTCATATCACCTAACTCACCTAGCTTACCCATCTAAAGCGGCATCGTCCATATTGGGCCACGACGGGGGTCTCGTAGATAATCCATCGAATTATTTACCTACCTAGTCATTTCGATTAATGAGCTCACAGCTGCCCAGCAGCCACATGCTCAATCCTGCTCCAGCACAATCCGAACAGACACCTTTACGCCATATCCCTTTTCCAGTCGCCAATCTCGAGTTCCCGTACCTTTCCCAGTGCCCCCATGCACCCCATGACTGAACAAAACCCATAACCAATGAAACCCCAACCAATGCTCCCAAGCCCCGCCCTCACAAAAACCGAACCTATGGCGGCCATCCAACTCAATCATAAGCCCCCTCAGCGCTACTAAGCCCACTCCTCTTGACCGGCGGCGGAGGCGGCGGCTTCTTCGCCCTACTCGGCGGCGGAGGCGGTGGTGCCTTCTTCGCCGACCCCGTCCCCGCCACAGATGTCGCCCCCGTCTCAAACGTCGACCAACTCGCATTCCTCGACACCCCGCTGTCATAGCTCGTCGCCGGGCTGATCGATCTGGCCCTTCCGTACGAGCGGTCAGTCGGGCTGCTGCTGTCCGGCATCGCGGAGTCGTCGGACGGGTCGTCGAAGACGGTGGCCGGGTTGGGGTTGGGATTCCCGCGGCTGCGGACGGGGCGTAACTGCGAACGATTGGCGAGGATGATGGAGGGTTCTGTGGGGACGCGCGACATGCGCGGCATGGGCGGTGGGGAGACGTCGCGGCGCCGGGTGGGGGAGGGGGCGTCGTGGGTGATGGAGCGGTTGATCTTGGGGCGGAGGGCGGGAGCTGGGGGCTCGGAGTCGAAGTAGTCGGTGCGTTGGGCTGTGCTGCGGGATGGGAGACGTGGGATCGTTGACCTGGGGACGGGTTCGTGGTCATTTTCGACGGCCGTGTAGCGGTCGCTGTAGGTCGTGTTGGAGCGGGCGCGGGGAGCTCGGCGGCTGTCTCGAGAGTCTGCTCCATTGGCACTTCTGCTATGCGTTAGTATCTGGTGGTATGAGTGAGGATGACTGTCGTTGCCTCAATACTCACTTTGCTGGCCAGTCTCGCCTCAGCTGCACAAGGACATCCCTGCACTTATCGTAGTAGGCCAATTCCGCATCCAGGAAAGCCGTCAGGTCCGTCACACTCTCCACCTCCGCCTCCTTGATGTCCTGCATTCGACGGAACACGTCCTCGCTAGACTCCTCGTATTTGGCCTTCTGGGAGCGCAGTTCTTCCTCCATCCGGAAGTCTTCCTTCTTAGACTTCTGCATCTTCGCCAGGGAGGCATCGTACGCAAGGCGGCGTTGCTCGAGTTTCTTGCGGGAGGTCTGCCATGCTGTCAGCTACTGCCAGGCATGCTCCATACAGATATCATACCTGGTATTCCTTCATCTGAGCCAACGACCGCTCCAGCGACTCAAGCCAGCTTGAGGTAGCGTTGGCTACGTACGTCTCCTGCATCCGGCCAATCTTCTCATTCGCTCGGCCCATGGCAGACAGGCACATGCCAAACTCTGAATCCGGCTCAAAGTCTTCGCCATGACTGATCATAGTCGAGCCCAGGTATGCGACTGGCAGGGTCTTCTCGCGGTCTTCGACTTCGCTGCGCTTGGAGAGGGACTTGATGTACATATTCATGGACTTTTGCAACTTCTCCATGCCTGGCTCTTGTCAGTATGATGTGCAAGAGGATTATAGTTATCAGTGAGCTGGGTACGTACCGTCGTGCCTCAATGTCATCTCCGTCTCTAGCATCTTGAAGTCTTCCGAGGTGTTTGTCTTGACCTCTCCGCCCATGCGTTCTCCCGCCCATTGCTTGAACCGGTCGAGCTTCTTGTTGACGTTCATCGTGACTGTATTGTAGCGACTGAGAGGTTGTTGGGGTTTTGCGAAACGAGTTGTGTGGTCACTTGGGTTTGTGTAGAGGGCAGGCGGGGCCTGTGTGAATGCAAGGAATGAGTTGGATAAGAAAGTGCGGAGACAATTGCGCAATGGTCAAACGAGAGAGAACTCCTTCGCTGTCTTGCAGACAGACAGGCAGAAGAAGTCAAGCAGAGTTGCAGTGGCTATTGTTGGAGGGGCAATGGTATTATTTCTGCTGGACATTCAATAGGGACACCCTTTCGTAGCGCCGTTGAGGTGCCACTCGCGTCGCAGCTGCCGAATCTGGGGAAGGCGCCATTGGACAAAGCCACCAGAAAGCCATGCAGAACATCCCGGTGCTGCCGAGCGTGTTTCAAAGGCGCCTGTTTCGCGCTCAAGATACAATTGCATTCGATGAACGATCGCCTTACAGCTGAAATGGGTTGCATTGCGCATCTAGAGGAGTACTTGTACAATAACACATGTCGTCCGCTTGATTGTCTGGTCGTTCCCAGATCTGCTGTGTATTCAAAGCTACCTACGACAGAGTATCGATCGCATACCTAGGTAGCGGCTTCGAGAATCTGAGCTCACTGGAAGAACCTTCCCCACATCATACGAAGGTGTGGAACGGTATCATTTATGCACTTGATTTCTATCGAAGCGCACCAGGCAGTACAGCCACTCGTAGAACCCATGCAAAAGAAGCAAGACCACGCCAAACAGTGCACCACGACTTCCCTAATCCTTCGTCTTCTGCGTACCACGGAGCAGACCGGTTCTCCGGGCAGCGATAAGACCGGCCTTTTGACCCTGTGCGGCGTATCGAGAGATGGTTGAAGCTTTACCGATATGTTGGTGGTTACCACCACCGTGAGGCTGGAGAAATGATGTCAGTAAAAGATAAGCGGTTGCGAAAATAGTAGAGCTTACATGGTCGACGGGGTTCATGGCAACACCACGAGTCTTAGGCCATGAGTTGCGCTTAACGGCGAACTTATGCTTAGCGCGGGAAGCCTCTGTGAAATATTGTCAGTAGATGTCCTTCGCCTTTGGTGTGTAACGACGTACTCAGCAGTGGCTTGTCTGTCCGGCCACCTCCAGCCACAATGCCAACCATTCCTCGTACGGTGCTCTTCACAACCTTCTTGGCGCCAGATGGTAGCTTGATGCGAGTCTTGCCCTCATCAGGGTTGTGGCCGATGACTGTGACGTAGTTGCCGGAAGTACGGCCCAGCGCACCGCGGTCCCCCATCTTCTCCTCGACGTTGGTCATGACCGTACCTTCGGGGACCGAGCCGAGTGGCAAGACGTTGCCAACGTTCAAACTGGCGTTCTTTCCGGCATAGATGAACTGACCCGTTGGTAAGCCAAGTACCTGCGGAAGCAATTCCACGCTCATAACGCACCTGTCCAGAGTACATGCCCTCATTGGCGATGAAAGTCTCGGTGTGGTGCTTGTATCGGTACGGATCCCTGAAGACAACCTTTGCGAGAGGAGCGCCTCGTCCCGGGTCGTGGATGACATCCTTCACTATGCCCTTGATGTAGCCATGTCTCTCCGCATAGTCCAAGGACCGGAACCTGAGAGCCGTCAGATATGGCCCTGAATCAAGGTGTAACGCTTTCCCACTCACTTCGCAGGTGCCTTGTTCAACCGTGTGTGGGCCGTGAAGATCGAGCCACGACCTTTCCTCTGGTTCCTGATGACCCTACCCTATTGTAGCGTCAGCTTACAGCTCTTCCTTCTGAGACGCGCCAAAAAAGTCCAGAGTGATTCCATGTAACGCAGTTCAGGCTGAGGTGGCCCGATGTCCGGTGGAATTCGAGCGCAAGCCGCAGCTCTGCTGCATATGCCAGATTCGTTGCGTGGGCCAGCCTCAGGGTCCTAAAACCTCGATCCCTCTCATTTGCGGTTGTTGTTCGCTGGAGCGTAGTCGAAAGGTTGCCGATAGTCGGGCTTCCGAGTTTCTTGTATGACTGGTAGGACGATTGAATGCGAGTGGTATATCATGCCCGTTCCTTTTCGTTCGACGATGGAAAGCAAGGCGGAGGTCGGGCGAGACGTAGGTGTCGTATCGTTCGGTTCGTTGAAAGGGCGCGGAATATCCCTGCCGCTAAAATCGGATGCCGTCGATTCCTACTGTATAACGAAATGAATGTGGGCTTACCATGGTGGCTGTTTAGGTGTTGTCGTGTGGGTTGTCTGGGTTGGACGTGCTCGAATTTCAGTGTTCAAGCGCCAAGCAGCATTTGCAAGTCGGTGGATTGTGTGGCCGCGGCAAGCGAGAGAGGTCACGTGCTTTTCGAACCTCCACCTCAGAACACGGTTTCCAATCCTCCCCATCCCCGTCAGCTACAAAAGCGATCAGCCAGTTCTATGCAACAGTCCTCGAAGATCATCCGGTCGACGGGCAACGGAGATGACTGCGTCTGCAAAGATGCTTTAGCCCTGGGGGTCGCTGATCAGCTACTCTGTTCACGTCAATGCGTATCCGAAGATATCTGCGTCCGGAGTATGCGACTGTAATAGCTATGATTTATGTTGTGGCTTCCACAGCCTCGTGGCATCGTATTTGGTCAGCTTCTGGTACACTCTTCAGCTATTGCTGCCTCATCTAATTGAACGCCTTTGCGGGAGCCGGCCGGCGATATCTGCGATGACGGGGTATTCCAGATCTTTTCGACAGCTCTAGCGAGCTTCTCTTGCAGTTCTGGAACGATAGAATGATTGTGTCCAAGTCTGCTCATGAAATAAGGTTTCTTTCGCGAAAAGTAGAAGTCTCCTTCTATGTCAAAGACGACGTTATTTATGATTTCTTTCCTGCACAAGGCAAGCTTTCTGTCGTTCTACGGGCGCCCTTTTCAATCGACGATAACAGGCTCGAAAGCTGTTTGGGCTCCTGTAAAACCATACAAGGAGGGACTTTACTGCTTTCCCGTCTAATTATACTATAAACACTGGCCTGGTAAGAATAAAATCTATCTGCCGAGTGCGCGTTCACAAGGATTGGAAAGAAGCATGGCTCTCACTCAACACCAAAAAATTATCGCGAGGTGAGGTTTGGCGATCTCTCCGTTCTCGAGTTGCCCGAGAATTTCCACATCGAACGCTCCGGTCGCACGCCAAATCCGAGGCGCGCATCGGTCGCATGTCCGCTAAGGCAGAACTTCATCTGACGCCTAGCAACTACGCCGTGTTGGCCTGCCTAAACCACACACAACCTTCCACTCTTCATCGATGTCCCGCACGCCATCGTCATCGCTTAGCATTATAGTTAAGAGCTTGGAATGTCGTGGAGTGGTGGGCAATTATATGTGGACAACTGTTTTGCGTGCAGGGCTTGGAATTGCTGGCCCGAGAAACAACTAGCAGCGACTTGCTTGCGCAGCTGTGCGACAATTGTCTAGATAGATGAATTCAATGTCCCAATCTTCTATCTACTGCGTTCCAGAAGCACTGTGACATGATACGTGAAAGCCAGGCTGCCATATAACCTTCCCACATGCCCCCAATCCCGCCGGCGAATCAGGGCGACCTAATCTGCAGTGTGAGTTGGAGCTTCTGCGACTGCCTTCGCACGACCCTCCACCGCCGACTTCATTCCGTACCAGCACCTGCCCAACGCAACCACCACCATGAGCGACTCCGAGTCTTCTGCGCTATCCTCGCCCCCTGGCAGCGACGATGAGCTATCACCAGTGCCAGAAATGATGCCCGACCTCCCAGCATTCAAAGCTGCCCGTCATGATACCTCTATGTCACCTCCACCCGATTCGACGCCCAAACGGAAGCGGCCAGCGTCGCCGCCACATGAAGAGGTGCTAGCAGACAATCCAGACATCGCCGTGAGTCGCCGGTGTATTTGCCACGTAGCGCCTGTGTTCTGCGCCCTTGAACGCGCTCTTGGTTGAGAAACACGTCGCTGACACGATTCGTACCTCCAGTTCATCGTTATGTTCCGGTCGCGCTTCAGCGAAGCCTTTCCTCCCAAGCTCATTCACTACGGACCGCAAGACATAGAGAGAGGGGTCGCCGATGCTCTCCCTACACCGCAAATCGAAAGCTTACTGTGTGCGCTGCTTGGGCTGGCTCTCAATCGCAAGAAATATGTCGAGTGAGTCCGCTCAGACCCCTGTATACCATGGTCAAGTGCAGAAGATTGTGGGAAAGAGCTTGAGATGGTGCGTCTGACAGTGCTGACGTCGCTTTGCTGTTGGTAGGAGGGGTCACTATGGACGAGCGCTCGAGGAGGCCATATCTGCCCACAAAAGCCAGTGGCCGCGGGCCTGGGGAGGCGTCAACCCTATTTCCGGCGGACGGTCCTTCAATACAATGAGCCCGCAGGAAAGAGTGCGTTCCCTAGTATCCCCTATCTTCTCTGCCGTCAGCTAGCTAACTCGATCACCTGTAGCTTACCCTCCTCAAGACCTTGATTATCTGGAGCCTCCATGGTTCAGAGACTATCCTCAACATAATCAAGGAATCCTACAAGCAGTCTCGCAAAGAGGATGATATCAACCAACCTCTCTCCGTACAACCTTGGGGTCGCGATGGTGACAAGAGGCGATACTGGCTGGTTGAGGGGAGGGATGACACCAACTTCAGGCTGTACCGCGAGAGCAATCCCGCACTGAAGCACAATACCTGGCGCAGTGTCGCGGGCACCATCGATGAGCTGAAGGCCGTTGCCGAGAGGCTCAACGAAGATGGCGCACAAGCATCGCGCAGGTTGGCCGAGATGATCATGAGGGCTGTCCCACGGTTCGAAGCTACGGAAGAGGTGCGAAGATTTTGAGGTTTCTCTACCCCATCCATTCACTAACATCACTCTAGAAACGCAAACGTCGCGAATACCGTCAAGTTCGTAAATCTCAGTTCGCTCGCGCCGAACCTGGCTTCTCTCTCTACGAGGGTCGCACTAGGGGCAAGCGCATGAAGTACACCTTCTCCGATGAAGAAGACGAGGCATCAGATGCCACTTCAACTCGACGATCTACACGTCAATCAGGCACAGGTACTCCGGCTGAGCTGTCGCGGCCCACCGTCACGGCAAGCGGTCGACAGATCAGGTCTCGTGTGGGAGGTGCATACGGCGAGTCACTCCTAAGCGGACAGGCAACCACAGACCGGCAGTCGCCTGCTACTGGAGACTATGCACATTCGGAAGCCTCCGAAGACGTCCGGCCGCAACATGGTCGCTCAACTCGCTCCGGTGGAGCAAAGCCAGCAGTCAATGGGAGGGGAGAAGCCGAAGAAACATCGATACCTATAACTCTCTCGACGAGATGGAGGACGAGGACGATGCCGCTTCTACAGGCAATGAGTGGAACAGCGAGGACAACGCAAACGATGCCGATGATGCTGGAGATGACGAGGGAGACGAAGATATGGATGACGAAGCGGAGGAGGAAGAACGGCCCCAGTCTAGCCTAGTCGTCCGTCTACGCTATCGAAAATCCCCAGCAGCAATCAAGCTCCTGTCTCCAGAGCCGCCTAGCGATCCTAATGCTGAGCGGGATATCCACAAGCCTCCGCCAACCATTACCGCAGCCCAGGCTCCGACCAATGGACACTCTCACAACACCACCTCAGCCCATTCTTCGTCATTTGGGCAGCCGAACGGCACGATAGATCGCTATCTATCCAAGCCCCAACAGCCACCGACTCACAATCCTTACTTCTCCGCTCCTCCGGCTGCTACTCGACCTACTGTTTCTGGTATTGCTTCGGTAGCACAGCCCTTTCAGGGCGCTCCACCGCACGCTCTGAAACCCAACGCTTTACCCAACGGTCTTCAGCCTGGCGTGCCGCCCGCTTCCGGTACTCAGTATGCGCAGCCGACGTACGGCCAGTCGTAGTTCCCCTTTTTTAGGGACCTATCGGCTGGTTTATCTCAACCAACTAAGCTTCCGAGTCCAATTACCTTACAGTGTTTTTCATTTAGTACCAGTTCTGTGTACCGGTAGGCTTTGCTCAGGTACTTTAAAAGCGGGCTGATGGAAGGTTTGCATGTACCATTGCATTTGGCGTGCGCATGGGGGCTCGGTCTGATATCTGGACGATTCTGGCGGAGTTCTAGACATGATGACTAGAGTGGTAGATCTACACTAATATTCAAGAGCTCTACGGTACTCTACAACATCAAAACTGTTGCCTGCTCGAGAAGTCCTCGCATTCATGTTGTCGCAGAAGTCGTTCTCTACAGAACTCTCGGAATGAAGCTCAATTCTCACGATCCTGCGACGACGAGATAGCCGATCCAGAGACGGTTTGAACGGCGCACAAACTAGTATACAACTTTCCCGTTCTAACATCCTCCACCATCAGGGTCCCATTAGGGATACTCTAAGCCACCCACTTCTCTGACAAGCTGCTTTGGTGCAGCTACGCCCAACTTGCACTCAGTATGGGTCGATATCCCGTCAAGAGGTTGCTGATCTGGTAATGCACGTGTCTACATAACTAATAGACGCGCCCGGCTGCAGCTATTCAGCAACGGCAACGGGCTAAGTGTCCCATGACATCAATTGGCGGTCTGGCTTGTCCACTGCGTAGTCGAAGTCCGAGCGGAGGAGTTCCTTCTCGCAGCAAACATTCTGACTATGCATAACTTGACCTCAGTGAAGCCGCTCCGGGACCGATGTTGAGTAGACCGATTGGATCCTCTGCAGCACCCCAGCCATTCAGGTTCCTGGGGCTTCATCAACTTCATCTCGCATCAGGCCCAACGGCTCCGGCACATCCGGCACATCCTCCTCATCAGCGACCGGAAAGCTAAGGTGCTTCCAGTCCTCGATCTGTCTCTCCGTCAGCACTCCACATATCCAGCAGCCCGCCCCTCAAACCAAATCTCCTCACCTCCTCAATAATACTCCTCATCCTATCCCTAATGCTCTCAACCGCATAACTCCCCAGCAGCAGCCTCAGCGGCGGGAACGAGCAATGCCCCAGCTGCCACACCAGTTCCGCGCTCTTGACCGCACTCGTCGGCTGCCGGTCATTGAGCCACCGCACCAGCCGCCGCGCATGACCCGCCGGCGCCGTCTCCCCCGCATAGATCTTGCTCGCGGGCTTCACGAAGAAGTGCCCGTACCGCTTCAGGCGCACCTCGCCCCCAAATCCTGCGCCACCGCCCGCGTTGCTGGTATCGTCGGGCTCGTCAAGCCGCACATGCCCCGGCTCCACAAGCGTAGCTTTAATATTATAGCAGTCAACCTCATAAAGCAAACTCTCAATCAGCCCCTCGACCGCATACTTCGTCGCGCAATACGGCCCCAACCCCGGCACGCCCAGCGCGCCAGCCGTGGAGCTAAAGATCAAGTATCGTCCCCCGCCTCCTGGGCGCGGAAAATGGGCAACGATAACGAGGTGATGTAGAAGGTGCCCCAGAAGTTCGTCTCGAACTGGTTGCGGACGTCGGCTTCGGTCTGGTCTTCAACCGCGCCGATGATGCCGTAGCCGGTGCAGTTGGCGATGATGTCGATGCGGGTGAAGGTGGAAAGGGCGCGCTGGTAGACGGCGGAGATGGTGGCGGGGAGGCGGACGTCGCAGAGGAGGTTGAGGAGGTGCGAGGATTGCGGGCTGCTGGAGGGGTTAGGGAGAGTGTTTTCGGCGGTCCAGCCCACGGCGACGACTTTGTCGTTGTGGGAGAGGGCGGCGCGGACGAGGGAGCGGCCTATGTGGCCGGTTGCGCCGAAGATCTGGCATGCTGCTAGGTTAGCCTTATATACCCTTTGCGTAGGCCGTCTATGAATCTGATAGCTGGGGAGATCCGAGCGTGCAACGAGATGCATACCACCCACACTGCCTGCTTGGGCGGGTTCTGTTCGCTCGGTGGCTCACATGTCGCAGGCAGGCGCAGCTTGGGGTGGGTTGATGCAGCCGTTGGCGACAGGGCTGGACTGGATGTAGCCTCCATTGTTGCGGAGCGTGGTGGTGCCTCGGTGGTGGAGCTGCGGGACAAGCGTCATTCTGCGGAGAGCTCGGAGGTTTCGGAGGTGGGGGGTTTGAACGTTCCAACGACGAGCCCACTGCAAGCACAACGCTCTGTTTCGAAAGAGGAGAACATGGCGGCGGCACAGGGTATATACCCAGAACAGTAACAATGCAGCTGCATTATGCTGACCAAGCGGCGCCAGACTACCCACCGCCCTCCCAGTCCTCCTCGTAAGCCCCCCCACACCCGCCATGGTCTGCTCAAGATATTCTAACCCACCCCAGCCTCTCCTTCACCCAGGGCTTCCTCCTCGGCCAACTCTCCATCGCCCTCCTAATAGTCTTCTTCATCAAATTCTTCATCTTCGGCGAACTCCCCTCCGCCGACACGCGCGCCGAGGCCTACGCGCTCGCCCGCCGCCAACGCACCCTCTCGCACGCCGCCCAGCAGCGCCAGCAACAGCTCCAGTACCAGCGCTCCCCCAAAAACGGCCCCGCTCCTCTTCTTCTACCACCTCCGCCCTCCCCCGAAACCTCGCCCGCAAACCCTCGAGTCATGTCTTGAGGAATCCGCCGCCCTTGACTACGGCGAGTATACTACGCAAGACGTTTTATAATACGTCGGGGCACCAGCCGGAGAGTCTGGACTGGTTCAATGTCCTCGTTGCACAGACGATCGCCGGGCTAAGGCAGGATGCGAGCGCCGACGACGCGATCTTGACTTCGCTTACCACTGTGCTGAACGGGGACAAGCGGCCGGATTGGCTGGGCGAGATACGCGTCACGGAAATTGCGCTGGGAGAGGAATTTCCGATATTCAGTAATTGCAGGGTCATACCGGTGGAGGATGGGGTGTTGGGGAGTGTGGGGGTGGGAGGGGAGAAGGACGGGGAGAAGGGGGTGGGGGGAGGGAAACAAGATTACAGGCGCGCATGGATGTTGATTTGAGCGATGTGATTACTCTGGGGGTTGAGACGACTCTGGTGCTGAACTATCCGAAGCCGGTGGTTGCGGTACTCCCGGTTGCGCTGGCGGTGAGCGTTGTGAGGTTTAGTGGGACGGTATGTGCCTCTCTCCGCTTCGTTTGCAAAGAGTAGAGACCCTCAGCTAACCGCGCACAGCTCTCCCTCTCCTTCATCCCTTCCCCTCCCCCTCCAGCCCCCCATCGCGCCCCTCATCTTCCTCCTCCACAACCACCAACCCGGCCCCCCAACCTCCCTCGCCTTCACCTTCCTCGACGACTACCGGCTCGACCTGTCGGTTCGCTCCCTACTAGGCTCCCGAAGCCGGCTACAAGATATACCCAAAATAGCAGAGTTAGTTGAATCTCGCCTGCACGCCTGGTTCGACGAGCGCTGCGTCGAGCCGCGCTTCCAGCAGATCGTGCTGCCGAGCCTGTGGCCGCGGAAGCGGAATACGCGGGGCGGGGACGAGGACGGCGATGTTGCTGTTCCAGCATCCGATCAGTCGACCGCAGAAGCAGAAGCAGCAGCAGCTGGTGGAGCCGAGCTTAGAGACACCCGGGAGCCCCACCACGAAGTTAACGACGCCAACGATAACAGGAGAGTAGACACACACTCCGCGCCCAGCAGAGCATCACGTTTGGATGTCCTCCCGCGGGACGACCCGCCCGACTCCGACTCCGATACGCTAGAATCCCGCCTCGCGCGCGACGGCGCACTCCTGCGCGAAGCGGAAGAGCGGGCGGGGAGCGGCCGCGCAGGCCTCAGGCTGAGCGGTTCATGGAGCGCGAGGGGCTGAGTAGACGCGGCAGCGAGAGGGGGTCGCTAGGGATGGATTTGCACAGGAGACCGGGATTGGGCTCGAGGGAAAGTAGTTGGGGGCCTTGGAGAAGGATGCCGGGGAGTTTGCCTACGTAGAACTGCTAATGATAGCAGAGCCCTGCTCCGACAAATGAAAAGCTCTGAACCTGTCATGAGCCTTGCGATTAAGCTGCTAGGCCTCACTAGACACTAGATAAGTCAGGCCGCTGTCCGAAGGCCCGGCACGCGATGCGGTACTGTATATAGATATCGATACCAAAACGTGGCTAATCCTACAAGCGACGAAACTAGGGGGTATCAGTAGACGTAAAGAAGAGCGTCTATTTGCAGACTCCAAAGAGGTTTCTCAAAAATCCGACGAAGTCTAAAATGCAAGAGAACGAGGCCAAGCCAAACCAAATGCTAAACGCCAATGCTGATGCTAATGCCGCGCGAACAGATGCCAAGTATTCAATGAAAAACCTCTGCGAGACTCCTTCTCCGGTCACTCCTATCGCCCGCCAACGGCGACGCCCGGCGGCAGATGCTGATTCCCAGTCGACCGTAACGTGCTGGGGTCAGGTATGTGACCGATGGGATATGGCCCAAAGTCGCCATGACCCTGAGGTGGCGGTACTGGGCCTATTGTAGGTGCAGGAGTGAAGTCGCTGGTAGCAGGTCTTGATGCGCCGGTATCTATTCCGATGTGCGGATCGGGGATTTGGATATCAAGCTGCAGAGTTCATGTCAGAATCGCCTTCCACCCAACTTCCGAGAAAGCAGAGGAATCATCACCCACATTCATATACCCCGTCCTTCTCAACTCAATGATCCTAACCCCCTCCTTACTCCCCACCTCCCGATTCCACCGCTCAATCCACTCCTCCAACGCCTTGAGCTTCCCCCTGACCCGCGTAAACCCCAAATCCTCCCACACCCACAACGTCGCAACCCCCAGCACAGCATCGACCCAGTTCCGCCACCCCCACGGATTAAACGCATCCACGAGCTCCCGGTTCACATGCGCTATTATCTGCCGGAACGCCTCTTCGCTGAGCACGGGGTCCAGCACCTCGGGGTATAGGTTCGCAAATGCAGGCGCGAGGTCACCGGCGACCATCCAGTCGCGCTTCACGCGGATGATGCGTGTGGATTCGGCTAAGGGTGAGGAGAGAGGGACGTGGGGATTTGGATGCGGGAAGCAGGGGTGGGAGGGGCCCCAGGTGTATTCGTCGTCCGTGTCGCCGTCGGCTGGGTCGGGGCCGATGCCCGCGCCGGAGGAGGTTGGGGGAGCCCGCTCACGGAGGCGGGCTGGGAGTTTGTTCGCTGGCGGTGGAGAGGCAGAGAGGCGCGCGAGGAGGAGGGTTTGAGGACGGGGAGACCGGTTTCGAGGTCGTGCGGCTGGCTGGACGGTTCGGGTCGCGGAGGAGGATCCTCGATGCCTGCGGCCTTAGCCAAGGCGCCTGACATTGTTGGTGGTGGATGCAGTGGAGAGGTCGACGCGGAGGGCGGATTGCTGCGCTTGTCCGGCGGCAGTGCTATGCTTGTCCTACCACTCCCACCGCCGGTAGACGGCTCGACGACAAGGGAGGAATGGGTGAGGCTTGCTCGGCTACGACGCTGTTCGGGGAGCGTAAGGAGAGGGTAGTCGTCTCGACCTTTGGAGCGTGGAGATGCGTCGTGAGCGACCTCAGGATGCGCGATTGGGATATTCGGGACGTTGGAAACGCTTGGGAACGGTACTTGGAGGTTTCGCGGAGAAGAGTTGATGGGGTTCCAAAGACGAGAGGCGGGAAGACGCGGAGCGGAGGAACGGACGCTGGCGGGGAAAGCGAAGAGGCGGTTGGTTAAGCTCCAGCGGGCGGGTGTAGGTAGCGAAGCATCTGCTGCTTGTGTCGACGCCGTTGTTGCGGTTGCTCGTAGGTTTGAGCTGCGGTATCAGATCACGTGCCGGGGATTCGCTGCAGCTTGCCCAGAATGGGGAGGAGCCGGGCTTAGCGTGTTGCTGACTGAGGCACTGCAATTGGATTGAACACCTGCATCAGGAGCATCTGTAGATTGGATAGTTGCGAACTGGATGATGAGACGGTTGTCAAACACTCGCGCCAACAAGAAATAGTGCTGGAATGCTCTCAACTGTCCAAGGCTGACGAGGTGGATAATCAACTACCTAGGGCTCTGACGAAGAGCCAAAGACCAAGGCGGGACCCGACGGCAGGGCGGTTTATTCGACTGAATATTCGCTTGGGCGGCATCAATATACCGGAATGCCTTCCCGCACAAACTCGTCCTCTTATTTGATGGCGTTTGGTCGCATTTACGTTCCGCATTTACGAACGGGGAGAGCGGCCACAGGCTGACCACAGCACCCTTCATGCCCAACGCCTTGCCGTGTCTATCACAATGCGAGTTCCCACGGCTCACGATGGTCGCTACCGAAGGACTGGGTATCCGCAAGCCGCTATTGAGCACATGACTCCGACGTTGGGTGACCTCGGGATATTGAGTCCAATTACGGCTTATATGCGGTGACTTGCGAGTTATCACATTGTTCCATCTACGATGGCAGCCTTTGAGGACTGTGTAGACACCACACACTAGCTCAATTGATCGCAAAAAAATCATTCCAGGCTTGACACACAACAGAACTTATGGAGCGCTGCGGTTGGTGGGAAATAAAGAATGTTTCTCGAAGACGCCGCATCCGTCATTTCCCCTGGCCCTGGCGCGACTAGGAGAACCACAGGTTTGGTTGGTGGAAGTGACTAGAGTAGCCTCGTCCTAACGGCTCTGAGATGAAGAGCACGGCTGACGGTGCCATGGTTGGAGCTAAATATCCAATAGTGCAACAAAAGAGATGTCTTTGTGCGACGACCTGAGAACGGAGCGAGCCCTTTGAGATGCGTATCGATGCACTCACGGTGAGGAATGCATTGCTTGTGACTTCATAAGTAAGGCATTAGATTAAGGATTGAAGTAGCTACTATAGAGCCCGTAACTTTTCCTCCCAATGTACGTATCCTATACCCCTAACACCGTCAGGAGCAATCATTCCCATGATTATCCGGGGTATATTGCGCGTCTCACACCCCCAACGAGAACATGAATAAGAAAAGTACCGCCCCGCCTACTTCACTAGTTAGGCCCTCACCTCCATTCTTTCCTCCTCCCATCCTCAGCAAAGCCCATCCCCCACATATCCCAAATCCCCTCCATCACACATTCGCCCCCGCCTGCATCCTCCTCAACGCCTCCCGATGCGCATCCAACATATCCCCCTCCTCATCAACCCCCAGCCATCCCATCCCTGTACTCCCTCGCGCTCTGCTCCTGGAGCGCCGCAATCTGCCGCTGCCGCTGCTCCGCCAGCATCGCCGCCCTGCGCCCCTCATCCACAACAATCGGGCCCGCCGGCACCTTATCGAGCGCGAGGCTGGACCGCCAGTTCGCGAGCGTGGTTTCCTGCCTTCGGGGGTCGATGCCCGAACTGCGGCGAGGCTGGTGCGAGTTGAAGGTCTGGCGGAGCGCGGCGCCGCTGTTGGGGAGGTGCTGCGCGTCCGGGAGCAGCGGCCATGTGCCTTGGCGGTTGCGCTGCTGTGCTAAGATTTGGGCTTGCGCTTGTGCTTGGAGTTGGGCCGCCTGCTGCCGCTGGATTAGCGCTTTGCGCTCTGCGAGGGACATGTTTTCGCCGCCGGAGCTGTCGAGTAGCTGCTGCTTCCGTGACGACAGCGAGATGTTGTCGCTGTCGGGCTCGAGGTCGAGATTGAGGCCGCGCACGGAGGCGGAGTCGCTGGGCGCGATGACGGCGACGCTGGGGGTTGAGCCGGAGGGGTAGGGCGTCATGTACGGCATGAAGGAGGTTGATTGCGGCTTGCTGCGCAAGATACCTTCGCGGCGGCCGAGGAGCGTGCCGGAGGGTAGGGGCGAGGGGGCAATAATGTCGGCTGGTGAGTGTCGCTCTTCGATGGGTGACTCGACGAGGGTTTCATTGATGAGGGGAGTGGAGGAGTTGCGCAACCCGCGCGTGACCAGTCTTGTTGCAGAGCTGTTGTGCGATGGAGGCGTAGTCGTGCCTGGGGCGCCATCTGGGAAGCCTATCTTAGGGGAGCCGGACGGAGGTCGACCCATAGAATGTCGGAAAGGGTTGTTGCTTGCAGGAAGTAGCGCTTCGGGCACTGGTGCAGCGGCTTCCTTGAATCCATTATCTACTCTCATGCCAGGTGATGCCGGTTCGAGTTCGTCGAACTGAGGCCGCTCAGCTGCTTCGAGGTGCTTAGCCCACTCGTTTGTTCTGTAAGATAGCACGACCTTCGATACATTTGCCGGCAAATTCTCCTTAACAAGCTCTCGAACCACAACGTCTTCGGACACATCTGAAGCTGGTCCAGACTTGCGCGAAGCACTCTTCGCATCTTCGCGTCTCGTTCCGGATAACACGGACTGTCCTTGCTGGTTCGCTAAAGAGAGTCTTTTGCGTTTGTCATTGGCCTTTGGATCAGTGCTAGCAGTCAGAGACTTGCGCAATTCAGCTGTGCCTGCTGGATCTTCATCTGCACCGGACGGTGCGTGAGTCTTCAGGATATCTGCGTCATGCGGCTCGATGGGCGTGTCGCCCTCGCTCATTGCCGATCGAGTTGGTAGTTCGGACGTCGGTTCTCCAGTATCGATCAAAGATCTTGGTCTCTTGTTCGGGGAAGGTGGTGCGAGCAAGTCTTTCTCAAAGCCGTTCGCAACCGGAGACGTAGGAGGCGATAATGCTGGGAGGGATATCCTGTCTTCATCAATTTCATCAAACGTAGCTGCAACCGAAGACCTCGCGTCGTCTTCTATATGTGGTACAACTAGGGCTTCCTGTGACTCTCCGAGGTCTCTTGAGCCCCTGTTTATTGATAGACGTCTCAAAGCCGATGCCGCCGATGCTCGCTTTGATTTGGGTCTTTCAGCAGGTAATGTTTCCGGAATTGTTGAGACAGACGCAGTGTCGTTCTCGTCCTCGTCTCCGCTGTCAGGTATCCTGAACGGGAGAGGGATGATTGGGGGCGGTGGAGGAGCCGAACTACGATGGGATGCTCTCGGTGAGCTAGAAATGCGGTGTATAGCTCCATCAGGCCTCGATTGATCCGTAGAAGCCCTTACGCTCGTGGATGAGCTGCCGTGGTGGATCGAGTTGCGCGAAGAGGCCTCGTTTAATGCCTGGATAAGATTGCCCTGCGGATCGATTTGGTGGATATCGTCGTCCTGTGCCACTCGCACAGTGACCCTGCTTGCCCCGTTCTTCTTGCTACTCCCTCTGGCCATCAAGCCCTGCCGGCTCTCTTCTCTGACGCTTCCGAGATCATCCATTTCTATGCTGTCTGAACTGATCCGTCGGGCATCCTTCACGCTTAGTGATCCCTTATGCATGCTGTCGTCCGAAGAGCTTGCTCCGTTGGCTTTGGTCCGCTTGTCACCGTAGACAGCCTCCCACTCTGCACGTTCCCGTCCAAGGTTATTTTCGATTCTCCGGCCAGCTTCCTCCTCCATCCGTTCTAGGCTGTCGTCTCGTTCGCGGCGCTCGACTTCCTTTTTCTGGCGGCGCTCTTTGATGACCTTCCAGAGCCTGAACTGCGACATCAGGCCGAAGATGAAAAAGACGATTGTGCAGGCGATCTCAACTCGAATGCCACGTGTGATCGGGTAAGTTTCTGTGTGTAGAGGAAACAGGTCCGAATTGATATCTGATGACGGTTAGCTTCCCAACCGTCCGAGGTTCCAAACATATTGATCTTCGATACTCACTCCAGATGTAGATCCAGAACTCTTTCAACCCTGCGCAACTGAAGCAATCAATGCCCAGAACCATGGCAGTAGCCCCCGCAAATGCTATGCACACTATCAAGCCGTACGTCCTTGTGTAGCGGCTGAATGATAGAGAGAAGGCGACGCAGCTCATCACTCCGATGAAGATTGCTCTTCCGGTGCCCGACCTGATCAAACTGCCCTCTCTGACAGAGAGAAACCACATGCTGAGACAGAATCCTCCCAGTAGGCACCCGAGGCCTTCTGTCACGTCTTGGAATATCAGAGCGAGAGCACCAAGAATTAATCCAGTAACGCAGGCTGCGACAAAGAAAGCGCCTTGGACCGCGTCAGATACTGGAGGGTTCATGACATATATGATGAGAACCTGAAAGACGGTGTCAGCATAGTATAAGCGGGCTGCGGTTGTCCACTTACGGTAACCGCAAGGCTTGTCAAATATGCCGCGGACATTGATATGTATAACCTGCAAATCGTATTAGGTCGGGTCACTGTACATCTGGCGGAGCTGACCTACCAACGGTTCTTAATTCCAATGATGGTATACACAAGCCCACTGGCCAACAGGGAGACTCCCATGACACCAGTGGAGGGCGTAACTTTCGGTTGGATAGGCAGAGCATTTCCGATGCTCGTTGAGTTGTCTATACCGTTAGGATTCCTTCAACATCAGCTGCTTATAAACTCACCGCTTGTCGGTAAAGGTGTGCCATTCGGCAGAGTCGGAGATGCATCAGCTCCAGTCCCAGACGCTGCAATAGGGATTGAGGTTATAGATTGATTAACGCTCGTCGAGCTCGCCGCCGTCGTCTCAACCGCGGACCCGTCACTTGTCGAGCTGGCATCGCTAGTTCTAGTTGACTCGTCAGATGAGGTAACCGCCGTCCCGGTTCGTGTCGAGCCATCTGCAGTTCTCGAGGGCGTAGGGGAAGGCGTGGGGCTCGGTGAATCATTCGTTGTCTCTTGTCGTGCGCCGAGAGCATATGGTGATGCTGTAGTGGGATTCGAGCATAGTAGGAGGACAGCGAGCGCCACCAGAAGATAACGGATGGATATCATTTTATCTCTTCAACATTTGCGCAATCCGGGGTGCATATCTCCCATAATCTTCCTCTTATCGCGACACTTGAAGCACGCTCTTTTGAGGATCCTCCTACGTGGAACACTTTCAAGCAACAACTGCAACACCGCACCGCACGATAACCTGGACGCAGAGAGAGAATAAAAATATAAGAAGGAATGTGCGAAGAAGTGTGGAGAAGTCTCGAATCAAGGCATGAGGTGCCAAAGTCTCCGAGACGTTAAGCTTACCTTACTGCGGTAATCTACATGGGGAGACCAACCAGCAGGGTATATCATGCATGCTACAACGGTAAAGCAGAATTGCATCGCCAGAATTGCCGGGGAGAACTGCTCCCATTGGAGAGTATTCCAAGATTCCAGCTGCTTGTTGGTGAAATGAGCAAAGCTTAGGCCCTCAGTTCCAACGCTTGGTACGGACAATTCGTTCCTAGGCGCCAATTGATGGCTTGTGGAGGAACAAACTTTACCTGATATGTGACTCGTAGGCATTGCTTCGAGGGGTGGGGAGATTGCGCCAACAGCGCAACGGTGCGCCATGATTGAGAGGTTCACGGAACCTCATCTTGAGTATTGGCTGGGCAATACAAAGGCCAGTGCGTCCAAGATGTCGAGATACCCAATAACAAACCTCATCGCGAACTTCCACCGCCGTATTGGAGCTGCGTCACTCCGCTTATCCGGCGCAATGTGTTCAATCTGCGCGCTCGTCACGAACGTATCTTGAAGTGAGCATGACGCATCGAGTTGCTGCTCCTGCTCTCGCTGGCACTCAGCGCAGCAGGCACATGGCGGACAGTGGGCTTGGTTCAGCGAGCGTCGACGTTGGTACCGGACGGCTGAGCACCAGTCAAGCGAGATTGCAGCCCATGATCTCCAAGACGGAGGCAAAGTGTTTCACGCCAACCGTTCCAGGAGATTAATCTGCACCGTCTTGCCCGGAAGAACAGCCGGGACGTCAGTCTGTGGTCGGAGTTGAGGCGGCGGGTTCGGCTGCTCATTCTGCGTCTGCAGGGTCAGGGCCGTCGTGTGGCAGGCGAATGCGGAGCGCGGGTTCAGCCATGCGGATCCGCTCATCGTGCATTTCCGTCCTTTGTGCATAATCAGGTTTTGAAATGCTCGTGCTGAGGGACGGCGCTTTGATGTGATTGAAGCTTGACCGCCGGGGCGTTGGGTGCCGTTTTTCCCGTAACCATGCGACAGCTGGGGACATCAGCGGCGAATGGCATTTGCAAGTTGTCAATCGTTATGGGGAAGCGTTTGATCGTCAGAAGATGAGGCGCGCTATCAAGCTCGGCGGATATTTTTAAACGTGAGCATTTGTAGCCGACAAGCAGTCGTACAAAGCTCACGTCGATCAACGTGGATGGAAGAGCTGTGTCGTGAGATGTTTGGTCTACTCAGACTTTGAGCCCTAAAGGTGCAACCAATGCTCACGAGGTAGACAGAAACTCATAACATCGCGAATAATCATGGTTTCGGAAGGCGAATGCGGTTGTCTGCGCCGCGAAGCGCTACTGTCAGCGTGCGAGGAAACCGGTGGCAAAGGATGAACGCAACAACCCGCAAGGGGTCCTCGTGATAAGCAGACGTGTGGCAAGATGCGAGGCGTCGTGGAGGAGCGGCAGGCGTCCGGGAAGGCATTGCGGTGGTGAAACACTCGACGACCGGCGGCACCAAAGTCCTCAAACTCTCCGGTCTCACGCACAATGTGACCAGTAATCAATTGGGGAAGATGCAGAGCAACTCCTGCAAGCACAGCAGCCTGCACAAGTCGCCTCTCAATGGTTGTAGTACAAGATCTATGACCTCTAAACCCATGAGCGCCTTCGCCGTGACCTCACACGTCAACTAAACAGCAGCTATCCACCGCGCCAAACCCAGCTGCGACACCACCCTCTTCACTCTGATCGCCCTTGGTCCGCAGCAGATACCCCGCCTCCTCATTGTGCAGTATTTCGCCCTTCCCATCATTGCCACCGTTCTTCCACAGGCACGTGCCATAGACACCAAGCTCGCAGATGACGCCGCCGCTCTGTACCTCACCGTTCCTGAGAATGATGTTCCTCTGCGCCGGAGGCTCAATCATCTCCATGAGTATATGCGCAGGCCAATGGGACTCTGGTAACTTCTTCAGAAAGTCCGGTATTGCTTTCCGATAGATGTTGTTGCCGCCACCCTCACGCTGCGGTTTCAGTACGTATCTAGCGGCCGTAGATGGGTCTGTGGCTAGCTTGCGCGCTTCCTTTCCGGCTTCGCTCTGATCGAGGGGGTAGATTGGCGCGAATGTCTTCAGTACTCGTGCGGCCATTGCTTCGTCCGGCAGAAAGCGCGAGAGGTGAGGTGAATGAGGCGTTGCGAGAACTTGCTGTACCTTCTTGCAGCCAGCAAGGTGGGTGAGAATGCTTGGGCATTTGATGGCTCTACTCCGCTCAAGATGGAGCCTCGCTTGCCAGTCTTCAGATCGGGGATAGTCGTCCGGTGAGTAGCCGGCTCGGAAGTAGATTGTTGAGACTTCATAAGGTTCGGAAGGGGCATAGGGTGGATGGTAGAGAAGATTGCGGTCAGATTCTAACTTGGTGTCTGTAAGGATACGCTGGAACGGCAAGCGAAAGGATCTGATGCCGTTCTTTTGGATTAAGGAGTATTCTAGATGTCTCTGATCAAAGACGTTCCGTTCCGGGTCTTGCACAACGAAGAGAACGCAGGTTGGCCTTGAGCTCTTTGGTGATCCGTACGCTTGGTGTGCGGCAGCCAGCCCAGAACTCAGGAAAGGTACCGATTTACTTGCCGGCAAAGGAGACTGTGTAACGAGTCCTGATGAGAAGGTCAGTACTGGTGCATTCCTAGGGAGATCAGAACCTCTACAACATGAAGATGCCCGTACTTTGCCGTCCTCATTTGCACGCCCTGGAAGAATAACGCAGCCGCTCAACTTCGACGGTAAAAAGGCCCGAGTGGGAAATTACTATAGCACTTACCATCTTTGTTGGGCTCAGGCCTCAGTGATGCTGCTGCGGCGGGATAAGCGTCCACCAAGGCAAGGTAGCTGTGTAAAGATGAGACCTGAGACGATAGACCCCCGAAAGACGAAGCAATCGTATTGAACTCAACTTGCTTAATCTCCGGTTTCGCGCCTGAATCTTGAGGGTCCACATGTACCATGTAATCTGAGCGAAATAATCCAAGGGAGTACTCTTGTACATAACCCTCTTTCTTAACGGCAAGATGGGTCTTCCAGAGCTTCCCTACAAAGTCATCGATGCCAATAAGTTCGTCAACGATCCCTTCGAGCCACTCTTCATCCTGGGCAATGGCTGCGTACAGCTCATTGTAAGCTTTCTGAATGGCAAGAGCTTCCTCGAAGCATGCCCGGGGAAAGAGGCTTGGGAAGAGGGTGAGTGGTGCAGTGATTGCGAGAACTCGTGATGCCTATTCATACAGTCAGTCTCGCTAGTATATTGTTTGTGTACGAAGTCAAGTCCTTGCTACATAGCCTTTCGCTATTTGAGAGTAGCTACGCGGCGGTATACCGGGAACTACCCGTATCTTGCTCGACCTGTATGCAGGAGATCTGGCGGCAAGACTAAAAGCTGCACGCTTGGTATGCTTCTGCATGTATAGTACAGTGACAGACAGCTCAATTTGCCGCATATCTGACCATAGTCTCTCTTTACAAGAAATCTCAAATATACTCAAATGCTCCACGTTGGACGAAGTGATATTAACTATTGGAAAGCCACTCACTTTTTCCGCTACATCATGTCCTGAAATACCTAAATCCTGATCCAAGAAAGATGGAGCCGGCCGCACCGCAAGCCCATGTGCAATTGACCAATCGTTGACTGAGGTCACCAGGAATTGCCTTTGCTCCTCGGAGAGATCAGGTGGATAGCCAGGGTAGATTGAGGGAGCCATCTGGGTTTTCTCAGCGCCTTCTGCTCACCACACGTCCTGAAGAATCTACCTCGCGCTTTTCATCTAGAAATCGCAACGATCATTACTCAGCAACGGCCTGGTGCGGGTTGATGTCGTGCTTTGCCGGAGTCTCATCTTGGCGCCAAGAAGGCTCTCATCGATAAGCCCTATTAACGTTCCTCTCTCATCGCGTCCTGATTGAGCGCGTCTAAAGCGTTTGCGGGGGCTTTGATGCCTTCTGCATCAATGCTGAAGGAAGACGCATCCAAACCTGGAACATGTGCCACAACTTGATAGTTAGTACCAACATCACTTGCGTCGGCGAGAGCTGCAAGCATCCAAAACGTTCCTCAAGCTACAGGCCTACTTGAGGAAGCCTCTCCGTAAGTTAACATTTCCTGGACGCGCACCTTCTGTTATTTTCGTCTTGTCTACCTAGGTAGTATTGGAGCATTACACATGCAGTCAATGTTTAGGGCTTCATTTCACCGTCGCGGCGCAGCCATCTTCTTCGACATTAGCGCTAGCACCGAACTCGCATCCCAATCTTCTATGACAACTATCTCATCAGAAAGGCTCCATTCGTGGTGCTCTTCGTTTTGTTATTACTTACTGACGGGATAAAGGGAGCTTTCTGGCCTCCTTCGTTACATTTAGCATATTCGTTCAAGACCTGGAAGCACCTCTAGCTGTCACACTCTTAGCAAGCACCTACTCGCAAAGACTGACTCCAGTCCTTGCCTACCCTTCACTTCACCCTCCGCTTTTTCTTTGGTCACCTCCAAACTCTTTCAACCTCCTCCTTCGTCATCCTTCCGAACATCCCGTTACTATTCGAAAACTATTTGTCGTCAATGTTACGTGATCATCTGGAGCCTCTCACGATACACCATGGCTTCGACTGATCCATGGGACTGGTCTGTTGACGATGTTGTGGAGGCCTTTTGCGGATGGACGTCGGTAGCTCCCAGAACGCAGTTGCCCGACCCACAGATTCTTGAAACCAAGCTTCGCGAACAAGAGGTGAACGGTTCCACCCTCTTGACCGCCATCGATCATGTCGTTCTCAAGGAAGAGTTTGGCATCAAGCCACTCGGTCAACGGAACGCCATAGTCCTAGCGATAAATCGCCTTCGCCCCCAATCTCAGTTGTACGAAACTCATATCGGGCTCCCCCTACAAGCCAGAACTCCTTCGGCGGGGTACCCTTCTCTCCGAGCCAGATCTACCCTCTAAGCCAGCCCTTCACGCCAAGTCAGCCCTTCGCCTATCTCGGTTCACCGGCGCCGATATCCTCGCCTTATGTCCCCACTTACCGCGGCCTACCGCCAATTCCCTCTTTCCCTTTACCAAGCCCTGAAAGGACTCCACACAGCCCTGTACGACAGCCAGCACCTTCAGCTGCGGTAGGCGCAGATGTGGGTGTGCACATTCGGCCGGGAGAGATACTCGTGGAAGACGAACATGGCCGGAAGAGGCGCAAGCTCAATTTGTCGGCACCATTGCCCCAATCTGGCGAAGCGCGGCCGGAAGCCATGTCGGTGGACGCGAGAGACGGGGCACTTCCGGAAATAGGGCCGCATGGCGACCAGCCAGGGCAGGGGTCTTCTCAGGTCGTCATGAGCAAGAAAGAACAACGTGACAACCATCGACCGTTCAAAGACCAGCATGCTCGCATCAATATTCGAGGCTTTCTGGGAAGACAAAAGCTTCCAGTGGACAGGGTGTTCTTTGACGAAACCGCGATAGGACAGGAGCTTCCCACAGACACGGACATGATCACTACGGAAGAGGGCCTTAAAGCTGCAACGGGCTTCGAGTTTGCCTTCGTCAACTCTGTAGAAGCCGAAGGCGTTCAGCGCTATGTTCAAAAGCAAATGCGGCATTTCATGCTCGGTCCTGAGCGGGACGAGATCACAAGAAGCGGTCAACCAGCAACAGTCGTCCATCCATATCGTGACTCCCTGCGCGGTGACCAATCCAGGCACGCTATCCTGTTCGAACGGAATGGGGAGCGTGTCAGCGCTACCAAGCAGGACGCCACTTTGCAGGACAGTGATCTCCCCTTGGATACGAACGATAACCACGATTGGGATTTCTTGATGCACTGGAACAAAGAGAAGGGAGGTGACGAAGTACTGCCAGTACTCGGTGAATCCGATGACGACAGCGTGTACAGCTCAACATTCGTTGCTGAGCTCGAGGCTGAGCGTAAAGAAGCCGAGGAGAGCGCGAACAGTAAACGCGGCCCGTTGACCATGGAAGAAAAGTTCACTGTCATGGATGAAGAGGTCAACAGTCTGGCTGAGAGCTGGAGAGCCAGGAAACTTCCGTTACGTGAAGCCAGGGCCTGGAACGTATGGTCGAGTGCAAAGACGCTGAAACAGCGCACCATCCTTATCACGAAAGCGGAGCAACGCATCGAGATGTTCAACACGCGTATACAGAAGTACAAGGTCGATATTTTCCAGCAGATTTGGGATAAGGCATCGGACCTCCGGCAGCAATGTCAGATTCTTGAGCAGACCGTGTTCGATCGTGAAGAGGAGTCGTTCAAGATCAGCGTCTGGCGAAGGCAGCATCCTCCTCCTCGGCTTACCGGCACCGTTCGAAGCAAGAAGAGGATCGCGCGGGTCCACGACAGTGAAGGCGGCGAATCCGTTGGCAGTGAATCAGATGCCGCTTCCGAAGTTGACGATATTATTGAGGAGCCAGCCGTAACGGACGCAGATGGTCCTGGAATTCCTGCAGTTGGATCAGCTGAAGCTTCACCGGAGCCCCTTCAACAGACCATAGCAGATCCTAAGCTTTCGTCACCTGACGGGCATGATAATGAAGAGAGTTTGCCTGAGCCGAACGTTGACGATGAGATGGATGACGAGATGGATGACGAGGTGGACGACAAGATGGACGCCGACCTGGACGCCCTGCTGATGCCAATAGAAGCTGCCGACACAGCTTCTGAATACATCCCATCTGCACACAGTAGCCCAGCGCCACTGTTGAAGGCTAAATCCGAGCCGCGGGTGTTGAATCCCATCCGGTCGACCGAAGTCATCGACCTAACAATCAGTTCAAGCCCGTCGAAAGCTTCCAGTGAGCCACCGACCGACAACGAAAGCCTTCGCAAGTTAGTGTCCCAGCGGTCCAAGCCTCTTACAGGTTCGCCGGAAGATGCAAGTGTTGAGGATGTTCGCGCATGGCCTTGGAGCATGCTCGAAGAACGCAATGATCGCAAGCGCCTCGTCATCAAGTTACTTCGAACAATGACGCAGCCAGCCGACTATCGGTCTATGAAAAAATATCTCGAAGCTAAGACGGAATCCAAGTTTACGGCAAAAGTGAAGGAATCGTTGAATGATATGGAAAAGGGTCAATCGGATTCCGCTGAGGGCAAGTCGTCAAAGTTGAAGATTATTACCCGCTTTTCCCGTCTTTACATGTGCTGGCACTTGTGCTCGCACCGGTTCTGGTCGGGAGATATAGCTTCGGAGAAGATCAGGGCATGCCAAGTCAAGACGTTTGATAAGGATTTTGAGCCGTTCTACCAGTTCCTACGCATCGTTTTGTTGCATACCGAGGGACCCGCCGAAATCACTTCAGAGCAGCCCACGGCCGCTGTACAACCCTTCCCACGCCTGAAAATTACTCACAGGTCCAGTGAGGAGCAACGAGAACTTAGCGAAGAGGTATGTGAAACAAGCTCTGAAGGTGGACAAGGGAGCACGTTCGGTGGCCACTAAAAATTGAGTTTCCTTCTATTCGTTCTTGAGTTACTAATGTCAGCTGCAGACCTCCCCACCGTTATGTCGCTCGCCCGAATTGGAATTTTTTGACCAAGTGGGAGCGGCGTCTACGCCTCACAGGAAACGCAAACGCAACCTACAGAAAAGCAGCTCGACCCTTGCGGCTCAGCAAAGCGCGGCGGAGCGTCAACGCGCTCAAGCGGAACGCGAAAAGGAGCTCCGGGAGCAATACGGTAGCAACTTCAGCTTGGACGACAACAGAATAATTGTCAATACAGGCAGGTCCGATGAAGAGGCCTTCATCTACATCAATCCGCACATCGGAGCAGACATCAAGAAGCATCAGATCGAGGGAGTTCAATTCATGTGGAGGGAGATTGTCTCTGCAGGTGGCTCGGAAACGTCAGGTTGCCTGCTTGCTCACACTATGGGCTTAGGGAAAACCATGCAAGCGTAAGTTGCTGTTCTGGGTATGTCTTAATATGGACTGACATAGCCGGTAGCATTACACTACTCGTGACAATCGCAGAAGCGGCAGCGTCCGGTGATCCTGCTGTGTTTGAGCAGATACCCGGAAACCTACGCAAGTCGCGAAGCATGATACTCTGCCCACCATCTTTGATTCTCAACTGGCAAGACGAACTGCTCAGATGGGCGCCTGACCCAAGGGCAAAGAACATTGGACAAATTCACTACATCACCTCGGAAATCAAGCTACCCGATAGACTTGAAGTGATAAATGATTGGTACCATGACGGTGGTGTGCTCATCATAGGCTACGAGGTAGGTCCAGGGCGCGGTCGTTTTCGATAGCATGCCGAGGCTAACGGTGAACAAGATGCTTCGGATGCTTGTGGAAAACAAAAGCAAAGGTGGCCAGGCACCTCTCAATCCGGAGCAACACGACGTCACCGCCAAACAGTTGCTCAACGGTCCAAACATCATTGTGGCGGACGAGGCCCACAAACTGAAGAGGTCGACGACTGGTGTGTCAAAAGTTGCCGCACGGTTCAAGTCCCGAAGTCGTGTAGCTCTTACTGGATCTCCGCTCGCCAACAATCTCGAGGAATACTGGGCAATGATCAATTGGATCTCACCAGGCTACCTCGGTGATCTGCCAGAATTCAAGTCTAACTACAAAGAACCCATTGAAGAAGGACTCTATGCGGAGAGCACCCCATATGAACATCGTCGGGCTCTCAAGAAGCTTGCTGTTCTGAAAAATGACATTGACCCAAAGGTCAACCGCGCAGACATCACGGTTCTGAAGGACAACCTAAAGCCAAAGATTGAGTTCGTTATCACGGTCCCACTCACACCTCTCCAAGAGGAAGCGTACAAGCTTTTTGTACGGTCTCTTCTCAGTGGTCTAAGCGACGACGTTGCCAACACGCGTCTTTGGAGCTGGCTCGCAATTCTGAATCTCCTGTGCAACCATCCGAAGACTTTTATTGACAAGATCACGCAGAAAGACGTCAAAAAGCGACCCAAGAAGAGTGCGAAGCAGCCGAAGGTTGCTGATGAACCTGAAGACGAGGCAGTCGATGCTGCCGATAACCCGGAAGTCATACCATCGGATGTGGACGTGTCAGAACTGAAGCTCTCCACGTCGCTGGTCCAACAGCTGGAGCACCTGTTTGCTGCCATCGATCGCCCTATAAGCTCCACAAAATATTCGCACAAGGTGGAGATGTTTGTGAGGATTCTAAAACTCGCCAGAGATGCAGGCGATCGTGTCCTTGTCTTCTCGCATAGCATTCCGACCTTGGACTATCTTGCCGAGTTATTGACGAAATTGAAGAAGCGGTTTGCTCGACTAGACGGGAAAACTGGAATGTCTCGTCGGCAGAAGCTGTCTAAAGACTTCAATGACAGTGATGACTATGATGTCTTCCTTATCTCAACTCGTGCGGGCGGTTTGGGCTTCAATCTGCCAGGGGCCAACCGCGTAGTCATCTTCGATTTCAGCTTCAATCCGACCTGGGAGGAACAGGCTATTGGCCGCTCCTACCGCATCGGACAAGACAAGCCGGTCTTCGTATACCGACTCATCGCTGGAGGAACTTTTGAAACAAAGATCTGGGACACAGCGGTTTTCAAGACGCAGCTGGCCTCTAGAGTGGTAGATCGGAAGAATCCCATGAGATATGCCGCAAAGTCACGAGACATGCTCTTCAAACCGAAACCTGTACAGCAGATGGACCTTTCTGACTACAAAGGGAAAGATCCTCAGGTCCTCGACTATATTCTGGAAAGCAGCGATATAATCCGCGCCATTTCTACAACGGAGACACTGCAAAAGGAGGCAGGCGATGATCTCACGGCTGAAGAAAAAGACGAGGTAAAGCAGATGATTGCGGAGGAGAAGCTCAAGAAGGAAAATCCAGCACTATGGAGAACCAGACAAGCCCAAGCCGCACAAGCCCCAGAAGCCGCTCGAGATGAGGCGTGGCAACGTCAGTTCGCAGCACTTGTAGCCACTGGAAATCAGCCAGGCCTTGCTGGGCATACGACAGATTTCTCGGCAAGCCAAATGTCAGCAAATCCAGGACCGCACCCTCTCACCGCGAATTTTGCGCCTGCAAACATGACCCAACGGCATGACTCTTCTACAACGCCCCCTGAGGTGAATGATAAGACTGTCAACCTGACGAGTCTACCATATACTCCCTCAGCGCCAGCGTTGCATATTCCCCAAAGGCCACCACAATCGCCATTGACAGCGTAGAGAAAGGCGATGCACCTGCTCCTGAGTCTCCACCGCCGGTCCAGTACGCAGCGACGCCACCTTCAAGCCCACCTCCGATGACCTCACCACGTGATTCGCCGGACTCGGTATTGGGACCACCCGTTAAGCCGGATGCAATCACGCCACCGGCTACGGCAGATGCTGGATCAACTCAGGCAACATCAGACGCGTCAAAACCATCGCCTTCCAACGTACTGGATACACTCCGCAACACCTTCAGATGGCCGCGCAACTGAGCAGCACGTGCAGAATCCTTTACTCGCCAAACCCAGGGCGCCCATCAAGACGGCCTTTCCCACAACATATCTCGGCGAGGTACCATGTCGGGGTGTCAGCTTTGCAATCTAATCCAGTAGGTCGGGTTGAACTGGGAACGCGTGTCTCCAGAGAAGAAGATCTCTCAACCACGATGGCTTGCGGCGACCATGAAGTTACACAAGAAACCGGGGCTGCTCTCTCTCAGGATTTTGCTCTATGGGACAGCACTTTCCATTGCGACTCCACTTCATGTTACTCTTTTTCTTGCGCTGCCTTAGCGACCATAATCATGGGGGTTTTGGCATATCGCGTCTGCGAATCCACCACTCTTGCTTGCTTTTTTCCTTTTTTTTTGTGGGTGTGCATATGGCGGTTTGCAAGGGCGGCTTGCTTTTGAGATACCCCTACTTTGCGTGACAGTGGTGGACGCATCTTTGCTTTCTTCTCTCACTTGCAAGATTACAACGTGCACTGCAGCAGCACGGGACATAGGCATGCGGAAGCGATGACAGTTGATAATCTTCAGCAGAATGAACGAATCTCAGCACTTAGCGCTTTCGTGCAACGATTGAAAGCCACAAAAGGTTGCCTCATGGGCTGATTATGAGTTGGTGAATGCATAGCGATGCAGACACCTCTACATGCGCTCCGGCTTCGAAGTCCTTCCTGGCACCCGTCATATTCAGGACATGCCCCCTAATCGGCGAAACTCATGCCCAGTTCGGGGGCGAAGGCCTTGTTAGGATTTTCCAAGCAACATGTCACATTCCCTTCCGTAGCAGCCTCCAAACAGATATGCAGCCCGGCCTCCATCCCTGAACCACCCCGCAGATTAGTAGCTAAGGAGGAAGAGCATCCATTAACGGCGACGCATCTTCATCCCTCGCACAATGAGTTGTCAAGGCCCTTTCGACACTGTCTCCGCAACCTCGGTTTTGGTTGGTACTACGCCTCAGCAGAAGGTCCCGAGGGGCATTGATTGAGCTGAACTGGATGTTCGGCGCTTGGACATCTGAAAATGGCTAGCCATTGCGTTCGCACAGGGACCGTTGCAGATTCCTCAAGAAACTGGTAGTGGTGATAAATTCGCGCATTTACAGACCTCCAGGTACTTTCTCCAGGAGCACGTCGGGGAGCGGATGCGTTTGGTCCATGTGGATATTGAATGAGCCGAATACGGAGACGACTCTTGACGCTGCGTATCTTTTCGCAAGCCCTCTCAGCTTTTTCACAACGCGATAATGCCTGCTCTTCTCGCGAGCACCGGCAGACAGCCCCATGCCGCAAAGCCTCTTTTTCTACTCTCCCATGCTCCACACACCCTACCCGCCCTTCTTCCCCACCCCCTCAGGCCTGATCTTCCCCTCCGAAACCTCTCTCAAAATCCCCACCACCTCCCCCGCAACCCCCTCAATCTTACTCTCCTCCCACTCCGTCATCTTCCTCAACACATGCTTGGCCACATCATTCGGCTCCCTACTCTCCGGTCTCCCAATCCCAATCCCAATCCGCACGAACGGCGTCTGCGGTATCTTCTGCATAATACTCTTGAGCCCATTGTGGCCCCTCGCACTTCCCCCGTCCTAACCTTAACCTCTCCCACCCCCTTCTCCAGCTCATCATGCAGCACGACCAGCACCCCCCTGGCGCCCTCTCTCTCCCTCGCCGCGCTCCAATGGCGCCACGCCGCGCTCAGAGCCACGCCGCTCGTGTTCATGAGGCTGGGCGACTGCCACAGACACCACGGGTTATCTGGATTCGCGAGATTTTGCGAGACGAGGCCTTTGCCGAGGGGCCTGGAGACGGCGAAGGCAGGGAAGGTGAGGATGCCGCGCAGTTCCTGCAGCAGGACGTGGGCTGCGCTGTGGAGGGTGCGGCTGTAGAGGGGGCCGGGGTTGCCGAGGGAGGCGACGAAGAGGGGGTTGGGGGTTTGGGGGCATTGGGGTTGGGAGGGCGTGGAGGGCGTGGGTGCGCCTTGCTGGGCTGTTGATATGGGTTGAGGAGGTAGGTAATATGTACAAGCGAGTGTGAGCGAGAGTGAAGGAGCGGCGTTATATACAGGTCTGTGGCAGCAGGCGTGGTTGTTCAGGAAAAAGTTGGTGATGCGCCGCTGTGACCAAGCGGACTTCTGAACGCGATGTCACGTGCATTACAGCGGAATAGACGGACATGTATGGATATGCTTTCTGATGCTGTTCGACCTGATGCTACGCACCGAAAAGCCGTGTCGGATGAATTCGCAACTCCGCTAGAGATAGTCCCAAGTTTGCAACGCAGTCAGGTAAACCCCACAATGCCAGCCATACAAAAACAAAGGGAATACAAAACGCCGTTATCCAGACAGCCACCCAAAGGATCCAAACACGAAGCCGCCCGATCGGCAGCAGAGGCTGTGGAAGCGGCCTAAATGCGGCTTAAGCGCCTCCCAATATACAAGATTAGATGTATGAAACAAGCAATCTCCAGTCCCTCCCAAAACATCGTATCATCAGAGACGGTCATCAAGCGTACAGATCGTGCTTCATCCTACGACTGATCACTCCAGCGGCATGTGGCCTGTTCTGAAGTCGAAGTTAGCCGCGGGGTCAGACATGCTAAATTTTGGCAGCTCGATTGAGTCTTCCATCAGACTCATACCGATGCCGCTGTCGTCGTGCTCTTGCTCCTGGGCATGCTTGGCGTGGCTTGTGTTAATGCGAAGGTCCATGTCGAAGCTGTCCGGCAGAGTTGACTGCGCGAGAGGGTGTTGCAGTCTCTGCGAATTCACTAGTGCACTTGGAGTCAGTCAACTATGTATGGCCGGGTCACAGGTTCTGGCGCGTCGACTTACTCTCAGTATCCGAGCGCCCTGTGGTTTGCATGGCTTGCTCGTTGTTCGTCGCGAAGCTAAGGTTGTTGCTGAAGTCTGGGCCGACACTGCTGTAGCGACTGTTGTTCTGACTTCCGTTTCCGCCAGTGGCCAGACCCTCCTGCACCCCGTGGAAGGGTGATTGACGCGGATCTGCAGGCTGATGATCGAGGAAGCCACCGAGAGATGCCAGCCAGAGACTCATCTCGTCCACGAAGACCTTCGTGATCCACCAGAGGTTGAAGCTGTTGCCGTTCTCCACGGTGATTTCTCGGATCGCAGCCGTGCCGATGGCGCTTATGCAATGGAGCAACGTGCGTGTGCTGGCTCCGGGAAAGCGACTTGGTAGCCGCGAGAGAAAACCGGCTATGCGGTCAATAACGGTATCGCTGTTAAAGTGCATGCCTACCCCGTTGGCATTGGCTATGGCGGCAGCATCCTGATAGTGAGTGTTATGCTCCAGCCAAGTCGGTGTGTTCAACGGCTGCAGAATGCTCCGCACATCCTGCGTCAAGATCTTGTATGTTTCCTCGTATCCGCAGTCCGGCAGTTCGCTCTCCATGATACGCTTCGGGTTGACTAATGTGACCCAGTCGTGCCACATGAGATCTCGATTCTGGTCAGTCATGAGTAGCGCCGCGGCTGCGTGAGCCGTCGAGTTAACCCTCAGCATCCGATGTAGTAGACCTGCAAACAGCGTGGCCGGCTCAAGCTTCGCCTCGAGAACGTGACGTGGATGCCCATGGAAGACCTGACTGATGTATCCATGCAGCCTCTTCGAAATGGTGCCGAGGAACTGTAGTACGACTGGCGGCGCCACTTGAAGCGTAAGCTGCGAGACGAACCGTATCATCTTTTGGTACATAAGCCAGTCGCATTCCTTTATCCACGGCGCCAGATCCGGATGTACGAACAGCTTCCGAGGTGGTACAGTCAAGGTCCCGTAGAATGAGGTGAAAAGGCGGAAGAACTGCTTCTCTTTGCAGAATCTGACGCAGTCCACAAGAGATGTACAGTGTGTTCGATACAACGCTGAAAGCGCATTCGCGGCGTCCACGTCGGTCCTAGGCGGCACGTAGTTGAAGATGTTGGGTAGCTCTATGGAATCGCTGTCTTGAAATGACTCGTGCTCGGGTGGTGCGAATTTCAGCGTCTGCTTGTACATTTCCGATGACTGAGCACCGTGAGAATATGAGGGCGTGTATGGGTCTGTGAACAGGCGGCCTTGAGATGATGATGAGCCTTCCAGTGGTGAAAGGGTTGGCGAGTCGGAATGTTGGTCCTGGGATGGAAATACTGCGGTGTCTGCTGGTAGTTGCGGTATCGAACTGAAGTGAACATCGATTAGCTCTTCGCGAGATTTCTGAGAATGGAAGGCACGTACTTGAAATCCAGCTGGGTTGCCGTTGAATGGCGTCGCGTCGCCTCCTGATTGTAGTTCTGAGCGGCCACCATACCCTCCGTAGCTTGGTATTCTTGCTGGTCATCGATTATTGCCAAATCCACATAATGATACTTTGACTCTCCTCGCACTCCCAAGCGGCGTGTTTGAAGCCCTGGAAAAATGACGCGCACTAGCTTCCCAAAAGAGGCGGCATTCAGAGGTATTACCCTCTCTGTGGCGCATCTGTTGGCATAACGAGTGTACACACGGCTTCTTGGTACAGATGTCTTTGCGTCTCGGCACACCGATTGCAACCTGATGTAGTTGAGCGGTCAGCCACTGCATGAGCGAGAGCGAGAGCGCTAGAGAGATCATTCAATTCTTTATTCTTACCATAGCATTCCAAATAGTTGCTTCGCCTTCTCCGCTCTAGATGTTCGTTCCGCGCTTATGACCTCCGCCGCGACATCTCGTAATGAGCGCCCGGTATTCCTAGTCAACAGCTCCCTAAGCTCGATATCGGCCTGCGCCGTCGTTGTAGCAGGCTTCCTCCTCTTAGGATCCATCTCAGCGCCACTTGCCGTGTGAGCCGATGCGTCCTGTATTGCGTTTCCGAAATCTGTAGGCGGCAAGTGCCCGTATACACTTGCATATTGCCCATTCTGCGTGGCTTGCGAAGGCAGCTGTTCTCCATACTGTTGCCCCTGGCCGTGTGCGCCGTGTTCAGACATGCCACTTTCGGCGTTGTTGACGTGTTGCGCAGACTCTAACAAAACATGCATCGAATATGTCGAAGCAAGACTGACAGGCTGATTTTGGGCGTGTGGTTGCGGATGCGGCGGAAACTGCAAGTGCGTCTCTGGTGGAGTGTTTTGCGCATTCGTCGAGTGCATGCTTGCTGTCGATGCTCGAGACTGGGGTCTTGGTATGCTCCTCGTAGAAGCCGAAGTGGTAGAACGCGACCGTCGCCCAGGATTCGCCATATTGGGCAGTCTCAGACTGGTCTCGATGAAAGCAGCTCAGAGCTGCTGTCGGCCTGGTGTCGAGGAGAGTGCGACAGAGAGCGCAGGATCCGGCAAGCGCGAATATACTTCTGAGCGGCAAACTCTATCTCGGATCTTGGGTTTGGCGATAGCCCGTCCTATGGTTGAGGTTGGCCGGGGCCTGGCAACCACGGCCGGTAAGAATACGTGTTCCTGATCGCTGCGCCTGCAGTCTCTTATCAAAGGCGTGCCTGCTCCCGCGGTGGATTATTGCGGCGTCGTTGTAGTGGTGGAGGTGGTGGTGGGAGCTGATGTTTGTTTACCGAGATTCGGCGGTTGCGAGGTAAAATTGCCGCTCACTTCTCACGTGCAGCAGAGGCATGCGCCATGAATAGCTGCCGCTGCACCGAGTAGTTCTGGCGTTGTGATGAGGATAAAGCACTCAAGTAGTAGAACTGCTATCTCAATAAACACAATAACAACAGCTCTGTGTTTTACGTGTAGGAGTGCCCCCAGCCGCTCGACACCGATTGCCAGTCTGGGCATCGATCGCCTACCAAGCCACTCAGACGGATGACGTTCTCTCCCGCCCACTTCGCTTCCCACAACCCACAACACCAACTGCACTGTCAACCACAATCAAACCCACAGAGTCAGCCTTCGTTGCGAACAACCGTCTTCCTTCAACTTAAATCAACCCTCAAGATGTCGTTCCAAGACCGCGCCCAGCACCAGATCTCGCAGCTCGACAAGGAGGTACGTCTGCCTCTTATCGCGGTCGCAGGACCGTTGCGACCGCAGCCTTCATACCGGCCGCGAGTGTCGTACTGCGACGAAGAAGCACTCATTGATTTGTATACATAGCTAACACCCTGTGTCTGTCTAGCTGTCGAAGTATCCGGCCCTCAACAACTTGGAGAAGCAGACCTCCGTCCCGAAGGTTTACGTAGTCCTTGGTCTCGGAGCTCTCTACTTCTTCATGATTTTCTTCAACATTGGTGGAGAGTTCCTCGTCAACACTGCTGGCTTCCTTATTCCGGCCTATTACTCGATGGACGCCTTATTCAGTTCAAGCAGGACCGATGATACTCAGGTGAGTTTTGACCCACTGCAACGGATGCAACAGAGCATGTACAGAACGATTACTAACATGCGAGTAGTGGTTGACGGTATGCGAGTATTCTCCTTGCGACTGCGCAAGCGTTTTTGCCAGCATGTGACTGACTGTTTCTCGCTGTAGTACTGGGTTGTCTATGCTTTCCTAACGTAAGTATTCTGCTATTACTCGCTTCGTGATAACAATCTCACTAATGTGGTTGTAGTGTGTTCGAGAGCGCGGTTAATGCCGTCTACTGGTTCCGTAAGGCAGCAGTCTGGAGATAACTTTTCCAGCATCAACTGACACGTGACAGCCTTCTACTACACCTTCAAGTTCATCCTTGTACTCTGGATGGCGCTTCCCCAGACCGGGTACGATTTGTCCCGATTCCAAGCCCTAGGAGCAGCAACTGACATCTCTTCAGCGGCGCCCAGGTCGTCTTCCGCTCGTTCCTCCAGCCGGTCTTCTCCCGCTACTTCTCCGGCAGCGGCTCGACCTCCGCGAACCTTCGCTCGCAAGCCGATCAGGCTCAGAAGCCGCATGCTATGTAGAGCGTTGCCGCACGAAGCTTATGAATACAGTGCGCAGCATTACTGGCCGAGTAGGATGCGATGGAACTATCAAACGAATATGGCAGAGACAAGCACCCAAAACCTGCCGGGGACGATGGAATGAGGGGTGAGTTACAAGCGGTGACGGCATTATTTCGGCGGAGCAGAGTAGCTCAGGGGTTGTAATGAGTAACGGATATTATAGACAGTATGGAGTTTATGATGAGTTTGTTCTGAAGCACGCATCACATGCAAGTAACCTCCAAAGTGCTTGTCCACCAATTATATTACTTGACCAAGGGGACGTATCCGCTAGTACGAATCTCTCCGCCAGTCCATTATACGGTCAAAAAATACTTCAAACCGGCACTTCATTGCAAGGAGAGGATATCAGAGCCTCTAACGACGCTCAGGGTGCAAGGCAGTACAGAGGCTTCCTAAGTTTGAGGTGTTCCGTTTCTAATCAACTGGTCATTGACAAATATGGTTGCTCAAACCGAACACTCAAGGCTAGGCCGCGAGATCGACAAGTATCTTCACCTGGTCCTTGGCCTTTGTCAAAGCCAAGATGCCCTGCTCGACCAGATCCTCAAGTCGGATCTTCCGCGTAATCATACGCGACGGCTGGAGCTGTCCTGCTCCGCAATCAGTCTCAGCTTACCAGAAAGCACCAATATGCGCGGATTACCGCTGCAAAGGGGTCATACCTGAACCTAAAGCCTCGATCACTGCCTCAAAGTCCTTTCTCTGGTAGCCCAACACAGCCGTATACTTCGCTTCTCTGAAAACAAGCATATTTGGGTTGAATGGTATCTCCTTCTCCCAGATCGCTACGTTAACTACGGTCCCTCTGGATTTGACTGACTGGCACGCCGTCGTTATACTACCTCGTGTCAGCTTCCAAGATCCAACTCCGACAGCTTCACTATACACATACCTCGCGGGCACGCCAGCACAATCAAACACCACATCCGCCCCATTCTCATCACTTAGCTCCTTAGTCATAGCCACCAAATCATTCTCCCTCGGATCCAAGACATGATGCGCGCCAAACTCCCTCGCAAACTGCTGTCTCGCCGGCGCAACCTCGCTCACAATAATCTTCTTGACCTTCTTCGCGCCCAAACACTGCACAACCGCCAATCCAATCGGCCCACCCCCAGCACCAGCACCGTGGAGTTTTCATCCAGCGGCGCCGCCGAAATCGCATGCCAGGCCACCGACAGCGGCTCCACCAGCGCGCCGACATCAAGCGGCACGTTCTCGGGCAGCGGCAGCACATAGCTCGCCGGCACGACGAGCGAATCACTGAGGCCGCCGCCCCCGCCGCTCAGGCCTACGAAGCCGCCATTGTGGCAGGTGTTCTCGACGCCAGCTTTGCAGGCGCCGCAGGTGCCGCAGAAGATGCTGGGTTGGACTACGACGTGCTGGCCGACGCTGAGGGACTTGATGTCGGGCCCGACTTCTTTGACGACCCCGGAGAACTCGTGACCTAGGGTTATGGGGATCGTTTCTTTGGTTACGGGATGAGGCGTAACGGGGCAGAATGTTGGGCCGCCGAGATATTCATGGAGGTCGGTGCCGCAGATGCCTACGAAAGCTGGGGCGATCTGGGAGGGGTGAGGTTAGTGGCTTGGATGGGAGCGTTGCTAGACGTCCCTGAGTAAGGAGGTAATGCATGGTAGGGGTTTACCCTGACTTGGCCCTCGCCGCACTCGGGCTCGGGAATATCTTCTATACGAACGTCCTCTTTGCCATAGTATCTTGCGGCACGCATGATGCTCAATCGATGCTAGAATGGTTTAGTGATACACGGGGATCTGATGCTCCTAAGTTTCGCGAACAACTTTTGATTGTTCTGCTATGATCAATTTAGATACATGGTGAAAGGAGGATCCCTATCTCCCTCTTGTATGCCCAACGAATGCTGTTGGCCTTTTGGCCGGAGGGAAGTCAGGCAATGCTCGCGGGGTTGTCGCTGCAGGTGGTGCATCGCGGGGTCTGGGGAAGGTTGACGTTTGGCAGCCGTTAGGGGAGCTTTAGCCGACACGGGAAACCCCACGTGATCCTTCACCTCGAGTCATCCATGGGAGCTCAGGCTTCCTCTCAATGTCCACCACCGCAAGTTGGACATGTCATGGACTAAGTGGAACTTTTCGAGCTGAAAATCCGTCTCTAGCCTTGCGCCGTCCCATTCTACAATCGGCCGGCCGCCACTAATAGGCTGACCATTGTCCGAAAGAATATGCAACGGCTTTCATTCGGCGTAACCGGCTGTCGGCATTGTGCATCCGAGGACTTGGCATTGAATCCTCGGAGTACTCCGTCCATGATCCCAAGTACGAGGAGCATCTTGTCGTCCATCCATTCGATGTCCAGGGAGGCCTCGGTGTCAGCTCCGTGGTGTTCTCTGCTGGGCCTCCTCAAGGGCGACCAAAGCGATGAATCAATGTCCACTCAGCACTCTCCCAAGATGTTTCTCTGCTTCGCCAAGGGGCAGTGGATAGAAGCCAGCGCGGCTAAGGCTATCAACGGACATCTTGTACCAACAAAAAGTCTCTTGGCGCAGGCGCGAGGGGCGTTTTCTGTGGATCTTGGGAGCCTCGGTCTAACTTGGCCTCCGTCATCCCTGCCCCCGCTATCTGTATCGAAAAAAATTCTACAAATTGACTTCCATCCCAACTCTGATATCGAACCATCCAAACGTGGGCTTCCAACACCAATTGTCCACCAATTGTCCACCATCTGCCGCCGTTAGCAGCTTTCAAAGATGGGCAAGAAAGAACAGGCAGAGCTGGGGAACCATGTCTCCGGCCAAGCCAACAATGAGATGCTATCACGCCCTGCGCATGCTTTGCCCGTAATCCAGGTCATCGAAGAAATGAGCGCCAATCCTCAAGATGGGCTCACCGAATCCGAAGTCAGATCTCGCCTTGAGAAGTATGGCCGCAACGAGCTGGGAGACGGCGAGGGCGTCAACCCGGGCAAGATACTCGTCCGGCAGGTCGCCAACGCTATGACTCTAGTTATGCTTACCACTCCGTTTGTAAGGGAGGGAAGGAAGGGCTGATCCAACGCTAGGTCCTGATCCTGGCCATGGCCGTCAGTTTTGGCATTCAATCGTGGATTGAAGGCGGCGTGGTTGCTGCTGTGATTGTCCTCAACATTGTCGTCGGCTTTATGCAGGAGTTCCAGGCTGAGAAAACCATGGACTCTTTGAGGTCTTTGAGTTCACCTACTGCCAGCGCCGTTCGAGATGGCAAGACCCTTAGCGTTCCTACTGCGGAAGTTGTTCCTGGCGACATGGTCGAGTGTAAGACTGGGGACACCATTCCAGCGGACATTCGGTAAGTTAGCAGCATCTAGCCTAAGAAACATCACTGACAGCTATGCTTTCAGCTTGATTGAGGCGGTCAATTTCGAAACGGATGAGGCTCTGCTCACCGGCGAATCACTCCCTGTGCGCAAAGAAGCTGATTCCACTTTCGAGGACGATACCGGACCAGGAGACCGCCTCAACGTCGCCTACAGCTCATCCACGGTTACTAAAGGCCGCGCTCGCGGGATTGTCTTCGCCACTGGCATGTACACCGAGATCGGCTCAATCGCCGCCGCACTCAGGAAGAAGGACTCTAAAGTCCGGCCCGTTAAGCGCAAACCTGACGGCAGCGCAAAGCCCCACCGATATGCTGAGGCCTGGACCCTTACAGCCTCAGATGCGGTGGGGCGATTTTGGGCGTCAATGTCGGTACTCCGCTGCAGAAGAAACTCTCACGGCTCGCAATCCTACTTTTCTTCATCGCCGTAGTCTGTGCTATTATAGTACTGGCGGCAAACAAATTCGTCAGCGAGCAGGAGGTCATCATCTACGCTGTTGCTACAGGCTTGAGTATGATCCCTGCCTCGCTTATTGTCGTCTTGACCATCACCATGGCTGCTGGGACGAAGCGAATGGTCGAGAGGCATGTCATTGTTAGGAACCTCAGAAGCTTGGAGGCTCTCGGTGCTGTGACAGGTATGGTCATATGGCTCCTATTTTCACCTCTCTATTAACGCTTTGCCAGACATTTGTTCAGACAAGACTGGCACACTCACGCAGGGCAAGATGGTCGCCAAGAAAGCGTGGATCCCTGCGAAGGGGACTTACTCGATCGGCAGCTCTAACGAGCCTTTCAACCCCACAATCGGAAGCCTGAGCTTTGAATCTAAGCCTCCGAAGGACATAAACTTCAAGGAGGCTGACGAAAAGGGCCATGAGGAGACCTACACGGATTTGCTTGAAGGCAACAAGTTTCTAGAGGACTACCTGAAGGTAGCTTCATTGGCCAACCTAGCACATGTTCACAAAACCAACAATGGAGACTGGAATGCTCGTGGCGACCCCACTGAAATTGCCATCCAGGTTTTTGCTTCCCGCTTTGACTGGAACAGGGCCCGCCTGACCGCTGGTGACAAACCAAAGTGGAAGCAGATCGCGGAGTTTCCGTTCGATTCCGATGTCAAGAAAATGTCCGTCATCTTCGAAGAAACGGCTTCGCGCGAACGCCACGTCTTTACCAAGGGTGCTGTAGAGCGCGTGATTGGCTCATGTACCTCTGTGTATTCTGGAGAGGGCAACATTACCGAGATCGATGAAGATTTCAGGAACGAAGTTCTCGAGAACATGGAGTCACTTGCCGCTCTTGGTCTTCGTGTTCTTGCTTTTGCGAGCAGAACCTACGATGAGCCTGCGAAAGAGAACACAGAAATCGACCGCAATGAGATCGAGAATGATCTCACCTTCCGTGGCTTGATTGGGCTCTACGACCCGCCAAGACCCGAATCTGCACCATCCGTCCGCGAGTGCCAGCAAGCGGGCATTTCAGTCCATATGTTGACAGGTGATCATCCTGGTACCGCTCGCGCCATTGCCCTTGAAGTTGGTATCCTTCCGTCACGGATGAACGAAGTTAGCAAGGATGTGGCAAATGCTATGGTCATGACTGCTAGTCAGTTCGACAAGCTATCCGATGACGAAATCGACCAGCTCCCGCTTCTGCCTCTCGTGGTTGCTCGCTGTGCGCCGAATACTAAGGTCCGTATGATTGAGGCATTGCACCGGAGGAAGAAGTTTGCAGCAATGGTAAGTTACGCTCACGACATCCTTTCGAAGATTTGATACTAACGAGAGGCAGACCGGCGACGGTGTTAATGATTCACCCTCACTCAAGCGTGCGGACGTTGGGATTGCCATGGGCCAGGCCGGGTCTGATGTCGCCAAAGACGCTTCGGATATCGTGTTAACCGATGACAACTTTGCGTCCATCCTCAACGCCATCGAGGAGGGCCGCCGCATGTTTGACAACATCCAAAAGTTTATCCTGCATCTGCTCGCTGAGAACATTGCACAAGCCTGCACTTTGCTCATCGGTCTGGCCTTCAAGGATAGCCGTGGTCTATCAGTCTTCCCTCTTGCGCCAGTCGAGATCCTTTGGGTCATCATGATTACCTCTGGCATGCCTGACATGGGTCTCGGCTTCGAGATTGCAGCTCCGGATATCATGCAGCGACCGCCACAGAGTGTAAGTCAACCTCTGGAAAGCAGATGTGTAGGGCTATGAGCTAATGAATGCTCAGCTCAAGCGCGGCGTCTTCACTCTCGAGGTAATGCTCGACATGCTCGTCTACGGCCTCTGGACAGCAGCGCTCTGTCTCGCTTCTTTCACCCTCGTCCTCTACGGCTTCGGCGACGGCAACCTCGGCGAGAACTGCAACGATGCCTACTCCGAGGCCTGCGACACCGTCTTCCGCGCCCGGGCCACCTGCTTTGCCTGCCTGACTTGGTTCGCGCTCTTCCTCGCCTGGGAGATGGTCAACATGCGGCGGTCCTTCTTCCGCATGCAGCCGAAGAGCAAGAAGTACTTCACGCAATGGATGTTCGACGTCTGGCGCAACAAGTTTTTGTTCTGGGCCATCATCGCGGGTTTCGTCACGATATTCCCGACGCTGTACATTCCGGTCATCAATCACGTCGTCTTCAAGCATACGGGGATCAGCTGGGAGTGGGGCATCGTCTTTGTCGAAACAGTCCTATTCTTTCTTGGCATCGAGTCGTGGAAGTGGGCGAAGAGGATCTTCTTCCGCCGCCAGGCGAGGAAGTCCACTGGTGGTGCTACGCTGGATCTGGAGAGTAGGGTTTTTGGGCAGTATCTGCAGGGCTCTCACCCTTCGAGCAGCGACAATCTTAGCTCTGAGCCGGCGGCTGAGAAGAGCGAATAACAACTAAAGGGCTGGGAAGGCCTGCACTTCCCTTTGGACATGGGATTTGCGACTGGGAGTGTGGTGAGTGCTCCTGGTCTTTGCGTCAACGGTAGGTTACGGTATGGAGACAAATTGATATGCGGAGGAATGTGGAGGGAGGCAACGTGGAGCGGTTTCATCAACAACGGCCGTCTGTTTGATATCTTGGTGCGGATGCTGCGATATAGTTCTTTGATAGTTTTGATAGAATGGAACTTCTGTTTTGCCATGCTCGCTCACGGTGTTTGTGAAGTCCACTACGACCATTTTAGGAAACCTTGCCCTTGTGCCCTTCTCGGTCATGTCTGATGCCACTGGCAAGCGGAAGAATTTCCGTAGTCTTGCAGAAAGCAAACACCAATGCATCGCCACGCCAAGCAGGCTGGATTGATCGGTGTGGCGGAAGCCGTGACGTCGGCCGTGCGCGCGTTGTGCCTCCATCTCCGTTGTCACATCCTGGAAGCTTGCTTTCTGGGCCGCACCATGTGACGAATTACCTCCTTGTTTCCGTGCTCTTCGTTTCTCCTTCGACTCTATCAAACATATTCTCCTTTTGTTATTATACCTTGATCCTATCGAGCGTGCCACGTTGCTTCTATCAACCTTGAGTCAGTCGGCGTTCTGAACCACCTGTAACAAGACACCTGCCCCACGATTCTCCGCAATGGGCAGCATACTCGACACCATCCAGGGCTTCCTTGGAGGCCTTGGGGACGGCGCCACGGGCATCCTCGATTCCTTCTTCCCACCCGAAAAGCGCGCTGAAGTCCTCGCACGGCTCCAATCTTTTGCCGTCGGGAATCCCAAGCTCTCAGTACGCAGTCCCTCCTCCCCAGACGCAGCACACACCATACCCGCTCCAATCCGCCCTCTTCCCGTCTGATCAAGTGCTTCCGCTAACTTGACCACACAGGCCTTCCTCCTCTCCAACATCGCCCTTACCGGCGTCCCCCTCTTCTTCTTCTTCCTCTTCACCCTGACCGTCTTCGTCTTCTCGCTCGTCGCCGCGCTCCTCGTCGGCGTCCTCGCCGCCCTCCTCTTCACAGCCTTCATGGTCGGCGTCGCGCTCCTCGTCGTCCTCCCCACCGTCTTCATCACTACCCTCGGCGCCTCCTTCCTCTTCCTCTGGGGGCTGGGCGGCTACTACATCCTCAAGTGGCTGAACGGCGACTCCGCGCCTGCGGGCGAGGGCGAGGCGATCGGGGACAAGATCAATAACCTTACCGGAGGACGGCTCGACTTCCTCATGGGGCCGGCAAGGGAGATGGTCAAGACGGGGCAGATCCATGGAGGCGTGCAGGATCAGCAGCCCGGGCACGGGGAAGGGATAAGCAGGCGAACGGGACGCCGGAGAAGAAGCAGGCGAATGGAACTAGTGTGCCGGGGCAGAAACACGTCGGTGATGCGGCCAAGGGGGTCAAGGACGGGTTGGACACGGTGCAGAAGAATAGTGGGGTCGATGGCGTGCAGAAGAAGCTGGATGTGGTGCAGAAGCGGACGGGAGGGACGCTGGGGACGGTTAAGGGGACGTTGGGTGGGGCGACGGGGCTGACCTGAGGGGTTTGGCATGGGGCTTTGCTGATGGGAGACAGAGAAGGGCCATGCTGGGCTTCTAGGGTGATGCAGGTCTGGATCGGTAGCACTTGAGTGCTTGGTTATTAGTGGTGGCTGCGGTGCGGCTTTGAGGCAGGCAATGGACGAGGGAGACGAGATGTTGCAGAAGATTTCCTTCTGTCTCATGTCGAGTTTGAGCCCTTTTTGGACGCTGTTTGGAAAATCGTACAAAGCATTGCAAGGCGTTAGACGGAGCCATAGTTGTCCGTTTCTGTTGTACACTTCTGATGTGGTTTAAGTAGTTCAGTCGCACGGATAGCTTCTCAATCGTTCGCTGTGTCGATGTTTGGACTATTACCAGATTCATCGCTCTCGATAGGGATTTACGTCCACTACACAGAAATAGGCCTTTTTAACCAGTGCTTCTATACTCTATCATCGGTTCAAGCAAGCTTTCAACGCTCTTCGGTGCACAGGCTCCGTCTCAACCGATGAACGCCGTGACCTTTCCATGAGCAGCGTCTAGCGGGCGCGGGACGTTCTATGCTCGGTGCAAGCGGATTTGTCGATCTCTGCCTATGTTATGTGATGAGACATAGATCAAATCATGCGGAGTTTCATGTCCACTTTGCTCCACGAATCTGTTGGAGCACGTCCACCGTACAACACTACCGAGGCAGCCAAAACTGTGTATAACCAGCCCGCTCGATCAATCTACAAAACTTCCTGTATGTAGAAATGGTTGCGATTTCTGACTGGCAGCAGGAGTAAGAGCAGTCGGAGGCGTCGGTTTAGGGGTTCCCGGATGGAATGGCTGTGAACGGGTTGGAGGGAGGAAGGTTGTAGGCAACGGGAGGCGGCTGTAGGCCGGACAGAGTGAGAATGAATCGAGCAATCATACGCGAACCCGGAGTCTTCTGCTACGATAGTAGTGATGAAGCGTATGTGGAGGCTGAACAGCAACTTATGGGAGAGGCCAGGGGAGTGATGGAATTTTGAACCGTTTTCCAGCAGTGTTGGCCTTAGGGGTCGCGTCGAGATTTGGCTTTCAAAATATCCAGGTGGATCAGGGAAAGTGGTGCATAGACCCAGCGAAGGGTTGAGCGTGGACTGTTGGAACGAACTCTGCCATGCATTCCAACTACTAGATTTATAAATAAAATGTAGTCATTGGGGTATACCGTGCCGCACAGCATGGAAAATATATGTTCTACATGAAGAGTAAATCCCGACCTGCCTACTCATGTCGGGAAATGACTTAAAAAGTTGGTTGAGCTTGCTTCTTATTTTGCGTGTCGTCTCAGTCGGAGACCTAAGACTTTCGTACCGCTTCCATTGCGGGCACTCGCGGATGCTGAGCGCTGCCTCGTCAGCTCAACCTCTTTCGGCAGACTGATTGATGGTAGAAGGTATGTGCCTCCGCAAGAGGATTTCGATGGAGATAACATTTCTTCCGCGGCTGACTGTGCTTACAATGCGCATGCGGAGACACATAGCGAGTTGAGGCACAGAGTTGGTTTCCGAATCAGCGCGTCGGACCAGACCAGGAGGGTGGCGGTACGGCGACAACGCCGCCGTCTATTCTTTCGCTCCCGATTCGTGACTCTGCATGCCGTCATTTTTCTCATTGGCAGCTAACCATGCGGCCAGTCCCACAACGGCCGCAAAGCTTACACCGACAACGGCCCTTCCCCTCCTGCCCTGCTTCTCCTTCAAGGCTTCATCGCTGCCCAGAATCTTTACAGCTTTCCTATTCCACGCGTAGCTGGCACCGCTCCAGAGGGTAGTGCTCGCAACCACATATCCAAGGCCTCTAACAGCGCTCTCGATATCAGAGGGACTGAGATTGACCAAGAAGCTGTCCAGAGCGCCGCTGGTCACTAGAGGAAGGGTAGTCGTAGCACCGATCAGACCGATTTGGAGGAATGTGTTGAACTTTGAGACAGTGGTTGGATGGACCTCAGCGGACGGGAGAGAAAAGTCCCAATAACGAGTGAACGTCTTGGGTGAAGGCAGCGAGGCGTAGCGATAGTAGATGGCCGCTATAGCCAGAGAAATGTCGCGGCCTAGGATCAGGGTTGCGAGCCAGACTGTATACCATACACTAGTGAGTGAGTAGAAATCATATGAACGACGATGACGACGTACGCGGCATAGCTCCCTTGATAGCCAAACAGCCTACCAAGATGGTCATGAGCATTTTATCGGCCATAGGATCTACAACGCTGCCGACAACTGTCTGTAGGTTCCATTTCCGAGCGATCCAGCCATCTATGAGATCCGTAATACCGGCGTAGGCGAAGAGCCCAACTGCCCAGGCGTGCTGGTCGTGCAGAACAAGGTACCCAACTACCGGAGCGGCGAGCAACCGGGAGAAGGTAAGAACGTTCGGAATAGTGTAGATGTTTTCGTGCGGAGTCAATGTCGATAGCTTGGTCTTGACTCTTTCACGGAGTTCGCGGGTCGTCTCGCGAAGCGGCTTCTTCGGCGGGGGCTAAGCGTTAATATGTCAGCTGGTCTGGTGTTATTGAACGCACCACACATGGGCTGCGAAAAGCGGGGCGGCAGAAGTAGAAGGAATTCTGCATACACAGACTGTGGCCACATACTACCACAACGGCGACCTTTTGTCATGAAAATATAAAAAGTGGAACGAGAGTGACCACAAGGAAAGTCGGTAGTCCATTCGACCCTAATATAGAACCCTCAAGGCAAGTGAAAGCTTGCTTTGTCAAGAGTATGGGGCTTCCCGTAGGTTTGCTAGGTAGTACCATAGCTGCCTTTTGAAGCTTAAACTCATATTAGGACTAAGGAAAGTTCGACTGGAGGGAGTTGTACTGTAGTAGTAGAGACGAGTCACGGACACCCTTCTTTCCTCCTTCCTCCCTTCTCGCCCCTCCACTCGGATACAACGCAGCCCATTCCGTAGTAACAACCATAGTTCCCTTGCACTGCCCACCTCAGCAGGAAGGAAGGTGAGAACGAAGCACGAAGGACTGAGATGCATAAAAGGTCTTACCATGCCATCACGGTTTCCCCCATCATGCCCTTCGCTTCCCTTTGGTGCAGTAGGCCATGGGCTGCTGAGGGAAAACAGTCTTCGGGTGCTGCATAGGAATTAGCATCTAATCGTCGACCCCTTGGATGATTCACCATTCACGGACATTTTCCAGCGCATAGTGCACCAATTGAAGTTTTGGTGCTGTAATCGGTCATGGTCTGTTCTTGTATTGATGCTAAAACTGTTGGCGGCGGAGAGTGAGGTCGAGCGCTGCAGCATAGAGCGACATGGTATTCCCCCAACGGTGAAGAGGCACGAAGGCGGCGACGACACGATGTTACGGAGCATGCGCCTGTCTGCTGCTCGAGAGACTAACATGATCACAAATACAGCATGGCGTTGCTTCAAGGTTGTAAGTTGAGTGGGTAGGCATGTAGGCACGTCAAGTTAAGCATGAGCACAGGCCAATTGAGTCACATGACTCTAATGATGAATATTCTGATGATGGTATGTGTACTAGCTCCACGAACGCCCTACTGCGCCTCAACGAACCTGCACTAGTACATGAAAGAAGGATCAACGCCGGAGCACACACCAGCTTGGCCCCATACCTCAGACATGTGCTGCGGAAGATACATATCCGCCGCTAACCCCACGTTCGGTGCAAAGGTAGCGGCAGTCGGTGGGAGCACATATTGATGTGCGATTGGTGGGGGCACATGTTGCTGTATGATCGGTGAGGGCACATATTGGCGTACGGTTGTTACAGCCGGTTGCGAGACCGGAACATCGTCTTCAATGTCCGGACGTATCTTCCAAGCCGTACCCTGTAATAACTCGTTTCTTGGACGGATGTCTCTTAAGTCCTCAATCTGCCCAGGCCTGCGAAGTCTCTGCAATCTGACGTCTTCCAGAGTGTAATATGAGACGATGTGGTGGACACTGCCTCGGTACTTGATCGAGATGGTCTTTTTCATAAGACCACCTTGCTTAAAGTCGTATGTGTCGGTTAAGGATCCTACGTAGAACTTCTTTTCGTCGTCGGTGTAGTCCTGGGGAGGTCCTGCATCGGAACGGCGGCGTTTGGTGGGGCGCCTCTTGTCACCTCCATCGAGCTGTTGGTTAACCTCCCGATATATGAGGTAGTTTCCCATGAGTCGGCTCGGGCTCCAGCTTTTCCCGTCCGTCCACCTCTTGATGCCAGATGCGCCCTCTTCGTAGATGAACACCGCGCCGCTCTGGATGGCCTGGTTCCTCTCGCTCTCACGTAGTCGGCGTGGTGCATGGAACCGCCGTCCCTGAAGAGTTGCTTCTAGTTGAACCATCCCATCGTACGTCGTGCGAAGGACGCAGCCTATCTCTGTGGGCATCATAGCTGGCTCGACATTGGCTACGGAGGTGTTCATACTATTCGGATATATATCAGTGCAAAGCGCATATAAATGTGCGAGCGTCAACCTACGTGGCAGTGGTGTTGAGTTGCGTGCTTTGAGGTATTAAAGAGTTATGAAGGGGAGGTTCGAATATGCTGAGTTCAAGTACGCCGAGTCGAAGTGTGCTGAGTCGAAATGTGTTGGATCGAAGTGTATTGAATCGAAGTATGCTGAGTTGAAGTATGCTGAATTCGACACAGGTTGAGAGAAAACATTTGATCGAGACTGAGGTTTCTGAGGTTTCTGAGGTGGCTGCAGTTGCCTTCTGACATCGTTGCGTGGGAACTTCTCATCAACTCTATGCGTGAAGAGCGTAGAGGCTCTTCCATGGTAGGGCATGTGTACTCCTATAGTACCCATAGCGACCGTGGAGCAAGATGAGGATTACGAGTACCGGTATGGCCGTTAAGTCGTCTGAGCGATTGGAACCGCGGATGGATAACGCACAATGTAAGCCGAAAGAAAGTGGAAAACGACAAAGTTTAGATCAACCCCGAACTGACAGAAATGAAGGATGAGGTTTCGAACTTCAGCTTAAGGATAGAGATATCCAGAGTCCTTTTATTCACTGAGCGATAGAAGCGTGTGGTCAGAAAGTCGCCTGATGATTTCTGAGCATGTTAAACATGCGTTTCTGGGTTGCATGGAAGGAACATCCCCACAAAGTGAACACCCTTGATCTCTTGACCAGCTTCGGAGGGTATCCAGGACTTAAGCCAGCGCAACGGAGACTTCTACGATGAGGATAACGGCCAGGAAGCCGCCGTTGCACGTTCGGTAGTGAGTCTGGGTTCACAGGACGGGCCGATCGAGGCGATCCAGTATTCGCTGTTCAAAGAACCGCGGTCGCGAGCAAAAAAGCTGGTTCCGATTCCGTCAAGGGTGGGTGGAAATCTTGGGTTCCGGGACGTTGGGTCTAGCATGAAGCGTCCGGGCAGTGGGTGGTAAACGTACCCTCTTCTGAAGGTTGGTCAGCGGGGGACCTCGCGAACTCTCGCAGACTTGACAACGCTCGAAGTGGGGACGCTGCAAGATGGCCCCTCAGGCGAAGTTAAAATGTTAACGCCGCGCGGATGGCTGGAATTAAAGATGCTGTAGCGTGGTAGATCGGCAGACGATGCTGGCCAGGATTAGGGGATTTGTTTCCTGTGCAGTGTTGTTTAGAGTGCTGGATAAGGATGTGCTCGAGCAGAAATACCTTGTGCAGACGGCCTCTGCGCATTTGCAATTGTGCAGTGCGCCTGAGTGGCCCAGGTTTGAAGCGACAACGGGAACGCTGGGATTGCTTGGCCGTCGGCTTCGCTGTAACGAGTCACGAGTTCAGCTGCCAGGAGCACTCAAACCCCGAATGCGCGGTGGTTAGTCGTCGAAGCCGACGTCCTCGAACGGACCTAGGTTGTCATGGTTTTGGGCTCGTCCGGCCATACGCGTCCGGCGCAGCATAAAGAATCGGCTCGAGGGCTGTCCTGCTACTGCACAGCCCTGCCGGTCTGAGCGCACGAACCCTGGTCGCTAACCTCGAGGCGCAACGTCCTTTGGTCTGGCCCGGCGGCCCTGTAGACAGCTGAAGTAGGGTTTCTTGACGCCCTTGTGCTAGTTGAAGGAGTTGCGTTCACTGGAGGCAGTATCACCAAAGAGCACTCTTGGAGTCGGGGGCTTCATCAGTAAAAGGACACATCTTGTGGTGTCTTGCCGGCTCAACAAAAGCGACTGTGGCTGCAACTCCCATCTGCGAAGCTGCAGAGACGACAGAAAGTGTGGAGTGACCCTCATTGCACAGTAGCGCGTTGCCCCCTGTGCGTCTTGGCCAGGATGTGCCAAACACACCCTAGCTGCCGCTCAGATCCTGGTAATCGGGCACCAATCCGTCTAGTAGCTGGCCGCCCCCGGATCACGGTAGACTCCCGTCTTTCTGCCACAGTACCTAGGTAAGGTAGGCTGAACGTTCGTGGTGTTGGCGGCATTGCTTCAGGTCGTTTGATGAGATGGTACGGGGGTGATTGACGGCCGATGCGACTCTCGCTTCGACAAAGCTGCTATGATGATCACTAAGAGCCTGCGACAACACCATGCGGACCAGCCCGAGCAGGGGTGGTCGACGTCAAGGATCATCGATCTTGCCTATCTTAGGTAATTCGAGAATCGGCAGTAGCTCAGACCAGTCAGTGATCAACTTACCCGCGTTGGAATATACAAGGAACTTCCTTGTAGTCGGTGCATAGACGGCAGCGGCTGATGGACAATCTCGCGACGTTGATGTCGCCGTCGCCTGTTCACTTCATGTCTCGGTTAGTTCCTCCAGTGGGATGGGGAAGCGCGAAAACACCGTCCCTTGAAGGCTATTCGTATGGCTATGCATACCCAGCTAATCGAACCCGCATCAGATCAGCTGTCAGTTCCAGATTACCGGCGCCGACGGAGCTGATTCCTTCAACACTTCTTTGGACAGCGGCATGCCCTCCTGCGCCTGCTCACATGCTGCAATACCAACGGAGCTTGAGCACGCTCTGCTTCATAGCCGAATTTCTGAAGAGACCTTTGGCAATCCGCCTTCAAGGGCGTTAAGGTGACTATCCAGCTTACCAAAATCCAACAATTGCCACAGTACTGAATCAGTGCAAGAGCGCTTCGTGATGCTTGGAATAGTCATGGAAATAACGGACTTGACGTGCGTCACTAGCGGGTGTACAAATTCCCGGACGTCCTTGCGTCTTCATTGACTACCCTCAACCTACTCTAGGCATAGCGTTCGTAGCCGAGAGCACCAAGTCCGTTGTTGAATTAGAGTACGCTCAGCTTATGCTTCACTAGTGCGCGTTCGATACCAAGATGTGCGCTTCCGCTCCAGCGCCGTTACAAGATGAGATTTCGCGCTGCCCTGACCCAGGAATGAGGAACAGAAAAACATTACAACCAACGATTGCAGCATTCAACGGTCCGACGTCTCTGACCAGCTACCGTGGTTGCACTGGAAAAAGCCCCACCACAAATCTCTTGTCACGATGTGTGACATCACTTCAGTCGCCTAAGCTACCATCAGGGTCCCCTCCGATGGAGTCTGAAGCAGTCAGCTCTGACTATCTGACCCAGTAACAAAGGTACTGTGGTACGCCAACAATTATCACGAGAAATGAGGCTGTCAACCCTGGAAGTCATCACATGCAACAATGACGACCTCTGAGCCATGAGGTCACTTCGAACTATTTCCGACCATGTTTTCCCGAATATCTTAGTAAAAGTGCATTGGCTTGATTGGGCTCCTACTTGGTGCTTCGAACGAGGATATAGGCATTACTTGACCCAGTGAATATGCCTATAAAATTTGAAGAAACAACTCCGATGCTGCTCAGGTTCCAAGTAATAGTTCGTGTCATTGCGGTTCAGTTTTACACGGGCAGCGAAGTCTACAGGAGCCTCTCAATCTTCTAAAGCATATGTTATGCCTCTCGCAAGTACAACGTTATAATCTCACAAACGACTTCTGGCCAAGTAGAAGCTGGTTATCTGAACCGAGTCGATGGCGTCGAAAGTTCAGCTAGCTTCCTAGGCCAGATTAATATCTGCATGTTTTCGATTTCAAGGATAGTTGCTTCCTAGATCATGTCGTTCACTTTCTGCCAGAGCAAACTGCCTAATGGAAGGCTGCGCGACCCATCGCTGTATATTATCATCCGCTTCCGAGTCCTCATCCCTTTTCAACGATAACACTGTGCACCACGCTTGATGCCAGTCGTACGCCGCGATAGCCTTTAGTAAATCTTTATACATACAAATGTCCACTAGGTCTTTTTGAGCGTCTTTCATTGCAATTAGGTGGGCTTTCGCTGTTTTGCTGGCGCCTTGGGGTTGGAAACTCCTCGGCAAGATCGGGCGTGCTTGCGCAACGCAAGCTATATGTCCTCGTGCCATTGCTGCCAAGCAGGCGTGCTCTAGTAGCAATAGCTCAGGACGGCCAAATGCTGGGATTTAGTAAGGCAAGCGAAGACCAAGTTGAGAGGCCTATCAAAATCCCGCCGCGCAACTTCACCAATGCAGCGACGCAGAATGTGAGACACTGCTTGGCCAAGGTTAGTCCTTAGCGGTCCCTATCTGAAGGCTTCGGAGAAAAGCTGCCCCATATTCAAGTTGCAAGACAGTCCAAAGTTCGCTCTGCAAGGCGAATCAGCTACGACGGGTGCCACAAGGAGCTCAACGCTTCGGACACTGACACTGATAAACCTGCCCTACGCTGGTACTTCCCACCGATTGTACACTACTTCTCATAGCAGCGTTGACGCGTAAGCTTTACCGAGGTCGGGACTCAAGCGCTATTAACTGATACCGCAGCAAACTTCACCAGCAATTCTCCGGAACCGCACAAAGGCCCAACTTCCAGGAGCGGTATAGACGTAGAACTAGACAGCAAGCTAAGAGCGCACGTCGGAGCTGTCAGTTTGGCTGTCATGCAGCTGTCGTCCGCCACGCTTTTCGCCAGATCCAGCCCTCCCCGGTCAATCTGTTCTAGAGCCGCTAAATACTCTTATCCTGCCTCTTCTCGTGTACGTAAGATCCGTGATAATCTTGAACATAATGTTCAAGATCATCATGGTATTAGATTGTCTCGGGGCGTAGATCGACGATCAATTAAGATACTTACCCAAGCCAGCATCCAGAATTCTACTCCCATGCCTCTTGTCCCGTGGATGCTCGAACAAACAGCCCCCAGTCAGTGGCCTGATATCCTCACCGCACACGCGATAGCGGGTCAACTGCATCTTCTGCACGGTCAACCGTAAGCCCTAGTGCAATGCAGAGTCAGCTGTCAAATGAAGCCAAGATTTACATATCCCACCATACAAAACTCGCTAATTAGGGCAAGGAAGACGATCAGCACAAGGGTGCTTTCAAGGAAGAAACACATCTTGCCGCCTCCACCCGCCGCCCCTGCTGCCGGTCCGTACATCCCGCATCCCCCTTGATCTGGGCGCCCGTGCACCAAACGTCGCAGCCATACCCCAGTCCCGTATCCCTTCACATCCCTTCACGCCCCTCATCACCTCACGAGGCGATGCGGCAACGGACCACGTTGGCCAATGAAACCGGCATCATAACCTCCGGACAACAAGTGGCGTTTTCTGGGTTATCGTTGTCTCGCTTCGGACCTCACGCTACGATGCCCCTATAAACTCCGTCTGCCGGGGATTTGGGCGTTTACGCGATCAGCGGTGCAGCGCCGTTGCCAAAAGGCATGTGGCGTGGCTTGCTAAGGTTTGAAACTAGATCACGGACCCACGGCTAAGAAAGCCAGCCAGTGATTTCATCTGGCCGATGCCGGACGGGATGCGAGGTCTGTACAATTGCTACTGACATAATTTTATCTGCCACAACGAATTTCCCCTACTATTGAGGGATGTATCCGTGCATACCCAGTGTACAATACTCACACATGACATTTTTACAGGCCCAAAATCCAGACTCATGCAAAAAAAACCCCCCCGACACTGCAAACGCCTATCGCAATGCAAGAAAAGCATTACCTCACCTTGGCACTGTCCGCAAAATTGCACCACAGCTGCGGTACGCTACTCCTCTCCACCCGCCCTTCTCCTTCCAGCAATCTCCTCATCATGCGCGTCCCGCTCTCGCCTGAACCCCCTCAGCACATCCCCCAGCACGCCACTTAAACTCCTCCCCTCGACCCTGTCGCCGTCGCCGCGGCATCTCCGCCGTCACTCGTAAGCTCACCGTCCAAACCACCCTCGCCACCGTCCCCAGCCAACACATTCGCGTCGCTCCGCACCCCTCTCCTCGCCCACCCTTCCATCCCCTCATCAGCGCTGCTCATACCCCTCCCAACCTCGGAGAGCCTCCTCCGCCGCCTCGCGCCCCCACCGCCGACGCCCCGCCTCAGCGAATCCGCAACCACAGCGCTCAAACTCGCACTCAGCGGACTCATGAGCGGCCCAGGCAGCATGCCCGCAATGCTGTTACGTGCGCGTAGGACCGATGCGGAGCCCGGGGCGACTGCAGCTGCGCCTCTTGTGTCTGCGGCCGCTGGGGTGAGGGGCGTCACTGGAGGGTGAGGGAGAGGAGCTCCGAGGTGTTGCGGGGGTGCCGGGGCGGGGGAGAGAGTGAGAGCTTCGGAGGGCAGGACGGGGGCGGAAAGGGTTGGGTAGAGGAGAGGCGCTCCCCGTGAGCGTTGCTGTTGTTCAGGTTGCTGAGGCTGCGAGTGGGGAGAGGCTGCCCCGAGGTTTGTGACTAGGGGCGAGAGCAAGGCGGATGTAGAATGAGACTGTGAGGGTGTTTGTGGTGGAGAGACGGCGGCTGTCGTCTGCGGCCCGGAAGCCGAAGGATTTAGACGAGAGGAAGGTTCGTCGTGGGAGGTTGGTATCTCGCCGGCTCGGGAGTAGCGAGGGTAGGACACTCGCCGGGCGTGGGAGGATGCGGATCGGTGCTGGAGGGCAGGCAAGGAGGGACGTTTGCCGCTGCGGCGGCTCGGTGAGTCATGCGAACCGTCTTCGTACTCATCGTCCACTAGGTCGATGGCGTCACCATCTTCAGGCGCGCGATCGTTTTCGTCTTCGTGACGGGGTCGCGCGGTCGTGATGAACCAGACACCGAGGAATGTAAGGGCGCAGCCGCCGATGAACTTGCCGGCATCTGCGGCTGTTGTCCTCTCAAAGTCGCGGTAGAGTACGGCGCTTCCAAGGATAACCGAGAGTGTAAACAGAACAAACTGCGTCGGAATGACTTGAGTGGCGTCAAAGCGTTGGAGAGCTCTGTTGACATATTTGATCTGCATGACAGCAGTGCCAATGAGTACGGCAAGTAGGAGATAGGTTACTGGGAAGGTGAGGACTCTCCATATCGTATATGTCAGGAGAGACGCAACACCCTTCGTGGAGAGGGCCGTGTAAGCACCTGCAGAGATTCATCAGCATATCACTATAGGAGAAACTCGAGCATAGAGATATACCAAACAATCCCACTAGTCCAAGATCAATAAAGATAGACTTCTCTCCGTACCGCTTACTCACAACCATGAGCCCGACAATGCAAACAATAGTGATTCCAAGATATGTCTCAAACTCCCATGTAGCAATGAGGCGCCAGATCTCGTCCGGCCCCAGCTTCGGGTTACTATCCTTTGCACTCAGCACAACCGTCACAGCGCCCGCAACAGCAATAGCGACGCCCAGCAAATCTCTCTTCCGGAAGCGCTCACCGAGCATGAACGGCGCTATCATGCAGTTCGATATCAGTGCCACCACACCCAGCGGTGAGACAATCGAAGCGGGTGCGAAGCCATAAGCTAGAAAGTTGCCCGCTTCTCCAACCGTCATCAACACGATGCCGATCCACCAGTATGGCGACTTGAGGTAGGACTGCTTCCTCCCCTCCGGCCCTGATTGCTCTTTCTGCGCGGTCGTATCCTCGGAGTCTGAGGAGCAGCCTGAACTGAGTTTCGGTATCAGGACGTCTGTCTCCGTTGCGTCCTCATTGTGCATCATATGGACGCCCTGGGCATCGTATTTCGCGCCCAGGTTGCGCTTTGCCCTCTCTTCTGCGATTTGGTCTTGCTGCATGCCATAGCTTGCCGAACCAACGCTGCGGCTCCGGCCGGCTCTTCGTTGTCGTCGCCGCGCATCCCGCTCTTCTGATAACTTGATGTGCGCATACCGCTGGGTGTTGAGGGCGAAGGATATGAGGACGTTCCCGATTATGGCTGTGACGATCCCGATGAGAGAGGACCAGCCTTCGCTGTCTCCTAGTCCTGGAAGGTGTGCAGAGGCGATTGCTGTGACCGCAACATTCTGGTGATTCGGAATTATCATCGCAGAGTATATACTGTGCCGTTACAGAGTTTCGGTAACGGCGCTTGCGGAAGCTGATTGAAGTGCTTGGACTGCAAGGTAATACATTGGCGAGACTCTGGAACCTATACGTGAGGTCTTGTAGTAAGATTCGTGAAGTAATCCGGAGGAGGCACCGGCATGGTTTGGTTGATGTGATGATGCGGTTCTGCAGAGCCACCCGCGATAGCGGCATCGTAAGCCGCTCAAGTCGCTGGTGCTTCCTCACTGCAAAAACACTAAGGTAAAGCCTCTTCCTGGACCTTCGAAGTGGCTCATGGTAGTTACCGAGTTTGTTTCTTCCTTGACTTCGCTAGTATTGTAGTTCTGAAAGGAAAAGAGAGCTGGTACTCCGCTTCGGGATATTCGTAAAAGTCGCCCGTCCTTGACACAACTCAGTCAAAGTCGCACGCAGCGAAGATGTGGGTAGGCAGCAGGAAACACTTATATACGTTCTTCTCTCAGCTCCTTTCTTCTCTCCCTCTCTCCAAAAATCACCACTTTCGCCAGTTCACACCTCTTTATTATCCACCATACATTCCCCTCGTAATACCCGTCACTCCGGGTTCCAATAGCAGCAACACCTTCGAAATCATCGCAGTTACAAGCATCCTCGACCACTCTCGAGTCCTGCAAACTCGGATGTATCTGAGGGTCATCTATATCCAACAGCCACATAATCTCCGATACACGGGCACACGTTGTCCAACGACGTCGATACGACCATGAATCGTATCACACCAAACCTCAATTTCGACGCAGATTTGCCTTCACCTCGCTTATCCACAATCCGCTAAATTGGGCTTCAAGGTTTACACAAGACGTTTGACTTTCGACTCTGACCCCAAATTTCTCCAAAGTGTATCAGCTCTTACGCACTTGACACGCTTTGTAGTAGCAGTAGCTAACACCTTGTTTGGAACACTTGCAATATCAGAACCGGCCAGGAGATCAAATTGGGACTGTTGGGTTCCTTTGGATCACGGTGGACGCAATGCCGCTGCTCGAAGCCTGTTTGCATGGAGTCCGAATCCATCCCATCCTCATAGCAGTAGCAATGCAAATGTCACCACCGATCCAAAAGAGACCGGCTGCCTACCCCAAGCGATCCTGGTTGCAATTTTGGTCCGTATCAACTAAGAATATGTCGTTGGCTGAGTCGGCTTTGACACCAACAGAATTGACTGCATCCTTTGGCCTACCCTGGACGCGATGTTAAGTCTGTCTATCTCCGAGGGTACCGATTTCATGATCCATGCTGGCTGAGAGATGGCGAGAGAGGTGATACCGTTCACGGCGGCTCGAGCTCGACCGCTTCAGACGCACTGGTATTCCTGGAAGTTTCGATGCTTGAAGAACATTCTCGGAGTGGGATATGAGACTAACTAGACTGGCCACTGCTAACGGATGACCCTATACGCAACTTAAAGAGGACTCAAGGCCAACCATGTGACACATCGAGTTCGACTGTTCGTTGCAGATCACGCTGAACGCGACGCTAGAAGAACGCGGAGAGTGCGAGCGGAAGATAAAGAATATCAAGCTTGAAACTGCTTCATCATCGTCATCATCCTCCGTCCTAGCAGTAGCAGGATATCTTCAGTTTCGGGTTTAAGAACATCGGCTTTATTCGTTCTGGGAGCATTGCGTCTTTTCAGCTTGCTAACATAGATTCTCTTTTCGGCTCCTTAATAGCACACTCTCAACGGCATATGCCTGTACCACTAAGCGGAAGGGGGACTGACAGAAATGGGCTGTTTCTTATGGAGGAGGACTGTTTATGCAGTTCCAATTCCAGAAGCCACACCGGTTACTTAAAGAAGCGAAACTCCGCTAATAAAAGGGGCTTGTTAGTCTCAAATATCCATCTCGTAACCAGTCTCATCGTTGATGTGGTCGTCCGTTCTCGGAGCACTATGGGGTTTTGGCGGCCTGATCGACAGCGGCTCCATTCCCATGCACGGGGAACTTGCTTCAGGCACAGAACTATGAACGGATGACGAGTATGGCGCCCCGCCTTCGCAATCGAAACTGGCGCAATATTCACTTAGAAAGAGCATGCACCTATATCAAGAGATGGACAAATGGCAAATCCTGGACCTGCTTGCTCTGGACAACAATCAGCGCGACATTAACCGAAGACGCCCGTGTGCTGGAATGCGGGTTCAATGCCGTCTTTCTACTAGCAATACGATAAGAGCGTCAATCATCATCACGCGTTCTAGTGGGAGCACGACAATATCGGCCTTCGATGCGGAGCAGCATGAGCACGCTTATATCGGAGCTAACCCTCCACCGAAACCGGCTGCCTGCTATGGAGCACTACACCTGGATTGTTTACCAGCAACTAACCACCCAGCACACATTACCATCGTCTGAACGGAACGAGTTAAACCTTAATTCCCAACAGTTCACTAATCTCGCCCCCAGTAGCGCAAAACCCTAATTCCCACCCTTGTTTTCTAGCTACATATACCCCAAATCTCATCATCCACCCCACTACAGTCCAGGTGCCGTAGCCAAAATCCTGTTTCACCGGCGGCCACACCGCGTAGTTCAGGTCAACGTGGAACACGATGCCCCCTCAGATTCCCCCAAGCACCGAGTTCGGATCCCACCGAGGCCGAGACACCACCCCCGATCGGCTTGCTCGCCAACCCCGACCAAACCAACTGACCGACCGACCGACTACGACCGACTACGTCCGACTACAACCCACCACCGGATAAGATATCAGCCTCGTAGAGGTGAGTTTCTCAAATGGCAACTTTGAGTTTTTGCTGTTTTGATTCGCTGGATGATGGTAAAACAAGAAGATGATCGTGCTGACTGAGATAGGTTGCTTACTTGGATCACCCGCGACGCGATGATTTGTATGCAGGCCTTGTTGAGTGGCGAGCGGATGTTTGCTATGCACGACGGCAAATGCGCGATCTCTATTGAAGCTACTTTCCATGCGCGATACCGGTACCTCTCTACAACCCCTCAGTGGCCTAGAGAACTACAACAGGTGTGCCGCAACTTTGAACCGATTACCTAGGTCCAAGGTGTCTAGGACATGATCGCCGGGTGTCTACATGCCCAGTGTGAATCTGCCTAACACCACCCAGAATGTGGACCCGCAAAGATGGGGTGCATTCTATGCAGCACCGTAGATGCTGTGTTGCTGATGGAGGCCTGTTTACGAAGCCACCACTGTGTGCAACTACGATTTCAAGCAAGGTGGTCTTATTAAAAAGACAATATCGATCAACCACCGAGGCGACACCTACCACATCATCTCCTACTACAGCCTGAAGGACGTCGGGGAAGAGAGGCTTCGCAGGCCCCAGTAGATTGAGGACCTCTAAGGCCTCCAGCCGAGGACGGGTTCTATGCCGACATGGTGTGGAAGCTTGACACTGTCACTGAAAATGTGGGTGGGCACCGTGGGGTTTACAATGCGGAACCCAGGATGGCGTCCATTGCCTATTGTCCTCCGCCTCCCAGCGCTAACGGTTGTACGCCCTCAAGCGGGCTTCAACTCTTGCAGTCTAGCGGATATTTCGGGTTCTAGGCGGGCTTCGGTCACGGCCATGGTCCTGTTTCGGATTTTGAGGAGGGCGGTGGAGACTGGGCAACGCAGGACATCCAGGGTCTTCATCTAGCTCAGCATCTCCATGTAGGGTTTCCGGCCGGTACGCTGGGCCTTGTGGGTTGCTTGGTTTTGGCGCTGGTTCTTCTGCCGTGTACGAGTGGGAGTTTAGTGAGGCCAGGCAAAAACGGCAAGTCTTTTAGATTGTACTTTGGGGATCGAAAGGAAAGAGGAGAATGGCTGGCGGGAACTGGTGTTGAGGCAAAGTGTTAAGGGCTCGCACACAGATCTTCCGGGTCACAGAAATCTGTCTGGCCCGAGTGAAGCTTTGTATACTAGTGTATAATAAGCCATGCTCTCAAGAGCCTATCGGGGCAAGCTTCTCCAAGTCCTTCCGGCCCTTCAGCGGGTATCAAGCTAAGAAACACCATCCCATGCAATCTACAAACGACTCAGCGTCCCTACGAACCCAGACACCAGACCTACCGCTTCACCTTCTTCTTCTCCGGCTCCTCCTCCTCTTCGCTCAACTCCGCATAAATGGTCTTCGGCTGCGTCGTCTTCCACGCATTTGTGAACATGGGATCCTTTTCCGCCTTCTCCGCATACTTCAACAACGCCTCCCTCGATCCTCGTCCCGCATACTGCTCAGCGGGATATGCTCCCTGATGTGCTTCTCATCGGGCTGGCTCTTCGCAAACGGCGTTGTCGCCGGCACGTGCGGCCTTCTCGGGTCTCTCGACCTCCCGGAAGCCGTCAAGCCGACGTTGGGGTGGCGTGCGGCGAAGCTGGTGGCTGCCGACTGCGCGCCACCGGGAGTGATGACGCTGTCGCCGGAGATGCCGTGCGCGAGGTCCATGGTTAGGTTGGGGTCGTCGTCGATGTGTCGGCGCTTGGGGGCTTTGGACATGACGAGTTTGGCGCCGTTGGTAGATATGTTGGGATTGTAGAGGACGTGGGTTTCGGCGTTGGCGGAGCCAGTGATGATTTGATTGAGCTTCTCATGCCAGAGGACGGTGATGAGGGGTGAGCCGGGTGTGACTGGTGTGACGAGCTCGGGCCTGAGTGTCGCTGGGTTGAGGATGTGGAGGTCGCCTGTTTCCGAGCCTGTGAGGATGTTTGCAGAAGTCGGCGAGAAGCGGATGTTGGAAGTAGGGTATTGAGACGATGTCGACGGATGCGTGACGGTAGTAATCGGCGCCCTGAACTTGCGAGTGTCCCAAAGCTTGATTGTGTCGTCGCCACCTCTTGTCACCACCAGTCTGCCATCGGCGCTTATATCTACTCCGCTGGTCCAGGTATCCCGAGCATGGGCGTCCCGAATGTCTGCAGCTGGTCGGTGATACGGACCTTCTCCACTCCACATGGCGAGGCTGCCATCTAGAGCCGCTGCTACGAGCAGATTATTGCCTCCTTGCATCGGTGAGCCCCATGCCACCGCAGTCATCCGCGTCCTTCCTGCTGATCCTGCGATCCTCGACTTGTGTACTATGACTTCCTTCTGTGCTCGCTTGTTGTTTGCGTCCCAGATTCGTAGCGTACTGTCCGTCCCGGCTGTCACACAAAGATCTCTGTTCGTCGGGTGCCATGCTCCACAGGTTACCTCTGCAATGTGCCCCTTGGTGTTGTGCAGATCGCGCAGGTACATGTCTCCCTTGGCGAACTCTGTGAGAAGCTCGCCATCCCGACTGAAGACTCTTGCTTGTGGTAGTGCGGTGATGACGAGTATTTGGCTAGGAGAGATAGGGTTGAAGAGCACCTGGTGGACTGGATGTGACTCGGCATTCGCTGAGCCCTTTGTAGCTGTTGGATCGACGGAGCGGAAGGCACGGATGGTGGTAGGGGTCATCGCAGCGAAGTCGTGGAATTTGACCGTGCAATCCGTAGAGCCAGTCACCAACCGAGTGCCGGAGGGATCCAGCGTGGCAGTGGTGACGGCGCGCTGATGCGTCTTGAGCAGCATCTCATGGGAGACGGGAAACTCGTCTTCTTCCTCGCTGTCATCTTCAGCGTCCGAAGCTGCGGACGCTGCATCTTCGCCAGACGATGTGTCTGCAGATATTCCTGGAAGCTGCTTGGGCTCTGCTGCCGGCTTGCGCCGTGACAGGTCGATCTGCGCTTTACGTTGGCTGTCCTTGACTGCTTCCCGAAGGAGGTAGGCAGAAAGCTGCGCAGTGCCTCATCTTCTGCTGAGAGCTCGTCGGGCTCCATGCTTGGTCAATCTGTTGTTGGCTGCTGTTGCACCCCAAGCACAAGCTTCGTGCATGGCGGAGCTTCTGTCAGAGCTGTTTCTCTGCATGACGTTCGCAAGGGTCCAAGGGCCAACCGGGTATGTGGTCGTGACAACGCACCAATGCGAGGAGCGGCTGAGTGCTTACATCAGCGACAGATTCTAGACTGTTTTGAAAATAGTTTACAGCGACGCTATCACCGAACCAGCTTAGAAGAACATCACCACTTTGCCGCCAAAGTGCTGAGAACACCCAGTCGCGGACGGTGAGCAAACAATGTTGACTCCATGTGGCAACAGAATGCGTCGGGACGTTTCCACTGTTCTATGATGCACGCAGCAGCACGGGCGAGACTGCTACTAGGCGCCGGGCGTTACCCGAAGGCCGCGTAGTTTCTGTTCTACTTGAGAAGTGAGGTCATAATGTACATTCGTCGTTGCAGCTTTGGATGCTGTCGATCCGCGTAGAGCACAACATCTGAACCGGTCGGAGCGCCTGCAATTCGAGGCCCACGTCGTTCTTTCTCAGGATGCGGGGGCACCGTACCCGCCTTTAGCTACTAGTGTGCCTCTGTGGACGCCTCTGTTCTTACTGGAGTTGCTATACCGCGCAATCCGGCGGCGGTTGGCTGGGGCAGGGGTGCCAATCTCAATCTGTTACCGAAGGTAGCACAAACCAATCCTCACAGCCCACCCTCATCCTCCTGCTTCGTGCCGGCGTCGTCACGGGACTCTTCCGTGCCATCTGTCGTCTCCGTCGCTTGCTCTCTCGCCTCTGTCTTCGCCTTAGCTTTCTGCAACAACTTCGCCAGCCCGGATTTGGGCGTTTCAGCATCATCCTGCGTGCCCCCAATCAGATGCTCGTTCCCGCTAATCTCCTTGTTCCCCTCGACGCGGCGCGTCAGATACAGCGTCGCCCTTTCGCCCTTCGCCTTCAGTATTTTGTCGATTTCTTCCTGGTAGGCTTGCTCGTAGACGTTGACGTCTGCTGCGGCGGGAGACTCCAAGACAATGTGTGGGCGCTCAGGATCTACTGTAGTGTCGTCGGATACGGACTCCGGGGCATGAATGTCGAGAAAGAGAGTGTCTTCCAGCGGGTCGTGGGCCTGGCCCTTGCGTGTTTCTCTGCGGAGATGTCGCTCTGCGGCCGGGACGGGTTCGGCCTCCGGGGATTTGTGTTCTGATCTTGAAGAAACTTCGGTCTGCTTGCTGCTCCGATTTGATTCATGCGATGTGTTATCTTCAGAGAAAATCGCTTTCTTATTCAGCTCTTCCGGTTGACGAATAAGGTCGTCTGAAATCGGTATCTCACGATGGACGCCTTCACGGACCAGCGCGCTCTCGACAGCCCGCCGGTCATCTGTGTCGAAGCTTCGGGACCTGCGATGCACGTTGTATGACCGCATGGAAAGGGGTGGCTGCACTATGCGAGATGCTGAACCAAGTATGCCTTGCATAAGGTCTGGACGCTTCTTGAATATGAGCTGCTTAAAGCGCTTGACCGCTTTCATCTACGATGGTGTTAGCTGAGCATTTAGAGAGCTGCCTTTTTTTCATACTCACAACAGCCATTAGGTGTCCCATGTTGCCAGTGATAGCTGCATTGAGTTCCTCTTCAGTTGGAGGGTCGACGAGAACTGCTATGTTTTCCTCTTTGGACGGTAGTGGATCTGTTCCTCTCTTCGTAACCCAAGGATGTTCCTGTAGAAGGTTAGCTCAGTCGACACTGCTGTGCAGACCGTTCTTCATACGCGGAGCTCATTCATGTGGATACGTTTTTGCGCGTCCTTCTCCAGTACTCGGCTAAACAAATCCCGAAGATCATCTGAGCAGTCCGAAGGAATATCCAGCTTATCTTCTCGTATTGATTCGTACAGCGCCAGCATTCCCGTCTTCTGGAAGGGTAGCTTGCCAAAGCGCAGACAGTAGAGGGTGACGCCCATAGACCAGATGTCTGCCGCTTTCCCACTAACGTGACCATGCTTCGCGACGCATAGCTCGGGTGGCATGAAGGCCGGTGATCCGGCGGACTTGGCTGTGTTCATGTCAGACTCCTTTTCGAACATCTCTGAAACGCCGAAATCAACGATCTTCAGCATGTCATCTTCAGTAATGAGGCAGTTGTCGGGTTTGATGTCTCTGTGGATAATGCCCTGAGCATGTACTAGGTTCGACGTTAGTAACATTGTCGGGAACGCCAGATGCTGGGAGAAGCTCTCACGGTACTCAATTCCAAGAATCATGTCTCGAAACCAGCATCTACACTGTTCTTCGTCATAAGGATCGGCTGGGTCATCGAGCCCCACCTTCATGACCACGCCCTTCTTGCACATCTCCAGAACCATGTAAAGCGAGTCCTCGTCGGGATCATCGAGCACTTCGATCAGCGATACGAGGTTTGGGTGGTTGAGCTTCTTCATGATAGCGATTTCTTCCTTGATCAAGTCCAGCGAGTTGTTCGAATCCGAGCCAGAGCGCATTAGCGGGGAGTTGAAGCCAATCCCTGCCGCGAGATGGCCCGCTCTTTTCTGACGTCCAGTCTCCTGAGCAGATTCGACTGCGCGCGTTTGCGCAACCGCGACTTCGAGAACTCCTTGACGGCCTGCGCAACACTTGCCATCAGCTTCCTGTCGGCAACCCTTCCACGACGCGGAAACTGTGACCCACGCTTCTATCCAAGGTGCGCCGGGGCTTTATCAGCTTGGGATCCTCACATATTCTTGGTTGTACTGGTCTACTGCTAGATGTACTGCGCCGAAAGAGCCGCGCCCTATCTCCTGCTTGATGGTGTATTGGTTGATACGATGGTAGGAAGTGCCGTCGTCCTCGCTGTTGCTGTATTCGGTCGTAGCGTTAAGCGTGGTCTGAAAATAGGGTGCGTCAGAGCATTGCCCCTCCCACACAAGATTGAGGGTGACGAACTTTGACTTGTCTGTTCCTAGAGGTGGTTCGGCGGTGGTGCCGTAGTGGGCTTTGATATGCTGGCGCAGACCTAATGTTCAAAGCGTTTGTTAGGCAAGATCTCCAATGCAGGAGCTCAGGGTTGTAGCGTCTCACATGTGCTTGATCGTTGGGGGACGACCTCCCTCGCCTGTAGCTGGAACATTGAGGGATATCTTGTCTGCATCGTAAAGTCCAAGGTTGTCTGGCGTAGCATGCTGTTTAGATGTTGTAGGTGGGGCCATCGTAAAGGTATGAGCTAGAAGAATTGAGTGTAATACAGGAATGGTTGCTAGAATATCGGCCAGGGGGTAGGATAGACTTAGAAGAGGCGCGCATGAGGGATATGATGTCGGCGGTAGAAGGCTGTGAGGTAGGGGGAGTGGTGAACGGGCAGATTACTATCCGTCCCTCGTGCGTCTCATTCGTTCCCCGCCACAGAGTGCATGCCCCACGCGCTCGCTTGTCACGTGCATAAGGGCTTCCGTCGGCCGCTGTTCCGGAAAGCTTGGCCTACCACAAGTACCGATCACCTCTTGACAGCTAGACAAGTGAGTGAGTCTAGAGATGGTAGTCTACTCATTCTACATCTTTGATCGTCACAGTGAGTCGCATGCCCTGGAGCCAACTGACCGTAATGCTGACCTCCGGCAGCCGAGTGCATCTACACCAGACGATGGAACCAACGACCCGCATCCACCAGTAAATCTGTCCGGCCTCAATCCGGCGCAAGCCTTACGAGCAATGGCGACGCCATTCCCGGTGCGCGAAAGGCGCTCTCAAGAGAGGACGACGCAAAGCTTATCTTCGGGACCATCTTCTCGTTGCGAAACATGGTGAAGCGGCTCGGCGGCGAGGACGACGTGTATGCGCCAGCCCCACGCTCGCGACCATGAACCTCCCCGCTGAGAGACACCTGTGCCGCAGCTTCATATCGTACCGCACTGGCGACTACAAGCTTCACTACTACGAGACGCCGACACGGCTGAAATTCGTCATGCTCACCGATACCAAAACGAACAATCTGCGCATTGTTCTGCAGCAGATCTGGGCGAATCTCTACGTCGAGTTTGTGGTCAAGAATCCGCTGTCGCCGGTGGAGCATCCGGGAGGGGTGGGCGTAGCTAACGAGCTCTTTGAGATGGGCCTGGATAGCTTCATCGTAGGTTTTTGATGGACGGGTGAGCGTGGATGCTTTGTGGCTGACATACCATATAGACTCAGGTCTTCCCGTCTTGAAGTACGGCACAACCCACACATCATCAAAACGTAAGGACGCAGCCCTAGGGCTTAGCACGGGCCCTAGGAGATCAAAAGCGTTGCCACAGAAGCTTCTCATAGTGGCTTGTCGAACGCGCTGGATGCGTCCCATTGCAAACCGTCGTCGCTCTAGTGGTTGTGAGGCTCAGCACCACAGCGTTGAAACACTCCTAAAGCGAGTTGCTATGAAGGGAGAAGCAATCATAATAGGGCATGCAAGGAAAGCTCATAGGCTGCCGTTCCTGCTGAGCGCATGGAAATATGGTAGATGAAACAGAAGACGGGAGAACCCATCGTCTGTATTAATCATCAAGTCTCTCTTTGGTTTTTCCGTTATCTATTAGTGATATATCGCTGCCCCTTTCCTGTTCCCTATGGTTTCCGATTACGACCATCAGCGGGCCTGCGTATAATCTCCCCTTGGAAACTCACTTCAAGAATCTGGGCTCCGCCTCTTCTCTTCTTCTCTTGGTCCAGTTTGTCAATGAATGCACAGTTAGAGACAAGGATTGGAACTGAGTATAGCGGCTCTGCGTTCAAACGGATGCTGGCAGGAAGAGTAACCTCCCGGCTTCAACTAAATCCGGAAGCGGAGGCTGGACAGGGAGGTATTCTCATTCAGGGACAAGTGGCCTGCGTAGGTAATTGCGTAGGGACTTTGGATCTGTTTCTACTACCTTGTTTGAGATTTCTCATGATTACTATATGGCGATCTGTACATAACCCTAATGGAACGCTCGAATTAGGAGAGCATACTTCATGACCTCAGGTCTTACGGCAACCATAGCATCAACTAAGTCGGTGGCCGTTATCGTCACAGAGCCGTGTCGCTCTTGTGTTGTAGCAGGCTGCCGTGCTTTTTATCGTGACATGTATAATCACGTGCCGCACCAACAACGACTACGTGCAGCTCGAGATGCAACAGAGGCGTCCCGCATCACCACTGCCAAGATTACGAAGTAGTTGAAGTCACCATCCGCTCCATGATCTTGGTTCTGATGGCGGGACGGCGCGAGAGGGTGGATCGACAGAGGGACGGAGGGTCTTTGTCGGCAGACGCTCTCCAGCGTTCTGGACGGAGCGAGTCTCAAGGATCACCCATCGAAAGCTTGTTAGCTAGTCTAATCCGTGGAATGGGTATTGTGGGTTGCTTTTTGGAGTGGTCCATTGACCCTTGCACAACGAGAGGCGGTGATGGGGGAAAGGGACAAGAAATGGCGCACAGAGGATTGAATGCCGAGGCCGCACGTGGGTGACCTCATACGTCCGCTGGAGCGCTCACCTCTGACAAGGGTACTTTCGAACTTTAAGCAACAGCACAATGAGGCCTTGTCTGCACTCCCTCGTCCTCAGTTCCCTTGCAGGGTCATTCTGTCCGTGATAGACCGCCAGTCAGCTCCCTCTATGCCTGTTACATATTTGCAGAGCGTCCGACCGTGGATCTGACCCGCTGGTTTGGCGGTACCGATTGCACATCGATTCAGCTTGACCTTACCTAGCACAACCACCCTAGCATAAAAATCGCGCATAAGGTGACCGCCGTTCCCCCTCCACGGCCAGCACAAGCAGAGCACCCCTCGCTCAGACGCCGGCGTGCTCCAAAATTCTCATAGACCAGTCCTCCGCAGCAGTATCTGCAAAATACAAGAATCCTCCCAGACGCCAAGCAGCCCTTCGCCGCAGCGCCCAGCCAAATCTGACGCGTCCGCCTTGCTCCCAAACGATTTTGTCAGCGCAGTCGAATCTTCTTGACTCTGCAGGCTGTGTCCCCATCACTGCCCCTCGGTCGCCAAGGGCTCGCCCATCCGACGAAAAGCGGAACTTATCCTACAGTTATCAGGCACTGCTCCTACTTCACAACTTCTTCACAGCGACAGTTTGAAAACAGCGATTTTGCGAGTTCGACTACCCCACCGCGACTGGGCTTAGGCCCCACCAACGAGACGCAGTCTCGCACAACGCTTCTGAGCTTTCTTACACATCTAGAAACCGCTATCGCCGACGCTCGAGATACCCAAAGTAATGGCAGCGGCTCCAACCTTTCCAAATAATAATCCAACAAGCACGAACACGAAGCCTTCGCCAAATCCATCAATCTCCACAGCGTCGATCAACTCGCTGGATGGCAAATTCGCACTGCCACCGGCCGCTAATGGCATCCAGGTCAACGGCGAGGCCAACATCAGACCTGCAATACCGGCAAAGAAACCCACAATGAGCTCGCGGATAAGTGGCATCTTTGCTCGGAAAGAAGTAAAAAACACCAGCGAAGCAAAAGACTCTCGCGAGTCGCTCGCAACTCAAGTGGTGCCGGAGAACGCAGTTGTTGGCAAACCGCCTCCAGCACAGACGGCTGCTTCTCGACCTGCCCCGCCTTCGCGCTCGTCGAGCGAGAAGAAGAGCAGCCCAGTGCCCGATAGATCGAAGGGGTCTATCGACCGAAAGAAGGAGCAAAAGGACAACGCATCGCACAGGTTCTGGATTAATGAGGATGGCAGTCACGAGCATCAACTGAAAGTCCTAAGACGGCAGGAGAAGCTCACAGACATGTTCAAGGAGATGATGCTCCTCGGCAAGAGAAAAGAACACCACGAGCAGCCGTTGAGTTTGATGGCGAACTGGGCCGATCAGATGCGGAACGAGAAGGAGAAAGCAGCCGCCGATCCGAAGATGGTCTCCCCTTCGTCCCAGACCTTGGTGCAAAAGTACGGAAAATGCCAGGAGGTGGTCGGACGTGGTGCTTTCGGTATCGTCCGTCTAGCCCACAAGACTGACGAGAAGGACCCGAAACGGGAGCAATTGTTTGCCGTCAAGGAGTTCCACCAGCGACCCGGCGAGTCATCAAAGAAATACCAGAAACGTCTCACGTCCGAGTTCTGCATTTCCTCAGCTCTGAAGCATCCCAACATCATCACCACCCTCGACTTGATCCAGGACGCGAAGGGCGACTACTGCGAAGTTATGGAGTATTGCGGTGGTGGCGATCTTTACACTCTCATCCTCTCGGCGGGCCATCTCGAGGTGCTCGAAGCGGACTGCTTTTTCAAGCAGCTCATGCGTGCAGTTGATTACATGCACGAAATGGGCGTCGCTCACCGCGATCTCAAACCCGAGAACATGCTCATCACTCAACACGGCGCTATCAAGATCACCGATTTCGGCAACGGCGAGTGCTTTCGCATGGCTTGGGAAGAGGAGGCACACATGACCGCCGGTCTGTGTGGCTCGGCGCCCTACATCGCACCCGAAGAATACGTTGACCAGGAATTCGACCCGAGGGCCGTCGATGTTTGGGCTTGCGGCGTCATCTACATGGCCATGCGCACTGGTAGACATCTTTGGCGCGTTGCGCAGAAAGGGCAAGATGAGTTCTTTGACAAGTACCTCGAGGATCGCCGCGAGGAAGAGGGTTACAGGCCCATAGAAGTGCTTAAGAGAGTAAGTCACGTCGATTCATTTATGGTGTGAACCCCAGACTAACAATCCGTAGCGTCAATGCAGGAACGTTATCTACTCCATCCTCGATCCGAACCCGACTCGGCGTCTCACAGCTCATCAGGTCCTTCAGTCTGAGTGGGTCAAGGACATCAGAGTCTGCCGTGCCGGCAATGAAGGCTTCTAGGCCATCGCAGCTTGGAGGACTCTGCCTTTTTCTTTAGACCATTTGTCACACCGTCGCTGCCACTCATGTGTTCATGCGTTCGGCGCTGCATACCCTTCATGTTCATCACGTTTCGAGCGCGCATATCATCTTTCGCTTTTTTTTTTTTTTTTGGCTGCGATGGAGTTCATCCGCATGGCGTTTTGGGAATCTTGGAAGCGATTCGACGGAATACGGAGACAGATAGAGATGGAGGCGGTTTGATAGAAGGTCTCTTTATGACCTTTGCTTTGCATATGCCCATGGTTTCGGCCTCTCGCTGTCCTGGTGCTGACGCTATCGATGCCGCACGCTCGCTGATAGAACGGGCGCCGAACAATACGTTCCTACATAACCTTCGGATTCTGATGTTACCGCTATCATGACTCGATTGATTATCGCCTCCTCGATACTACCTAGTGAGTCCAAAAGGCCGCCAAACAATTTTTGGAAGGACGGTAGAAAGGAAGTCTCGGTAGAACCTGGAACAAAGAACTGGGGTCTAGACACCTCCAATGTTCACCGCTCCGACAGTAGACCTGCCGCTAAAACACCCACCTCGTTTGCGTGCATCTGCATGCAAACTGCTTTGCTTCTCAGCGGTCCCATGTGCTCAAATGCCAAAGTGTGCCCGTTATGTCGCGCTCATCTCGACAGTCTTGTTGTACACCTCGGGCCATGCCCACGCCGCGAGTGAAGCGACACGTTCGACATCCAGCGTACAGTCTTCGATAGCCTCTCCAGTAATATCTGCCGCGGATCCTCTATCTACGTCTACATGCCAGTCTAGGACGGTTAATTACATTACACAAACCCTACCGCAACAATGCGCAAAATCGAGCTGGACCGCCGTGGAATCGAGCTCCAGCTTGCGAGGGTCAGAAACCGCCTTGGCCGCTGATGGAACATACCATACGGGTGATGCATCATTGCACGGAGGACCAGCTGCTCAGGCGACTAGCGTAGGGATTGAGGAGCGGCATACGTTACTGGAGAACGCAGTGACTGGCTCAGCTACTGTGACCGGTGAAGCATCTTCTGCCTCGTCCGAGCCGACAACCAGCAAGACCTCGACTTCCGTATCTACCGTTACGAGTAGTAGGGAATCCCTCGAGCCGGAAGCCGATACCGAATCCCCCCTCGACAATGCCAACTTTCTTTCATTCGAAGAATGGAAGAAGCAGAACCTAGCGAAAGCTGGGCAGTCACCAGACAATGTTGGACAAGGACGCAGCACTGGCTCAGAAGGGCGGCGCAGGCCCGTTAATATCAACAATGCTCTCGATTCTCTAGGGGAAGACACGGAGATAGAGCTCGACTTCGGCGGCTTCGGCAGTGCCGGGAAGATGGAGGAGTCGGCGCCCAGCTGGGCTTCAGAGAAGGGTTCGGCTTCGGAGAAAAGGCAGAGGCTGCGGAGACTCCAGCGGCAAGCCCCCGCGCGAGAAGTAAGGATGCCGGCAAGACGTGCAAGGAGCGCTTCAACTATGCATCCTTTGACTGCGCGGCAACGGTGCTGAAGACGAACCCTCAGTGCAAGAGCTCATCTTCTGTGCTCGTCGAGAACAAGGACAGCTATATGCTCAACGAATGCGCCGCCCCCAACAAGTTCATCATCGTGGAGCTGTGCGATGACATCCTGGTCGACACGGTCGTGCTAGCCAACTTCGAGTTCTTCAGCTCCATGTTCCGCACTTTCCGCATCTCAGTCTCAGACCGCTATCCAGTCAAGACGGACAGGTGGAAAGAGCTGGGCGTGTTCGAGGCTAGAAACAGTCGGGATATCCAAGCTTTCTTGGTAGAGAATCCACTGATCTGGGCACGCTATCTCAGAGTTGAGTTTCTGACCCACTACGGAAATGAGTATTACTGTCCTCTAAGTCTCTTGCGAGTGCACGGAACGACCATGATGGAGGAGTTTAGGCATCAGGAGGAGGTCGCGAGGGGCGAAGATGACCAAGAAGAGGGAGATATCGATGAGCCTGAAGGGGAGATTGTTCGAGTTTCTTCTACTGTGTCCGATGTTGCTGCAGTCGGCGACAAAATGGAGCCCAGGATTATTAATGAGAAGCAGGAGCCGCCCAAGGCCTCGGAGGAACCTGTTCCAGCGCCCGGCTCAGCGACGGTGGAAGCCGCTCAGGCCTCTCCTGCAGCGCAGGAAAGCCACCAAGCGATGGAGGAGGAGCCAAGCAATAGGACTTCAGCACTGCAGCAGCCCGCAGCGGCAACCGGGAATGAGACTATTGTTGCTACTCGTTCGCAGGAAACACGCACACCAATCACAAACGATACGCACACAGCGGTATCAGCATCTCCTGATGCAAAAGATCTGAACACCCCCTAGCTGTCACCCATACCGAGCTCGGTGCGCCCTCTCTAGCCTCAAATACGTCTATTTCTTCGAGCGACACTTTAGCCACTGGATCAAAGACAAGCAACCACGACAACCCACTGCAACCGACCTTACAGGCTCGTAGTACGGTTTCAGGAACCACGGCCAGTCCTTCCAGTATGATCTCGAACAATGCCTCTCAACTGTCCAGCAGCAGTCTTGAGCCACGAAGTCCCTCCATAAATGCATCTTCCACATCAGCGCTATTCGCTATATCAAATGGCACAGAGTCAGGACATTCCGTCGCCAAGCCATCACCGACCTCGACGTCCTTCATCAGCACAAGTAAGACTTCCGCCCCGCGGCCGGATGGCAATAGACCTGCACCATCATCCACGAAACCTCCGCCGGCCAATCCGACAACCCAAGAGAGCTTCTTCAAGTCCATCCATAAGCGACTCCAAATGCTCGAAGCGAACTCAACCCTCTCACTCCAATACATCGAGGAGCAATCCCGCATCCTCCGCGACGCCTTCACGAAAGTCGAAAAGCGACAGCTAGCAAAAACCGAAACCTTCCTCAGCCACGTCAACAGCTCCGTGATCGCAGAGCTCAAGGGCTTCCGCCAGCAATACGACCAGCTCTGGCAATCCACCGTCATCGAGCTCTCGAACCACCGCGAGCAGCACCAAAGAGAGATGCTGGCTATCTCTTCCCGCCTGACTTTACTAGCCGACGAGCTCGTCTACCAGAAGCGCATGAGCGTCGTCCAGACCACGCTCATCCTCCTCTGCCTCGGCCTCGTGCTATTCGTGCGCTCTGGGACCAGCAACTTCGAATTCCCACTCGTGCAGCAGATGATGCACCACAAGTCACAGACCAGCGCACTGCGTCTACGGTCCCAGAGTCCGCCATCGGAGAGTCCCTCGCCCCGCTATGACGGCGGCGAGGCGGCGCGTAAACGCTTCCGTCTGTTTCGCTCCGAGTCCAGCGGACACCTCTCCGAAGGCTCGCCGGATGGGCGACGGAGTCCGAACACGGAGTTCGAGCCGCCGGTCCTGACGTCGGATGCGGAGGAGGGGGTGGAGGTGCCGCCGCCGGACGGGCTGAGAGAGATTCAGAGCGGACCGGCTACGCCGAGGGGGACGAGAGATACGCAACCCAGCTGGAGCGGCGATGAGGTGGGGGATGTGGTCGCAAGGCTGAAACCGAGGTCGGAGGAGAGTATTAATGGAGTCAGAAGGAGGAGTCCGCTAAGGAGGGATGAGGGGGTGGAATATGGCTCTGATGACTCTGAGGGGCCTGATGGAGTTGTCGAATTGGAGATGGCGTAGACTGCCGCCCGGACGGCTGATGAGCGTCAAATTCAAAAGAAGTCATCTATCTTGACGCAGTACGGTGGTCATGACGGGCACCAGTGAGAATATTATGCACAGTAGTTCTCGTAAATAGTAACTTGCTGACTCAGCAATGAACCCCATAACCACTGATCCTCTATGTAATTCAGTACTCGAGTAATCCTCACAGCTAGCAACCTTGATAGCAATCCGCATAAGATCCGCATAAAGGATCATGCACGTGCTGTAGATATCGCTTCGTGTGACTTGATGTGTCAGGCTGTGGATCTGCTTACCTACCGCAACTAGGGTGTTTTGGCTGAATTCACTGTCTTCACGCTCTGATTCGACGTGACCTCAATGACGGCCATGTTCTTGACACAGCACAGTCGAATGACAGCCAGCCCACCATGTTTTGCATCTCACGATATCCAAGTTGGAGGTGGTGACCCAATTAGTCGAGCATTTCGCAGCGCTTGAGGCGACTATGGAAACTGCATCCATGCCGTCATCCGGACCAGCCGGCCCTTGTCGACACCTGCAGCTCGCTCAAAGCGGGCAGCATGGCATCGCCGCCTGATTGGATTGATGGTGAGGCGGCTGTCGAGTAGCCCCAGGTACAGCGTGGTACCGAGCAGCTGTCTCTCCGTTTGAGCAGCTGTTCGTGCCGCGACGATGGGTTCCAGATTCTAATATTACCCGTGTCGAGTGCCTCGCACACGGCACTGGCGCCCGCGGCAAGGACAGCAGCTGGCGACTTTCGAAGCAGCGCGTGAGGATGCGGGCGTCTTCAGGGACAGATACGGGAGGCTCTCGTGGGGCGGGTTTGAGCAGCAGGTCATGCGCATCGTCGACCCCGCCGGCCTTCATGGGATCTTGGATGCACTCGGAGGGCTGCGGGGGGGGTTATGATCTGACCCCGGGAGCAGAAAATCAGCAGACTGCCGTGAATGTGCTGTAGGCAGCGTTCACAGTCAAGCAAGTACAGATACTGTAGCTACTTTCTCCATCCGCTGCGTTCCTCCTTCCTACGAGTACCGTTATTGCGAACTCTCCAGCCCACCGGCCCAATATCAGATCCCAGATCTGGCTCCCCCAGCCCTCCCTCTCCGCCCTTACCAATCAACTACCCGGCCCCCTCGTTCGCAGCCAGAGCTTGGTCTTGTCGGCCGCAGCAGCCACTGACGCTACTGCTGGAGGCAATCATTGCACACGCGAGCGCAAGGGTCGTTGCTCTGTCTGTTCACGTGCTGCCAGAAGAGGTCCGTTAATTTCGCTCGCCGTGGGACGCAGCCCAGAGCGTTCGCCTGGTTCAGCGAATGACGCTCCCGGATTAGAAGGCACAGCTTCCATCGCCGCGCCCCAGCAAGTGATCACAGCCCGTTTTGATTGCGCGCTGCTTGTTTCAACCCACACGCGCCCTCATTCAACACCTCACTCCCTCACCCGGCAACCCTGCGGCGAGCGTCAAGACTCTCCTCCGACACTGCGACAACCACAGGAGAACAGGCACGAGAGCAGCGGTCGGGTGTGCAGCAGCTTCAAACCCAGGTACCCCAATTCACCTAGTACCTCGCCTTATTCCACCTGGTCAGGCGCACCCTAAGAGTTTAGTCCAATCGAGCGTCGGCTAGGCGGGGACCTCTCTCACACCCGCATACCCTTACGCATCATCGGCGCCGCTCGTCATTCCTTTACAAGCCATCAGACGAGTATTCAACTGCGGCACGAGCTCTATCTATTGTGTTGGCGGCTCAGTGCGATTCTGCAATACATCCTTGGTTGTTTGACACTTGCTACGTTCTTCTCAGCGACCGCACCTCACAGCCTTAAACTTACCTCCAATTACCCATCACTTGGTCCGTCATCCACCCCTCCGCGCAACTACCACCAACTCCTCCTGCCTAACAACAACAACAACACCACTGCCTCTGCATTCCGAACTTTCAAACTCATACGGCCTCACGAGACTGGTCGCACATCGTCGATCGCCCAAGACGGACCTCATCGCTAAACAACCCCGGTCGACCCATCAACTCCTCAAACACAGCCCGCCGTACTCGCGGTAGCAAACCGCAGCTCTGAAGCCGACCTCCTACAAGCTGCGACAAGATGTCATCGAATCGGCCGTCGGCGTTTTCGAGCCTGCGCATGGGTGGTAAGGATCTACAACTGGATGATGGGTCGCAATGGCAACGCTAACACGGCGGCAGAGGTAATCCGGGAAAAGGTGCAGGACGGCCTAACGGGCGAGTACAAGGATTTGGCATACACGCAATGCAAAATCGTCGGTAATGGGTCTTTCGGCGTGGTTTTCCAGACCAAGCTCTCGCCCAGCGGCGAGGATGCTGCTATAAAGAGGGTCCTGCAAGACAAGCGGTTCAAGGTAGATCTGCAGATGTAGTGCATGCGCCCCTAATCCAATGCTGACTTTGTGGCAGAACAGAGAGCTCCAGATAATGCGCATCGTCAGGCATCCGAACATTGTGGAGCTCAAGGCTTTCTTCTACAACAACGGCGAACGGGTACGCCCCATACGCCCATCCTGACCATCTCCACCATGGCTGACTTGGCTGTAGAAAGACGAGGTGTATCTCAACCTGGTGCTCGAATTTGTTCCAGAAACAGTCTACCGCGCCTCAAGATACTTCAACAAGCTCAAGACAGTCATGCCGACGCTCGAGATCAAGCTCTACATTTACCAGCTCTTCCGCTCCCTAGCCTACATCCACTCGCAGGGCATCTGCCATCGAGACATCAAGCCTCAAAACCTCTTGCTAGACCCGAATACTGGCGTCCTGAAGCTGTGTGATTTTGGGAGCGCAAAGATTCTGGTGGAGAATGAGCCAAACGTATCATACATCTGCTCGCGGTATTACCGGGCGCCCGAACTTATCTTTGGCGCGACGAACTACACGACCAAGATCGGTACGGGCCTTGCTGATTGACGAACTCGTACAACTGGCTAATCTCTGCACAGATGTGTGGTCCACAGGCTGCGTGATGGCAGAGCTGATGCTTGGGCAGCCCTTGTTTCCGGGCGAATCGGGCATCGACCAATTAGTCGAGATCATCAAAGTTCTGGGAACGCCCACTCGCGACCAGATCCGAACGATGAACCCCAACTATATGGAGCACAAGTTCCCACAGATCAAGCCGCACCCCTTCAACAAGGTAAGCAGCTGTACGCATTGATTAGCAAGTTCCTCACTAAATGCAGTTACAGGTGTTCAGGAAGGCTGATCCCAACGCCATTGACCTCATTTCGCGCCTCCTTGAATACACGCCCACCCAGCGCCTTTCAGCAATTGACGCTATGGTGCATCCTTTCTTTGACGAGCTCAGAGACCCGAACACTAAGCTCCCGGACTCCCGACACGCGAATGGCGGTGTCAAGGATCTTCCGAACCTTTTCGACTTCTCGCATCACGGTATGGTGGGACGCTGTCACGTGGTATGCTCACCTGACTAACTCTCTACAGAGCTCTCCATTGCACCGCACCTCAACCGGCAGCTCGTGCCTCCTCATGTGCGCCCACGCCTAGCCTCGCAAGGCCTGGACATCGACTCTCCAAACTTCAAGCCTCTCTCGAAAGACGAAATGATTGCTAGGCTGGATTAACACCCAGTCATACAAACCAAGTTCGTTGCGAAGTCAAGTTTTTTTAATGAAGCAAAACGGCATTCTTCCCCGCACAGGGGTGGACCGGTTCTAATATTGACCGGCGTCTGTGATTGCAAGGCACCCATCTGTGAGGTTCGTTTCGGGTCTCTGGACCGTCAAAAAAGGAAACGATGCAAAAGGCCATTGTTCTTGATTGTTTCGAGGCGTCCTTCTGACTGGAACCTCCCACGCGCTTCAGCTTGATGAACCGCCCCCTCGTAGATGTGTTTGGCTTTTTCTCCTTCGTACGTCTGGGGACGGAAGCGCGCGTGTTGCACAAGAGGTCCAAAAAACGACGGGGTTTCTTTTTCGGCGTGAGAGAAGAAGAAGACTGCTGGCGGAGCTTGCTTTGCATGCGTGTGTGTGCGTGGTTGGTTGTGTAAAGACTTCATGGCGGGCTACGCTTTTACTTCCTGATGTTTAGGGGCGAGCCTGGATGGTTCGCATGACGAATGTCTGTCACTGGAAGACGGAGTTAGTTTTGATAGCCAATGCAGCGATGGTCTGACGATGATAGTAGGCATATCTCCCTCCACTCCTTCGTCCCTTCATCTGTGCCAGTTTGCAGCTCCCTCTTCTCTATGCGACAATCTTACGCTTCCACTATAGACCGGGATTAACCTATGCACGATTCTACACTGCAACCCGCGACCAGATGGGCTCATGGTACGAGCTGTTTCTGCTCTTCACATCTGTGGTTCTTCTGCGGCGTTCAGCCTGAAGTGTTGGTGCTCGGGTTGCAGTGTGCTTGATAACAGCCTTGAGAGTTGCTCTCCACTTCCCACTCTCCCACCAGCGATCACTACCTATGAGTGAAGCTCTTCTGGCTTTTGGTCACCCACATGACCATCGAACATCGCCGACGGCTGTCCCACTGTTCTTGATGTCTTCATAAGGACCTCCGGCCTCCTCCTTCCTCTTCCCTTCCATTTCACAACAACATCACTAGATCTACCCTAATCCGGCGAAATGATGGACGGCGTCGTCTACTACGACCCATCAGCGGCCCATATCACCAACTTGTTCAAATCGAAATTGAGCATCCAAGATCATGATCACGTGAAGCACCTTAATCCAGGCGTCGTAGAGCCGCATGTGCCCAAAGCTCCTCGGAACTTCAAGACGCCGATCTCGCGCAGAGCAACCGTAAGAGCGTCTCGTCTTGATGATCCTCTCGCAAGCCCATCGCGACGCGCCGGAGACTATTATCCCCCAAGCTACGCAACTGCTGAGAAAGACCCCGACACGATGGCTGACGATGACCGCCGCGGCGGTGGAAGAGGCTTCAACAACAACAATAACCGCAAGCGCAGATTTAGAGGTCCGTTAAGCCCACGACTCAACGACTCCTACATTCAGGGACACAGAGCTAATTAGAGTAATCAGAAGATGACGACTTCGATCGCCGACCGCAGCGGCGCCGCTACGAGGAGCCGACTTCTGCGAAGCTTCGGAGACAGCTGCTGACCATTGCTGAGTCGGTGAGTGCGCTTGCCGCGGGCTTCAAAGTACACTGGAACGGACAGAGCTAATTCTTTGACAAATAGCCCATGAAACAGCCGCAGGACGAGGCACAAGAAATTGCAAGACTATTCGCGGAATATTATGAGGAGGGAGACGACAAGGCGAGCTTCCTCGACCTCATGGTGCAGATGTCAGTTATCCTCGAAGGACGAACTACTGATCCACAGTCACTAACAGGGTGCTAGTTTGACCGAGCAACCCTTCAAGATCCCCTTCGCAGCCGCAGTCGTACTCTATACCAACGAATCAAAGCCCGAAGCCGCAGCAGAGATCTTCACGCAGGTAGCTTCGAAGCTTCAGAGTTCCCTTGACAGCGGTAACTGGAGGGACGTCAAACTTATCCTTCGGTTCTTCGGCTGTCTACAAGTGCTTTTCGAGGGAGATGGTGTATTTCCGCTACTGGATGAGCTGTTCGATAGAGCTGTGGACCTTCAGGTAGCGTCTCAGGAAGATGTAAGCAACTTCTATTGAGCCATGGGGCAACGATGCTAATTGACGGAAAGACTGTCGGCCTGGAGCTCGTCAAGATCATCCTCTTTACCATCCCGTACATCATTGCATCGCCAGCGGTCGGCTTCGGCCAACGAGCTGTGGAGCTTCTGGCCAAGACAGAGGCCGTTGCATCGAATGAGCACGCCCTAGCACCATTGGTGGAAATCTACCCCGGCGACAGCGATGACAGACCATTCGGATACCAGAGCATCATTGGAATGCTGCAGAAGCAGCTGCAGAACGAGTCAGAAAAGGGCTGGGAGCTTGCTTGCATTCCTAGATTGTTTGCGCCGAAGCCGAAGGAGGAAGAGAATGGCGACGATGCTGCCCCCACATCGGCCAAGCATGCTTTCCCCAACATTACTGTACCGTCACCGATTAACCCGGGACCGAAGCCTCTCTTTCCTGACGCGTATTTCTCCTTGTACGCTGACCAGGATGTAGAGGTGAGTTAACAGTAAAGATTCGTGTTACGAGTTCGATTTACTAACTACTCGCAGACCGTGCCGAAAACGACAGATATCGCATCGAGTTTGCTACGAGACGTTTTGGTCGACACGATCAACATCCTGGACTTCAATCGCAATGCGACTGCTAAATTTCTGATCGACATGGACTGCTACTGGGCCCCCGATACGTTCATCAAGCGCGCGACTCCGTTCGATAAGCTCAAAGACGTCGCAGGCGACAAGTCGACATGGAAGCCAGAGGACATGGCTGTCGATGCTGTCTTTTCGCAGATCTTCACCCTTCCAACGCCGGAGCACAAGCTGGTCTACTATCACTCGGTCATCACGGAGTCCTGCAAGATCGCCCCCGCAGCTATCGCGCCTAGCCTTGGACGTGCGATCCGCTTCCTCTTCCGCCATCTGGACCTCATGGACATGGAGCTCGGATACCGCTTCATGGACTGGTTCGCACATCACTTGAGCAACTTTGAATTCAGGTGGAAGTGGACCGAGTGGCTGGAGGACATTGACCGCTCCGACTTGCATCCTAAGAAGGCTTTCATCATCGGCGCTCTGGACAAGGAAATCCGTCTGAGCTTTGCTAAGCGTATCCGCGAGACTCTGCCTCAGCCTTATCATCACCTCATCCCAGAGGGCAAGGAAAAGGACACGCCAGATTTCAAGTACAGCTCCGATCGTAAGTTTATGTACCCGTCCTGTGCACATTACTCGGAGTCACGCGCTTACCTTGCCGCATCCAGAAACACCCTACGCCCCTGAAGCCCGCGAGCTCCTCGCTCTGATCCGCAAGAAAGCCCCCGAAGAGCAGATTCAAGAAGTAATCAACCGAATCCACGACCAAGCCGCGGCCCACGACGTCGGCGATGTCCTGATCCCTTCAACCGACGCCTACGTAACCGCAATCTGCTTCATCGGCTCGAAGTCGCTCTCGCACGTCCTCTCCTGCATCGAGCGCTGCAAAGAGCGCCTCCTCGACATCGGCAAAGCCTCCGACGCGGCCCGCCGCCAAGTCATCGCCTCAGTCGTCGACTACTGGAAAGACCAGCCAGGCATCGCGGTCAATATTGTCGACAAGCTGCTCAACTACTCCATCGTCTCGCCCATGAACGTGGTCCAGTGGGCCCTGGGCGATCATCTCGGCGCCGGCGAGGCGCTGACCCAGAGCTGGGTGTACGAGATGGTGGCGGGCACGGTGGGGAAAGTGACGAATCGCATGCGGCAGATTGCGGATGCGAGACTTGAGCGCGGGCTTAGCGCCGAGCAGATCGAGCTTATTGATCAGCATCTCTTGAAGGAGCGGGAGTCGATGCGGGAACTGTTTAGGTTCATTGATGATGCGGTTATGGGGATTGCGACTGGTGCGGCGGACGGATTCATTGAGCGTGATGGCGAGAAGGGGTTTGGGGAAGAGGAAGGTAAGCTCATCAAGGCGTGGGGTGAGAGGTGGGCACGCGTCTTTAGGAGGAAGGCGGCAGTCGAGGAGAGCATTGTTGGAGAGGCGGCGATGGAGGCCAAGGTTGCGGCGCTGGGAACGCAGATGGATGTTGAGCCTGAGGCTGGTCCGGACGGGAATGGAGCTGGTGCGGCGCTGGATGAGGATATCATCACTTGAGTGTGTTGGACCTGAACCGGGGTGAGGGGTGTGCATTATTGCAGCTAAAAGTCAGAATCGGAGGATGGTGGGGGTAAATATTGCTTGGAGCGATTTTGGCTACTTCGCGTATCTGAGTGCTATTTTGAGCACACACGCGCCTACAAAGCACGTGAAGCTCCTCTCGCGCTCTTGGCGTCAGGGCTTGACATGCGTTTTCAGCTGCTTTGGGTCAGCTGGAAGGTTGCTTGCGGCTTGCTGCATTTGCATAGGATGGGTTCAAGCGGTTACACAGCGTCGCTTTATTTTACTTGGTCGCACTACGTATGCATATTATAGTCCACATATGCCTTGCCAGACAGCCTTGCTATTGTTGCCCGTTCGAGCTGAAGTCAGCACTCTTACTGACATCCATGCCTGCTCTCCTATGATGCTGCAAGACGAGACGCCCGACGCCGCCTATGGATGCCCTACATTGATTTGACCACCTTGTATAGGTTTAGATAGGACTTCCCGTAGGCTATAAACACCCCTTACAGCGGTGCTGACCCAACGAAAGCGAACATGCCCTTAGAACATGCTTCCCCTCCTCTCGGCATCGGCGATAACACCTGCACTCATCTTGCCACCAGTTGACATACCCCTCTCCGAGGCAAAAGTCTGGGTGGGACGCCACTTGGCCGACGTGCGAGGGGTAGTCTCCTCCATCATCTTGTCGACTTGCTCGAGGGACAGACCCTGGGAAGTTGGTCAGTGACTGTTTCAGGTTCATGGTTTGCGAGAGTGAGGAACGTACCTTTGTTTCGGGCACGAGGAAATATGCGTAGATGAACGCGCACGTGCAGAGGCCACCCCAGAGGAAGAAGACCGAAGAACGCATGTAAGCCTGGTCAGGGCTGGTCAAATATGGCGTGATGACGGCGATGATCTAGGCGCTATTAGTAAAGTGGTGTAATATTAGGGAGAAAGGAAAACGTACAGTGTTCCACAGCCAATTCGAGGCAGTCGACAAGGCGACACCACGGGAACGGATTGGTAGCGGGAAGACTTCTCCAATGACAATCTGTTTCTTGTTAGCATTGGCGGCATAGAGAGTCATTAGGTTGTCTGCTTACCCATGCACCAGGACCCCAGGTGGAAGCGAAGAAGAAGATGAAGATGGCAATGAATGCAATCTGGGCGTTGACAGCAGGAATGTTTCGGGCAAGTGTGACGCCTGCAGCGGTAACATAAGTCTTGTTGAAACCCACGGTCACACCAATGATTGCGACCAGGAACTGGCAGATCAACATGCCAAGGGCACCATAGATGAGGAGAGGGCGGCGTCCAAACCTCTCGACGGTCCAGAATGAAATCGGAGTCGAGCAGACGTTGACGAGCGTGAAGATGAGGGAGATCAAGAAGGTGTTCTCGATGGCGCCCGTGGACTGCAGGAATGGAGTTGAGTAGTAGAAGATGAAGTTGACACCAGTCCACTGTTGCATCATCTGAAGGGAGGTACCGAGGATAGTCTTGCGTAGGTTAGAACCTTGGTGCCAAAGAGAGCCTTTGAAGCAGTTGGCCCAGCTGCCGAACCAGCCGGTAGCAGGGATGAGGGAGCGCTCGTACTCCTCGTTGGCGACAATCTCGGCGAGTTCACTCTCAATATATACGGACTCTGGCGGTTCGCCTCGCAGGCGGACGAGAGAATTGCGAGCTTTATCGAGCATTCCGCGCTTCACGTAGTAACGAGGAGAGTCAGGCAGGAAGATAAGGCCAGCTCCAAGGATAAAGCCCCATACGAATTGGATGGCGATGGGAATGCGGTAGGAGCTAGCGTCGGGTCGATCCTTGGTGGCATAGTTTACGCAAGAAGCAATCAAGATGCCGATGGTGATGCAGAATTGGTAGCCAGCAACGAGGGAGCCACGGACTTTCTTCGGACACTTGATTCAAGCTGTCAGTTTGAGGACTAGATGATGTTTGGATATGCTCCAACTCACGATTTCTGACATGTACAAGATGACGATGGCGGACTCGAAACCGACACCAATACCAGCGATAAGGCGTCCGGCAACAATAAGGCCAAGTCCATTGAGGGCCGTTTGAAGAACAACACCGATGATGTAGATGACGCAGCCAGTGATGATGGTAGAGCGACGACCGACTATGTCGGCACAGTCACCAGCGATGAGCGCACCAAAGAAGGTACCGACGGACAGGATCGAGACGATGAGAGAGCTGTGTGATCCGGTAAGTGCTGTCGCACCAGGACCCTCGATGAGTTCGATGAAGACTCGGGAGCCAGTGACACCGTTGATGTAACCAGAATCATAACCAAAGAGGATACCGCCAAAGGATGCAAAGGCGCAGATCAGGTAGGCCTTCCAGGTGACAGGCGCCTCGATGCGGTTGACATCGTGGGTGGTAGCCAGCCCATCGCTGGCTGACAGCGGTGCAGCAACTTCCTCCTTAGCCATGGCAGGAAGTGGGATGCTGGAGAAGAGGCGATGTAAACAAGATGTATACTTGGCTAGCACGCGAGACCACTAGGGAGAAATCACAAGCTTGGGAAATTGAGAAGATGAGCGGGCTGAAGCATTTAATACTCCCTGGGGTATTTCGTGCGGGGTCCCCCGTCGGGCTCTCGGAGCAACAGCACATGATCCAGCCTCCAATGCTTGACCGGGAAGCTATTGCTTACTTGCATGTTTAGGCGCCCATCGAGGTTTCGAAATCCGGTTCTAAGCGCCATCGTCCGAAATTATACGGTTTCATAAGCGTCCAAGCTTACGTTCTAGGAGAGACTATCGAATCTCCGTCGTCCAGCGTTCGTTTTCGACGTAACAAAACCCACTCAGGTGGGAAGGTGTGTTGGTACGCCTGGGAACAAGCCTCCCAACTTCCTCAGTGCCAAGAGCCCTGCTGACCGCGCTACTGGGATATCATGGACCCGAGGAGGGCTTCACGCGCTCAGAGCTGCCGGACTTGTGCCAGTCGCCGCCGCACTATCCTGGTATAGCATCACGCCCCGATGGGATTTGACATGGGCCTCGAACCACCGGATCAAGCGCTGGTTGGTGCAGAAGATGTGGCTTTCAATATCTGCACTAATTGGATCTTCTAGGGCAGGGCCTAACGAGTTTTCTGGGGCCACTGAAAAAGCCACCCCTAGACTAATGCAGGCTACCAATCGAAGCTGTCGCGGTGCTGCTTCAAGAATGTCTCCGCATGTCGCCGCCGAGGCGCGCTATCAGAAGCCGGTTACGGTTGCCGGTGCTCAACTGCCTCATCTAAGACTGTCTACTAATCAGCATCTTGCGTTTGATATCAACATTCGGAGGGAGTCCGGTTGAAGCGCGGGCCGACCGTCCAGATTCCCAGATGGCATGCACGGACAGGAACCACCAACAAAATTTTGGTTGCGTGAACGAGGCTTTCTGCAAGCGTGGTTGGAGAATTTGAGATTGTGGTGTGACCGAGGATGATGCCGGTGCACGTGCAGTAGAGAGCGTGGAGCGCGCTTGGACCTCGCGTGACTGCTCGAGTCGCCGCCGCGCCTCACACCACCTGTAAGAACCTTGGAACTTTGGAATAGGGAAGCTGGTGATACTCGTGACTGGACACCTGGCGTACGTCAATTTCTTGCGTGACATCGTGCGAACTGCAATGCGGGCAGTGTACCGCCAGGATGGATCAATTGCGGAGTAGTGACACGACCTTATATAACATGGAGCTCTGCTCCCTTTTTCCTCTTCGTCAAGACAATCGGCTTCGGCCTGAGCATTAGTACTCCTTTGGGACATCCGCCATGTCGAAGCCAGTATCCGCCCACAATAGAAAGAAGGATGACTTCGAGGATGCGTTCGCTGCTTCTCAGCCCAGCATTTCGAGAACTCTGCCGACTCTGGGGCTGCGGTTGAGCCTATACCAACAGAAGAGCTACCCGACCGTCTCGCTGAGGCAGTCTCTTATGGCCCTGGTGGCATGAAGGGCCTTGTAAGCTCTCCTTTTGTTTTTGGAGCCGCGTTCGTTGCTTCTCTCGGCGGTTGTTCATTTGACTACGATCAAGGAGTTATTTCTATCATCAATGTGATGCCGCAATTCCATGAAGCAATTCCTGAAACGGCCAATGGCGGCTTCTATACTGGTTTTATGACGGCTATGCTTGAGTTTGGTGCGTTTCTTGGGTGCTTCTTCATGCCGTGGCTGGCGGGTAAGATATCGAGGAAATGGGCGCTCAGCGTCGTTGTTGTTATATTCAATATTGGTGCTATTATCCAGACGGCTGCGCCTGACTATGGCGCGCTGGTTGCCGGACGAACTATTGGCGGTATTGGCGTTGGAACACTGGCCCTGGTAAGTAAGCTCATAGCAGTCAACAATGCGCAGCCGCCTCATGTTGGCACGAGGTGCGCCTCCCCAGCTTCGGGGAGCACTCCTTGTCCTCGAGTCCATCTCGATTGTGACCGGCGTCGTGACTGCTTACTGGATCACGTATGGCACTCAGTACTTGGAGGGTGAGATTGCTTTCCGTCTCCCCTTCGGTCTACAAATGGTGTGCGCAACTCTCCTAGGTTTCGGGATCCATTTCTTCCCCTTCTCTCCCCGCTGGCTCGCCCTTGTCGGCCGCGACGAAGACACTCTTCAATCGCTCTCCAAGTTGCGGCGCCTGCCTGACGACGATGAGCGCGTGCAGATAGAATGGCGTGGCATCCTCGCCGAGGTTGAGTTCCAGAAGATCGTCCTCGAGAAGCGGCATCCTGGGGTGGGAGGCTTCAAACTCGAGGTGATGACCTGGCTGGACCTCTTCACAAAGAGGAGCTGGCGCCGCACGGCCGTCGGCATGGGCGTGGCATTCTTTCAGCAGTTCTCTGGCATCAACGGATTCATCTACTACGCGCCCATCCTCTTCCGGTCCATCGGCCAGAGCGACGAGATGTCGCTGGTCCTTTCCGGCATCCTGAGCATCGTCCAGTTGATCGCCGTGATCATCTGCTTCTTCATCATCGACGCTGTGGGGCGGCGCCCCTTGGCCGTCTGGGGCGGCTTTGGCATGGGCTTCCCGTACGTCATTATGGCGGCACTCGTAGGCATCTACGGGCCTGACTGGGGGAACGCCGCCGCGGGCTGGGCGACCACAGCCATGGCATTTATCTACATCCTCATCTATGGCGTCAGCTACTCGCCACTCGGCTGGGCGCTGCCGCCCGAGGTCTTTCCGAATAGCAGCCGCGCAAAGGCGTTGCGCTCTCCACGGCGACCGTCTGGCTGTGCAACTTCATTGTGGGGGTCATCGTGCCCATCATGATCGAGGATGCGGGCTGGGGCACGTATCTGTTCTTCGCGCTCATGTGCTTTTTGGCGGGCATGTGGGCTTGTTTTCTGGCGCCGGAGACCATGGGCAAGACGCTAGAGGAGATGGATGAGGTGTTCCATGATTCCAGCGCGCACGAGGAGAAGGAGCTTATGAGGGCGGCGGCCGGAAACGCGAGAAGGAGTTCGAATGCTAGAAGAGAGAGTATGAGTGCGGGCATGCGTAAGGTTTAGATGCGCGTAGCGTCATTGCTGGTTCTTCATTGCTGGTTCTTCATTGCTTGGTTCTGCGGGAGTCGGAGATATATAGTTAAACTAATCTATTTCAACTATATCGCGAGCTATATTGGACCTCCGCTGGCTCAGTAGAGCGTCTGTAATCTTTGACCATTTTGCCAGTGGACGCCCGTCTACAGTTGCACGATCAAGGATGTTGCAATACCACTGCAAAAAGGCTTGGCTTTTACGCCTCAGGCCTCAACTTCGATAAGATAAAGATTCAGAATGTCTGATGTGCGGTGAGGACGTCAAGGACAACGGTCCCGGAGCAATTGATCGTGAGACCCGGCTCTTGACGGGGTGGAAGGCCAGTGACTGTATCTAGGACCCAGATTGTCACAATCGGTGAGTGAGAGGTGCTCCATCTATCCCTTAGATGCAGGATGTTCCGCAGAGTCATAGACAGCTTCCATGGGTCTACAATGGGAGCTCTCCAACGGTTAAATGCGAACAATTGAGACTAATTTACACTCAGGATCAGTCGCCATGGCCTCCATCCCTCCTGCCGCCAAACGCTTCATTGTCCACGTCAATCGCCAGATCCGCCGGTACTCTGCGCCTGGCGAAGGCGCGATACCTCCCGCAAAGCAGAAATATGTACCCACGTCAGGCACGTATCCGAAAGGCTTCTTGGCCTCGAGCGCTCATGTGGGCGTGAAACCTTCGAACACACGCTTCGACGATCTGGCCCTAATAGCTTCGGAAACGCCATGTTCGGGCGCGGCAGTCTTCACCCAGAACAAGTTCCAGGCAGCACCAGTAACGCAGTCGAGGGATATGCTGAGGCGGAGGGGAGGAGGTGGGATACGAGCGGTGGTCGTGAACTCAGGCTGCGCCAATGCCGTGACGGGCAAAGGTGGCATCGAGGATGCGTGGAAAATGGGTGAAGAGACCGATAAGTGCTTTCGGGAGGAGAGCCCATCAGATGACGGAAAAGGCTCTCGTACGATCGTTATGAGTACGGGGGTCATAGGACAGCGGTATTGCTTGCCCCTGGCAACGCCCTCAACTGTAGCTAACGCACCGCTTGGTCTAGCCTTCCTCTGCGAAAGATTTTGCACAAGATTCCTTCTGCATACTATGACCTTGGCAACTCCCATTTCCACTGGTTACGCGCAGCTCGTGCCATCTGCACAACCGATACATTCCCCAAGCTCTTGTCCCGCACATTTACTCTACCATCCGCACCCGATACCACATACACCCTCGCCGGCATGACGAAAGGGGCAGGTATGATACATCCAAACATGGCCACCCTCCTCGGCATCATCTGCACAGATGCCCCGATTGCGCCGGAACCTCTACAATCCCTGTTGAGCGCGGCCATAGACAAGTCATTCAACAGCATCTCAATAGACGGCGATACATCCACGAACGACACGGTCGCCTTACTAGCGAACGGCGCTGCAGGCGGCGCCGAAATCACTTCCGCCTCCAGCGCAGGCTATGCGGAAATGCAGCAGACTCTGATTAATTTCGCCGCCGACCTGGCTCAACTCGTTGTTCGCGACGGCGAAGGCGCAACAAAATTCGTGACAATCCGTGTCACGAATGCAGCTTCGTATGCTGACGCCAAGCGCGTCGCGTCGACTATTGCGCGCTCGCCCTTGGTCAAGACTGCGCTCTACGGCAAGGACGCCAATTGGGGTCGTATATTGTGTGCGACAGGGTACGCAGAAGGCGTCTCAAGCGTTGTGCCGGAGCAGACCAGCGTCTCATTCATACCTACTGACGGGAGCGCGGAGCTGAAGCTATTGGTGAGAGGTGAGCCGGAAGCGGTGGATGAGGCTCGGGCGGCGCAGATACTTGAGGCGGAGGATTTAGAGATCCTGGTCAGGTTAAGTGAGAGCAAGGGCAAAGAGGCGATTTATTGGACTTGTGATTTTAGTCATGAGTATGTTACCATCAACGGTGACTACAGGACATAACGAACATAGAAATCATATGAAAACATTTGTAAACGAGTTTGACGGCCTTCAACAAGGCTGAGATCCATGGTCCCAGGCGTGCCTATCATTTGTCTTCCTCAGACTCTATCCAGCTGCAAGCAACGCTTCCCAAACTGAATGACGTCGGAGGTTTCAAACGCCGACATTGGCCGCAAGAGCATCACCGCGACTTCGAGACAGCAACTCCATCAGCAGAGCTTCCAGGCAGCGATACCCAGTATACCCCAGGTCCTCGCACTACGCGATCCATGAAGCAATGTCATCGGCGATTTTGCCGCTCATACACCCCGGAATTGGGTGAGACGTAGAGGCACTATGGCCTTCACACCTTCAAGCGGCTATGCCGCTCCCAGCAACCTTCAGGATCTCGGGGATGATTCCTTGCCTATATTTAATGTCGAGAGAGTCTCTCTTCAGTTCTCGATAGCGGCAGACTTTGTCGCCGCACAGGTCGCGAACAACGTGCTCGTCCTGGCCCTGTCGAACAACCGCATCCTCAGGATAGATTTGAATAGCCCGGCCGATGTTGATGGTATATTCTACAAGGAGTGATACTGCTGTGATTGGCCTGGCACTAAGTAGTTCTGTGTCCATAGATATCGATCTCCCCAAGAAACCGACAGAAATCGGTGTCATTCGGCGCATGTTCCTCGATCCCTCAGCCTCTCATTTGATCATTTCCACAACCCAGGGCGAGAACTTCTACTTATCCACCCAATCGCGTCAACCCAAGGCACTATCAAGACTCAAAGGCGTCATTATCGAGAGCATAGCCTGGAATCCATCATTACCCACTTCGTCCACCCGGGAGATCTTGATAGGCGCTGCCGATGGCAACGTGTACGAAGCGTTCATCGAGCAGTCGACGGACTTCCTCCGGCGGGAGGAGAAATATCTACAAGGCGTGTATAAGGCTGACGGACCCATCACTGGCCTGTACGTGGATTTTCTGCCTGAGCGACCAGACTTCCGTAGGGCCCTAGTAGCTACATCGTCGAAACTATCACACTTCGTGGGCAAAGTTGGCGGGCATAAATATGAGGGCAGGGGATCGATATTCGCACAGTTCTTCGAACGCGAGACTCCGACTGTGTATGAAGTGCCAAGGAGCCCTAGCCCTGCTACATCTACGCTTGCCGTCTCGCCTGACCCACAGGATACTACTGCGCCCGATGGCACAGGATCTGAGAGAGCATATGCATGGCTCTCCTCCCAAGGCGTCTTCCACGGAAAGCTGCTCGTGTCTGGTGACATCGCAGACCTCGGCAGAAGGGTATATTCGGAGTCGAAGATGGTGCCGAGATCGCATATCCCATCTTTGCAGACAACGGGCGGTCGACCCCGAACAGTTCAGGACCCGGCCAACGCCATGATCCTCAGCCAGTTTCATGTACTGCAGCTAGTGGAAGGCAGGATTGTAGCCACCAACCGGCTGAACGACAAGATAGTGCATGATCAAACGGTCCTCGAACCTGGTCAAACTGCGCTCGGCCTGGTGGCAGATCAGACGAAGAACACGTACTGGCTGTTTACCGCGCAAGAGATCTTTGAGATTAACGTCATAGATGAGGACCGAGATGTCTGGAAGATCATGCTTCAAGCTCAGCAGTTCGATCGTGCATCGCAGTACGCGAAAACGTCTGCTCAGAAGGATGCCGTCGCTACTGCTTCTGGTGACTATCTTGTCAGCAAAGGTCAATTCATGGAGGCCGCTGCGGTTTATGGCCGAAGTACGAAGCCTTTCGAGCAAGTCGCCCTGACCTTCATCGATAAAGTGGAGCCAGATGCTTTACGAAAGTATCTGTTGACGAAACTTACAACATTGAAGAGATCGTTGGTTATGCAGAGAACAATGTTGGCGTCTTGGCTTGTAGAGATATACATGGCAAAGCTCAATGTCCTCGATGACACGATCACAACCAAGGCCGAGCTCTCAGAAACCATGAACGCCGCTGATACAGAGAGTCAGCTCTCCATCGTTCGGAAGGAGTACCAAGACTTCGTCTCAAAATATAAGTCAGACTTGGACCGCAAGACCACATACGAAATTATCAGCAGCCATGGCCGCGAAGAGGAGCTCCTGTATTTCGCCACAGTCATCAACGACTACAACTACGTCCTAGCCTACTGGGTGCAGCGCGAGCGCTGGTCCGAATCCCTCTCTGTGCTGAAGAAGC